>JAOQGL010000015.1:5274041-5352589 GCA_027564165.1 Gallinago nigripennis | reverse complement strand
GCGGGGGGGCGGCACTGAGAGTTCTTCCTCTTGAACTGCCAGAGGGGGCACAGAGGGTTCTTCTCGCCCGCCCTCCCACCCTCCCTCCCTCCCTCCATCCCTCCATCCCTCCCTCCATCCATCCCTCCATCCCTCCGCACCCCCCGGTGCCCTCCCCAGACACTCCCCAGTCCCTGGGGACCAGCGCTGACACTCAGCTCATCACACCCCTGGGGCGCTGCCCAGGACAGACCCCCCCCAAGAACCTTCCTCCCGGGGGTTCTGGGCGTTGGGAGCCCTTTCCCAGGAACCTCTCCACAGAAGAACGTTGGTCTCCATCCTTCAGCGTGGGGACAGGCAGAATATTTGGGATGTTCTGAACACAGGAACATTTCTGTTCTCCAAAACCACACAACTGTCTTGTAATTACTATAAAAATGTGCCTTACCTGACATTTCTTACAACATAATCCAGAGGAACATTTCGCTCCTGGCTTAAGTTGACATCTTGTAGAGCAGCATTGATCCTTCAAGCATTCCTGGAGGGATATAAAAAAAGCACATTATTCTGATTTTTTTTGTTCCCCTCGAGCTTTTTACTGCCAGGGGTTGTACCTTTCCTTCTTCTCCCCAAAATGCCACACTCGGGCAGTGTCTCGCAGAAGGACACGGGCAGAGCTGCCATCAGAGGGATGCCAACAGAGAAAAAAATCTCAAACTCAACCTAATCCTTGTGCTGGCCTCCACTCCAGCCGTGCCCTTGGGCCCCGGGCTCTGCTATTCCAAGGACAGGAACTCTAAGGACACCCACCTCATCCACGCCGCAGTCGCACTGCTCGCCCGGCTCCACCACGCCGTTGCCGCAGACGGGCGCTCGCCGGTAGGAGTGTCCGGTCAAGCGGGGCTGGTGGAAGAGGCAGGAGCCTCCGCCGCGCCGCAGGAAGGTCTCGAAGTCCCTGACGCTGCAGCTGCTGAAGGCTTTCGCCCCACTGAAACCTCTACAATAGAGCCATTATCCATTGTTTGTGGAAAAACACATCCGCTCTCTCTCAAAATCTCTGTGCCATTCAAGGACTCCTTCAGACGCTGGCACAGGGCACAATGGTCCCCTGGGTCTCTCTCAATTCACTTGTCAAACCTGATTTTACCACTCATTATTAATAGGGACTGAGAAGCATTCAGAAATATCTTGTTTTTGGAGAGAAAAGGTCTTTTTTCAAATTAAGCATTGAATCACTAATGTAATTGTTCTTTTTTTTTCCTTCTTAAAGGAATAAAAGCAGATGTTTCTGAATTGTTGTAATTTTTTTCAGCAGAATGACATTCATTGAGGACACCCCGTCCCCCCACCACAGCCCCCTCGGGGTGGGATGGGACCAGCCGACTCACAGCGCCTCCGGGCTCATGATGCAGACGTTCCCGGGGCAGCGGCATTTTTGGGGGTCGTCGTAGCTTATGCCCAGGCTGCGTGCCAGGAGCTGGGCCAGGAGGACGGAGAAAGACTCCAGCGTCACTGCGTCCTGGTACTGGAGGGAAGAGAGAGCGGGGCTGCTGCAGCCGTGGAGACCCTGGTGGAGACCCCAGATCTGGCCATGGATGCTCCCCCCGTCCCCATCCCTGCTGCCCGTGGGGAACTCCAGCTTCCCGGAGACGCTGTGTCCCCGTGCTGACCCGCACTGACCCCCCTGGGCTGTGGGGTGACACCGTACCATGGCCACAGCGGCGGCAGCGTCCCTCTGACATGCCTTCCCCAGCGCCGCGGCACCCACAAACTCTGCTCGGTCCCTGTACCTGGAACAGGCACACGCTCACCGGACACCCCGACACCGGAGTAACGGGGGGAGCAGGGGCCCCAACAGCCCGAGTCCCCCTCGCCCCCCGGGCTGTTCCCCCCTGCGTGGCCGGGTGCCGGCAGGGACCGGGGCTGCTGCCGTCCCCTCCCCAGGGCAGCAGCTCCTCGGCCACGGGGGCACGGGATGGGCAGCCCCATCGCAGACATGGCATCGGGATGTCTTGAAAGAAATACTTTCAAAATACTAATAAATTAGGAAATATGTAAGAAACATGTCTCTTTAAAAAAAAATAAAAATTCATTGGAATCCTTATAGTTCAACCTACGTTGGTTTAACTGATTTCTACCACGTAACCTCTAGCTGAGCCGGGAAACCTTTATCTTACACTAATAGAGAGGCTACGTCATAGGATCGCTGAGCCAGCTGGGGCTGTTTCCACTGTAAAAATCGCTGTAGCAGGACGTCTGCCTCCTCGGCCGTCGATATGGTGTTCTCCTCTTTCCACAGCTCCAGGGAGGAGAGCACGATGGTGACATTCAGGGGATTAAACATCTGAAAGCGTAAGGGAGGAAACGCCTGCTCACATTCCTTTCCTGGAGCAGAAGGACAGCTCTGCACACAATCCATCACGTAGGAAAAGGCAATTGCTGTTGTCAGTCAGAGTACCATCTGTACGACAACAGAATGAATGGACTTGACAAATGAAAAGATACACTGAGAGGCGTGAGCAGAATAACTTCACAGGAGGGTTTTTGGGGGAAGGTTTTCTGGCCGTGCCCAGCCCTCACAGCCAGAACATCCAAACTGGGAATTTTTTACATGAACTCCTCCTAAAAGCACAAGCAGCTGGGAAACAGGGACCGTTACTAACATCAAACCTCCCGTCGTCGTGCTACAATATAAACCAGGCTTCAAAACTTACATTGTTGACTAAATTGAAGACCTGGATTATCTTCTGCATTGCAGCATCCGTGTCTGCACCCATGTGCTGGTACTGAAAAACAACCCGGAGGGTGTGAGAGCAGGGAAGGTGTTTACCAGCACGAAGCGGAGCCACGGCAAAACGCTGAAGCGATTGCCAAGGCCCAACCCCGCAACGGCGAGCTACCCATTTTCATTCTTTCTTTGCTACAACATCCCCAGGACATGGTACTTTTTAAAAAGGGAACCACAGACATCGAAAAGCTCAGAAATGGAATTGTTTCTACGCTGACGTCAGGCAAACGCAGGGAAAGTGACTGGCAGGGACTTACCAAAGCCTTGTCCATAACCACGTAGACTTTGAAGTACTTGGGAGATCGTGCTTTAGCTGAGAGGGGCTGAAAAAGAAAAAGGTCTCCAATGCTATTCATTTCCGTGTTCCCCGGGTTTGTTACACGACTCCAGCGTCCATTCAAAAGCTTCAGTGCTGCCTTCAAACAGCATCAGGCAAGGAACCTTCCAACGCAGCCCTTCCTGACCTTGCCAGCAGCCTTTCTGCCTTGGAGACACCTCATTAGGCACCAGATGAGTAATGACCCCGTCCCTGGCGTCCTAAACACCCCCGTCCCCGTCCGTCCAGGCAGCACCGGCCAAAGCTCCCTATGGGATCAGACCCTTCCCGTGTGATGGGGACACCGGCACCACTGCGAGGACAGAGGCCACTCACTTGGTCACCTCCCTGGGCTTTGTTCGCCGTCTCCCCCGCTGCCAGCCCGCCTGGCTCGCTCCCGGGGGGGCTGGTGGCCAGGAGGGAACTGGCTGGCTTCTCATCGCTCATTCGATACACGAAGTGCTCGAAGGCAGGGGAGTAATCCAGGGGCTCGATCCCGTAGCTGACGTTCTCAAACTGCAGGAAACCCCTGTCACAGCGACGGTGTGTCATTTGTCACTGGTTGTTTGTCACCAGCCACCCTGGAGCGCGGCAGCCGGAGCATCCCTGGCTGTAACGGGCATGGCCAGGGGTGTTGGTTCCTACCGTAGCCCCGAGCAGGTGCTGAGGGTCACTGCCGAGCTGGGGAAGCCCTCGATGTGCCCCCGGTAGTGGCAGCCACCCTGTGTCACGACAGAGGACAAGGAAGGGAGCAGTCCCCCAGCCCCCACCCCAAGGGGGCACACGCCGCTCCACGCCGGGACGGTCCCGGCACAAAAACCCCCGGAGCCACCCAGGGTTACCTTGAAAGGTCTGGAATCGGAGCGCAAAGGTCCCTTCTTGTTGGACACGTAAATCCTGAAATCGTCAGCCAGAAAGGCCCTGCGAGAGCCAGGAGTGACGGGGAGCACCGAGAGCAGCACCTCGCCCCCGCCCTGAGCTCGGGCCCCGCAGCCCCCACCGTGGCCCCGGGGTCCCCGAACCCGCTGGCGTCAGGGCTCAGGGGCACAAACACCCCTCACACCCACCCTGCGGGGCACCACAGTCCCGGGGGCTTTGGGACGTGCACAGGGTGTGTGTGAGGGACGAGGGAGCAGAGGGGGGGGTAGGGTCCCGCAGCCCCCTCCCGGTCCAAGGGCCAACTCACTGCTGCTGCAGGCGGACGGTGTACGGCCTCCCCGCGATCCCCAGGACGTAGGACACCCCCTCCTTGAGCGTGCGGGAAAGCAGAGAAAGGGGGGATTGGGAAGGGGGGCTGTGGAAAGGGGCCGTGCTGGCAGCACCGGTGCGGGGCCACCATTACAGCTGTGTGTCCCCGATCCCCCCCATCCCCCCGAGACCCCCTGGCTGAGGTACCCCCTCTCCGGTGGCGTTCTTGGGCAGCCGCAGTGGGATGGTGACCTGGGCCAGCACCGACGAGCCTGAGGGGAGAGACACCAGCTGGGTGCCCAGCCCGGCCCCGGGGGTGCGGGGTGACCCCGAGGGGACTGGGGGGACAGGGGGGTACCCAGCCCAGACTCACTCAGCAGCAGCAGCGGCAGCAGCACCTGGTGCAGCCCCATCGCTCGGCCCGTAACGGCCATAACGGCCCCCAACAGCCCCCCTGGCCTGCCCACCCCCCAGAGCCCAGACAGAGAGAGAGGGAGCAGCTTGTACAAAACCGGCATCTTTATTGCTCTTGGGTTCTTACAAAGGGTCAGGAACAGCCCTTTGGTCAGGCCCCGAGGGTCGGGGAGCGGGGCAGAGCTCCCGGGGACACGGCCTCTGCTCCCTCTGGACCCCCCAGGGACAGGGACACACGTACACTTTAGAAAAGTCAGTAGTCATCTTCGTATTCAACACGTGTACAATTTGAGCTATTTCCTCTCCATAGGATCACTTCTAAAAACAGCGTGTTCGCTGCCCTGCACCACTGCTAACGGCCACGCTGGGATAGAAAAACTCTTATCTACTAAAAGGCACCATTTTCAGCATAGTTTTAGTTCACAGAAACAGCTTCAAATACAACAAAGGACGTCTCCCTCCCGGTGACTTCCTTCCCTGGATTCCCTCCTCCCACCCTCCGACCTGCCCGGGCTGCAGACAGACAGACAGCCCGAAGGGAGCAGAATACAACAGAAATTAGGAAGTGAACATCTGGGAACAAAGAGGAGACCCCCACAAACACATCTGGTGATATTCTAGCTGACACTTTACATATTTTAATAGTGTTATAAATCTTAGTCTAAGTTTATGGGAAACCACAGGAGTTCAAGTATTTTATTACTGCAAATGCAAACACTATATATATATATATATTTATATAAGTATATACAGAGGAAAAGATACTTTTTTTTTTTGGCAATATTATGGGGAATTTTACAGATTTGAGTTTGTACTGGGCAGCGAGCACAAAGTGAAAAAGCCAAGCACTCTTTTCAGCACTTATTTCACTTTTAGGAAGTTTGTGCAACAGATTTCTGTCCGTGACCACCAGCTGCCCGTCCCTGCCCACGGCACAGCGATGTCACAGCCACGGGTGTCCCCTTGGCCAGCTCAGAGGTCTGAGCTCCAGTTTAGCAGCGGGGCAGACTGGGGCAGGAGTCCCCTCCAGCACCAGGCAGCCACGAGCATCCTGACTGACACAGAAAAGTTGAGGATTAGGGGAAAAGTTTGCATTAGGCAAGAGGTTCCTGTTTAAAGTGCTCAGAGGAGCCCGGTGGTCCAGGCAGAGACACGTTTTGCTTCTTAATGTTCTGCAGGGACTGCACCCAAACCTAAGAGCACCCCATTATTTTAAACCAAGATATGGCCATGCCTTTTCGTACCTTTGTTTCACTCCATTCACAGACTCGCAGACTGGCCGGGGCTGGAAGGGACCGCTGGGGATCGCCTAGTCCTGTCCCCTCATCATCCTCGTAGCCTCCGCTGGGCTCTCCCCAGCAGTTCCTTGTCTTGTAGTTGATGATATTAGTGGATGTTAGTACAGCGTTCTCATTTAGCAACTCACAATTACTAATTTAAAACCATTAAACTTAGTGCCCGTAAAGCACAGCTTAGTGTCAGTCAGCATGGAAGTAAGAATTTAAGTGCGTTATTACACACCAATAGACATATATACATGCATAAACATGTTTAAATATATTTATCTTCCTCTGAAGAAGTACACCAATACCTCATCTCGCTTGTGCCATTAATGTGTAAATGGAAAACAGTTCCCAGTCCATGCAAAATAATTTTAAATTAATTGGCTGGATTTCCTTGTTTTGAAGAGGGCGTGGGTTACTCCAAATCCTCACTGTACGTTTGGAAAGACGAGAACAAATCAGACCATGTCATTATTAGGGCTCACGGCAGGAACGGGGGAACCAGAATCAACTCCCAAGTGCTGTTCTCTAAGGACTACTCAAGCGCAGGCTGCTCTGGCCACGGGTCACAGAGCCACTGCCAGACGGGTCTCAGAGCGGGTCGGATGGTTTCAGGTCCTGTAGCTTTGGTAGAGGCATTTAGTTTAAAGTTTTACATTCCTCATTTCACTATCGCGTTTGCCTGCCCCGGGCTGCAGGAGGAAGACTCCCCGGGATCTCCACGGGCCGCTCCGGGAACAGCTCAGCTCACGTCAGGGCCCCGAAGCAGCCAGGCGCTATTTGGGGGGCAAAGGTGCAGGTCGGGAGGGGAAATACTGTCCCTGAAGTAAACTTTTCTGCTGCGACGGAGGTCCCTGAGGTGCACACTTCTGCTGCGGAGGTGGTGGCCTGCCAGGGGACAGAGAAGCTGCCGTCAGCCCAGGTGAGGACACCCACACCACGGTCCCTGCCCCTCTCACCTGGCACTGGCCCCACAGCCCCTGCAGAGATCCCCCCGGCCCCACTGCTTCTCCCCTGCAGAACACACCATGGTCAGACCCTGCTCTCCATCGCCCTAAACCTCAGGTTGGTAACACACCATCTCCACAAAATAACAAAGACCCCCCCCGGGCTTCCCACCAACACAAGATATTTAGAAGGGCTCCCTGTGCTTTCTGGATCCACCTGTTTTACAGCACTGGCATCACCTCTTGGAAATACAATTAAAAAGTGAAATGAAAAATAAAGGAAAACTTTCAGTTCAAAGTTAATGAGAAATGATCCTGGACTTGGCAATAACGTTTTCGAATCAGCGAAATGAGAGTTTTGAGTAATTTCTTTTTAAACTGCCTATTTTGGGCAGCATTTTATTCACCTGTTTGCAGGGCTAATCCAGCCCTGGAGAAGTGTTCTGAAACCTGTTAATCAACATGAAGCTGTGACAGTGTGTAAACAGCACTGCTGCCCATAGCATGAGATGAAGGAGAAGGGGCTCTGATCAATGGGCCAGTCCCGCATGCGCACAACCCGTGCTGGAACAGCCTGACCCTCACAAGGACAATCCACACACACCAGCCCAACAATTCTCTGCAATAAGTCGACCAACCTTGTCGGCATCTTCTGCTGCGCCTGGTACTGTGGGGACGGGTAGTAAGAGTGGTGGTACGGCTGCTGGGGGTGCTGGTTCAGGGGGTAAGATGGAACAGGATAAGCATTTGGTTCCATATCCTACAAAATAAACATAATGAGAACAGTCACAAACTTACACTTTGGGAATCAAACTCTTCATTGCATTAGTTAAGTGCCATTTAAGATCACTTGCAAACAATCTATTTCCTGCTCTTTCCTGCTAAGAAACTCAGTAGACAGGAGGAACAGCAAAGTTCTGTGTTTTGGGAAAACCAGAAAAGCTGATCCTGGCAAGCGTTCTATTTGCTCTGCAAGGGCGCTTCGGCCAGTTACTGCACTCAGAGAGGTGACTGGTGGGGCTGGGGGCTGGCAAGGATGGCTCCCTGCCTCAGGTGGGGGATCCAGCGTAAGAGGAAAGAGCAGGGAAACTGCTCGCCAAACCAAGCACAGCCTGAAAAACCGCTTAAACAATGGGAAACTGAGGAGTTCCCAAAACACACACCTTAGGAAAAAATTCTTCTCTCTGCCTCTTCACACAGAGAAAACACAAAGTAACTCTGAAGCTTTTTATTGGGGCAAAGTTATATAAACTGTCTTCATCAACAACTTTAGAGTAACAGACAGCAAATAAAGCAGTGAAAAGCGGGTGGTTCCTACCATGGGAGGGCCTCTGGGAGCATAAGGCACGCCGTGCGAAAAGCCCCGGGGCGGGCAGGCTCTCGGTTCAGCATCTGTTCGAGGAGGTGGTGACCTGAAACGCAGTTGGAAAGGGCTGTGTGAGCAGATCCCCTTCACACAATGACCATCGAGCTACAAACCCAAGCTCCTCAAACCCCTCAGATGGATCTCTACTACCGTAGGACACATCAAATGTCAGGAGGATAGCATTTGCCACCAGGCTAATAAAGAGCAGAATCCTCTTTCTGAAAGGTTAGGACTGTGACAACTTCATTTTGCCGCTTCATATCAAAGGTGGGACCCAAGAATTAAAAAAGTCCATCACCAACGCAGGACAACAAACGTAATGGTAGAAAGTAAGTTTTCTGCTCCCGCAATTTAAGATGAATTTCCCTTTTCTGCCATTACCCGGGGCAATGTGTGGTTTGGGACTGGACCAGCCCCCACACTTTGGCACTGCCTTGTGCAAACCAACCTCCCGGGACCACTCTGAAAGGGCCGAAGGGCAGGTGAAGAGGAGCCACTCACGAATGGCAGCGTGACATCAGCCTTCGGTAGCATCGCTTCAGCCGCTCTCTTCTTGCGAATGCCAGAGCAGCGGCTACAAGGAGGGGGAGGATCAGGAAAAAAAACACCAGCAGCCCATTTCTCAGCGAGGTGTCTTTGTCTGACGGGGACAAAACAGTGAAGAAGAAAGAAACATTAGGTGGCCTCAGCCCCACCTGACACAGCAGGGGCCTCTTTGGTAGGATTGGTTCTACAGCTATTTTCCATTTTTCACAGAAGAAAAAAATAAAGAATACAGTAAGACTGCAAGATACACGTCCAAATACATTATTTCCTGATTATCTTTTCACAGGGATCATCCGGTCAAAGATGAAAGAACTGTGTGTGCCACAACACCCGGGGCTGTAACAGCACATTGAAGTACTAGATCAATACTTAATTTTTCTTCCACTAAATTTACTGGGAAGATCTTGTGAGCTCAACTGAGAGAGAGGAAAACAGAGCTTCTGCCTTTGGCTGCTGCTAAATCTTCCCCTTCTCCTACCACTGTTTGCTGTGGGCAAAGAACTCAGGTTCTTAACAATCCATGTTTGTACACGCAGTGTTTTCCTCCACTGCAGGCTGTACAAAACAAGCCTTTCCCATTTTTGTCTGGCGATTTGAGGCCTCTGTCCGTGCCTTACTGTGATTCTCCAGGCTGTTATTGCATCAACCAAGTGCCCAGCCTCCTCCAAACCCACTTCAACACAAGGAAAACCACCTTTCAGATCGTTCCTGCAGCTCGCAGAGGGTCCTACATCCCATCTCTACATACACAGGCACTACACAGGTTTTCTCCAATTATAGCTTGGATGTGGCTTCCTATTTCACCTTCACACTGTCAGTGAGCAGAGTCCCTTCCAGCTCACTTTCTCACGTGCACAAACGTTGCTCCCTGTCCCAGGCACCATATTTCCACTCCTCACACTCATAGACCTGTGTATTTTCCAAGTACACAGTACCTCACCTCATCAAATACTGACCTAGTGCCTTCCCTGGTGTGGAGCCGCCACCAGCTCCCCAGCACCACAGTCACCCTCTTCAGAGCAAGCCGGGGCTCAGCCCAGCACCCCCCGAGCTCAGACCCCCATGGCCACCCCACAACTACTTGCCATTGTAGGTGGGGCCACTGTCCACACTTCCTCCGTAGCCCTTGGTGTCACAGTGAGGGGGGGCCCAGCCTGCTTCACAGTGACAGTTCTTGTTGTTATTGCACACCTGGATCCAACGGCACACACAGGTCTATTTAGTAACTTAAATTTCCATACATTTAAAAGCAGCAGGCACAGCTGTGACTGTTCATCCTGTCCCTCCCGCATCCCTCAGCCCCGAGAACTTTAACTCCCATGTCAATTCTACACAGCCCTTGGCCGGGCATCTGGAGATGTCCCATCACTGGAAGCACAGCACTGCTCAGGAAGAGCTTCCAAACATTCACTGTCCTGTATCCCAGTGGCCTGAAGAGCAGGGCTTTCACTTTTTTGATTTTTTTGGGAGATGCAGTTTCAAATTACATTGGTGATTCTGGAATTGGGACTTATTCTTGCCTGGCAAAAAGATATCATCTTAGGAGCTTTTGTCAAAGACTTCTTCAATGCTGTTATAGACTCTCTTGCCCAGAGACATTTTATAGAGATTTTTACAGTTAAACAAAACAGAAAAAGTAAGTTACTATCTACCATTCTCAACTTGGATAACTTTTGTCCAATTTTTGCTGACTGTTAGAGACACTTTTCTCACTAGCACTACCAGAAAGCAGCTTATTATAGCAAAGCCCATCCTCAACACCCCCACAGAATTTTTTTAATCACTGTAACTGGTGTTATTCCGCATTATTTACAGCCTTAAACAGAGAAGGGCAAAAGATTATGTGCACAGAAGGCTAATACGTAGACTGTGCTGATCAAGCACAATTACAGTGTGCCTGGCTCAAACTGGGACTTCTGATTAAAAAAGTCCACTCACATATTTGCAGTTATTGGCTTTAAAAATCTGTTCCCGTAAGGAAGATGGCAGCAGTGCCCCCATAAAATGGTGGCATAAAATGGTGGCACTCACCCCGTGCCCGTGGCACTGCCGCTCCACGTCGCAGTCGTAGTTGAGCACGGAGGCACTCACGCACTGGAAGTGCCGGCAGATCTGGGGATGGAGGGACGGAGAGATGCAGACAAATGGAATGGGACAGAATTTCTCTCACCCACCCATTCATCATCCCCTCCCACAGCACTGGGCTCCGCAGCTCCAACACAAACCGTGATGGGACCAACCCAGCTCGAGAGGAACATGCTCTGCTACAGAGGGGCTCCCTGTGGGGCCTGAGCCATCCCTGGAAGGCTGGACTACGGAACAGCAATGGAACTGCACAGCATGGGTACATGGAGCACACCTCCCTCTGCTGGGGATGAGCTTCCAAGCTTTTTAGTTTGGTTGGATTTCAGTTCAAAGTTGTCTTAAAGGCATTTGCGTGAGCTCTTCCTGCTCACTGACAGAGCTACAATTCTGGCTCCTGACTGATGTAATTGCTTTTGCTTCATCTATAAATGAAAGGCTCATTACACTTTTCTGCACACACTGCAGTACATGGAGCATGGAAAACCAAGGGGCTCAGTCTGCATTAACTACAGGCACCAAAAAAAATTAATAGCCATAAATATTCATGAAACAATGCAGCATGAACACCCCCCCCCCGAATTATTACTTTAAGAAATCACTTATTAATTGTCGATTACCTTTCCATTATCACACTTGGTGCCTTCATTCACCATCCCTGGGTCTGGAACGTCAGAACCCAGCTGGAAATCTACACCCCAGCATGTGGTGTTTTTGATAGGAGTCAGGATAATAGCAGGCTTAATTCCAAACACAGGCATCGTTTTCACATTTTCACATTGCAGCTTCCCACACATTGCATTCCTGCAACATCAACATATGGACACTTGAGTGACACCTCAACTCATTCTGAGAAAAAGCACTATCGTGCATGTCAATAAGGCGAGACTATGGGATAACTTGGCTCTCCCCAGTCCTCCTCCTAAAACACCCCAAAATGATATTACAGCACCTAAACAAGGATTCTCAATGACATATTTAGGAACTTTTTGATGCACAGAGCTCAACTCACCGGCTGGAACATTTCTTGTAGTCATGGCCATGGAAACCACAGTTGCCAAATCTGTCACCCTTGGAATTCACTTCAGCAAAACAAACGCTGAGCGCTGCTTTGGCCTCTGCGAACAACAGCCCAGCCCCAGAGAGAGGAAACACGTTAAACAGGGCCAGAGACATCTCGTGTTATCACATCTCCTTTACCCAGCCCTCTCATCCTGCAAACCTGGGGCTCTCCATGCAGCACAGGGAGCTCAAGAACTAGATCAAGACCATAAAGAGGTGGAAATGTCAGCACTACAAGGTTCCAAGTTTACAAAGAGAGAAAAATAGTCATTTAACATTGAGTCAATTACACCATTAAATACTTCTTCATGGCTTCTTTAGAGCGCAATACACCAGAAGCCCCACTATAGTAGGAATGATCAGTGCAAGAAAATTACTGCTTGAATCACTAGTAGTAACAGAGGAAAATGTGTGAAGGATTAGCCATAAATACTGCTGTTTCGAATTCCTTGCCAAAGCCAGCTGGTCTTTGTTACAGGAAAACAAGTAAATACATTTTAAATACAGTTAATATGTTCTTTTAGCTACATCTCTTAGAAAAACTGCAGTGCTGTGCTCTTCCTTACTCGAGCCAAAGATGGCCTGACACTGCGCATCGTAGTACTGGCAGACGCCGTTGTAGCAATAGGCTTCCTCGTTGTGGCAGGGGTGGCCGTTCTGGACCGTGAAGTCGGGCTGGCAGAACTGGGAGGTGCCGTTGCAGTACTCAGGAAGGTCACACTCGTCGTTACTTGCCCGACACTCTGTTCCTCCCGGGAGGAGCTGATGAGAGAGAGAGAAGGGGGAAACTGCGTCAGCAAATAGAGACCTTACAGCAGAGACAAACACTGCCCCAACCCACACAGAAAAGGGCGCTGATCCGAAGCCCTTGTGCTCGAGCGTGACAATTCCCCCTCACGGATGCACTGGCTATGCCAACGCTCTCCTTTTCTCAGCCACTTCCAAGTAACACGTCTCTTACCTGGCAGTTCTTACAGCAGTCACCATAAGCACATTCAGCTCCGGATCGGAGTCTGCAAGTACCCGGCTCACAGCAAGGATCGCTCTCACATTCCTGAAAACAGACATGCTGTGAACATCCAGAAATCCCACCCTCCACCATGCACCGACCCCACCACGCAGAGTGCCCTCCCCAGCAGCACTGGAAACCACACTGACCTTTGGTGAGCCACAGTCACACTCCTCCCCAGCATCCACCAGCCTGTTCCCACAGTACGGGACGCTGTAGGTCTCATCAGGCTTGGGAACGTTGAGCAGGCAGCTCCCGCCTTTGTTAAGGGTGAGCTTCTCAAAGTCCTCTGCGCTGCAGCTGCTGAAGTTCCTCGATCCCCTGCAATAGAGAACAGAAGCGCATTTTTACACTAAGCCAACCCAGAAACTTCCCCTCCGTTTGCAGAACAAGGGTAACGTTTGCTTTCCCCACGAGCTGCAAGCGTGACATGACTCTTTGCAAGAAAACTTTGAAGAAGAAAGCAACCTGTGAAAACTAAGGGCTTGGGTGGGGAGTTTGACCCTGGAAAATGCTCTTCCTTTTCTCTGCTACTTACGATGCTCCAGAGCTCATAATGCAGCTACTGGCTCCACAGTGACAGACACGCTCGTCATCATGGTTCATCCCCAGGTTGTGTCCCAGTTCATGAGCCATAATTGATGCAAACATCTGTATGCTGATTCTTCCAAACTGCACAAGAATAAAACAGAAGAAAATTAACAGACATCTTACGTTGAAAAAGTGTCTAGTTATGTGCCAAAAAGACATTTCTGTCACTGTCTCCACATTAACAGGACTCTCAGACCAGCTATGCCCATCTCCCAACCAAGGGCATGTCATTTGCTTGGTGATAAGAGCCCTTAGATGTTTGGGACATGACCCACCAACCTCTGCTCCCCGGTGCAGCTGTAACATCAACACAAAAACTAGAGCTCTCCATACCAGCTCAAATCTCCTTAATTACACAAACTCCAATTCCAGCATTTCTGTCACCAGTCCCAGAAAACGAGTGCTGGGATTGCCAGTTATCCCAGATTAGTGACTCGGTTCGTTAACACTCTGTGATTTCACACAGAGGACAGTCAGCGGCACTGCGCCGGGAGGGCACAGCTGCAGGTCGGGCAGACACCAGAGAGAGATCTGAAGAGACCCACAGCCCCCCCCACTGCTAGGGCTGGGGGCACTTAAAACGTGAGCAGAGAAATCCCATCCCTTTGCCAAAGGTGCTGCACGTCAAGGAGAGGGGAGCAGAGACTGCAGGAAAGTTGTGATCCAGATATCATGGAAGTGCCAGAAATGGTTGGGGACCACATAAAAGCCCCCACTAAGCCAGTTCAGCCTTGGTATTAAAGACTGTGCACCCCCAGGGAGACTCCTAGAGTGCAGGACTCCCACCTTGATCCCGTTCATGGTATCACTGAAGGTGTCTCACCACATTAATGCCTCCCGCGTGGCTCTTGGAGCACACTGTTCCAACGTAGGCCATTCCTGCTGTGCCACCAAAGCTCTTCTTCCTGCAGTCCCGGGAGAGAAAGGAGAGCGGATCACCCTGATGTACAGACACATTGCCAGTAGTGTCCCCCCCATCACTTCTGCCTGGGGGTCACAAAATACTGCTCTTCCAGCTTTCCAGTGCTGGCAAAGGAGCACCGAGGGCAGGAATGGATCAGTTCAGCTCTATCTTTCTGTTCATGGCTCTTTCATTCCGTTAAATTAAGATAAGAGTTTGCAGAGAACATTGGCCTCTTCTGCATCTTCCCTCTAAATATAAAAAGTTAAATGGTCCACCCTTAAAATAAACTGTTTTAATTGGCCATTACCTGCCTTTCTCCTATTGCCAGACTCCCTACCTTTCTTTCCTTGTCCATTTCCTTCTCATTACTGATTGTGTTTCTACACAGTTCTTAAAGCTTGAGTGCAACAGCACAAGGCACCACATTTTACTTCATACAGAAGAATTTTGAAAATGAGTATTTTTTCCGCCATTTCACCCTCATCACCCGAAGGGATGATGAGGAGCTCCCGGCTCCTGTGTTGCTCTCCCTCTGCCCTTTCCCTTCCGGTGCCCTGGGCAGCGATCCCTCGGGTCTGCGCTATCTGCGGAGCAGGAAGGGACTGGGGACAGGCGTCCCGGCAGCGGGGCCAGGACAGCAGCTCAGTTTAGGGCTGTGGGGAAAGACAGATTAATGTCACATGCCACAGCTCAGACCACGGAGCCAGCTTCTGGATACCAACTGCAGAAACAACTTCTCCATTACAATGCAACGCTCTGCACCAGGTTTCTGCTCATTTTAAGGGGAAAAAGCCCTAGATGACAAGTTTAACTAGTGTAGAGCCTGGCCAAGGATTATCTGAACGGAAGCTTTATACAATACAGCATATAACACTGCAGGATATGAGGGACAAGAAAAAAATTGTTATTTAGCAATACAGCTGTCAGAGAGGACAATGAATTCAAGTACCACAGAAACCTTAAAAATGCTTACGTTGAGTTGCTTGGCATTGTTTTCCCAAGCACCTAAACCACAGCAAACTGCAGGGGATTCTCTGCTGAAACACAGCGGTGCTTTGGATCTCCCAGCATGGCAGAGCAGCCGGGAATAGAATAAGCTTCTTAAGAGTCAAAGGGAAGGAGCTGCAACTCACAGAACAAGCTGGGCACTGTCGTGTCTCCGGCGCAGAACAAGATTCTTCTCTCGCCACTGTACAAAATTTGCCAGCACATCACCAGCACCTCCATCTGTGCTAATTATGTTTTCGTACTTCCAGATCTCTAGACCAACCAGCACAATGCGGATGTTCAACATGATGTACATCTGGGGAAGGGAAAAAAAAAAAAAAAAAGGAGAAATATTTCTGAAGAGGCCCAGATAAGAACAAGCAGTCTGGTGTTAGGGATCCTATTGCAAGAATCTACTTTTTCTCCTTGAGTTTGTTCTGCCCTGCACACACCATTCCCCCCAGCAGCTCGGACTTACACTGTCCAGGGCATTGGCCAACTGCACCATGTGCTCTCTCACTTCTGTTTCGCTCTTCCCAAAATCCTCAAACTGTGAGACAAAGACACTCCGTCACAAGAAGATAAAGACAGGAGGTAGAAAAAGGAACAAAACATTTTAAGACATTTTTGCCTGGCTCCAAGTCTCCTGACAAGAAGGCGTTAATCAGAGAGCAGCATCTTCCTTGCTACTGCCCAGCCCCTCGATGTGCAAGAGCAAACAGCACAGGCAGTTTGTGCCACATGTTCTCTTGCCATTATTAGATCCCTTGCTGACAGAATCCCTCCATGTCTGACACTTTACTCGTTCCCTGAGAGTGTTGCACAGAACATGTTTAATCACTTTTAGGTTAGAATATTTGCATAGCCTTGGTGACAGCATCGGTGTCTTTAACAATCCTTGTGGTCCAAGCTGTCTCCTGGGGAGAAGGAAGGGAAAGCGACGCACAACCCCTACCTTCTCCTTATCCACCACTATGAACAGCTCCACGTATCTCGTTTGGTGCAGGACCGCTCTCTTTCTCTGCAGAAAAAAGTTTTAGACACTTCAAATTTATTAATTCAAGTGTAAACAAAAAAAAAACTCCTGACATTGTCCTATTTCAGTTGATACAACTCGTGGTCTGAGACACACCCAAAGCACACTGTGCCACGGTGAAAACCAGCCAAACCCCAGGAGTGCGATCCAACACAAAGACAATTTAGTGTTTCACACTAAAATTTAAAGTAAGATTTTCTGTGTTTCGAAAGCAAAGGACCTTTTCACAGGGGTTTCTTCACAAAGGCAGCACACGCTTTTACAAAGGAGTGGAAAGATCCTAAGGAGCAAACACCAACAACCTTGAAGCGAAACACAATGTTGTTCATTCTCCTGCTTTTACTGCAATCTTATTCCTGTACAGCCAGTCCTTAAACAATATCAGGGACCTTCACCCCAAACTGCTACTCTGATGGTGGGGAGAATGGAAGAAACACCACTCCTGGCTGCCAACGCAATACTTTGTTAATGAGTGTCTCCAAGGAGCACAGTGCTCCTGCCCCTAAATGCCCCAAACCAGCTCTGCCACGAATAATCTCAGCACCTCTCAGCTCATGCTGGGTGCAGAGGCAGCAGAAATTCCAGCTGCTTTGTTGGAGCAGCTGAGTTTTTCCACGGAGCAGAAAGCCCTCTGAATCAGAAGACTTTAGGTATGCATTAAACCCCAGGAAATCTGATAAGCTGCTTCCATGCCCTCAGCTGAGCCCTCGCAAACTTGTTCCGGGGGCCTGCAGAGAAACCAGCAGAGCACTTACCCGCAGCAGCTGGGTCATACTGGGGTGGTGATCTCCCTCCGTGTGTCCCCCATCATGGTCGTCGGTGGTCACCCCACACGTTGTGGGCTCCCTCTTCACGTTATCCAAGCGATATAAAAGGTGTTTAGAGCCAGAAGAAGGATCCATGGGCTCAATTCCATATGTGATGTTCCCTATCGTCACCAAACCCCTACAGCATGACAGTGTAAGAAATTCTTGCATTGAGACCAGAGGAGACTTACCCAGACTTTTACAGTAAAACAAAGGAACAATTATTCTTTGATAACTACAGGCACGTCTATGTCCCCATCCCTGCAAACCAGTGTGATTCACTTCAAGCCTGAAAGCAGCCTCTCCCCAGCAGGGCCCTCACAAATACAGCAAATTAAACGTTTTGGTGAGAGCCTGCAATGCCCAAGGAATTCTGTCCCAGGCCTTATGCAGAAACGCTTACGTTCAATTACTATCACCCCACTCGTGCTGGGCATGGCACTGAAAAAAAATCAAAGACCCAAAAGATATAGAAATCAGCCCAAAGCACAAAAAAATTCCAATCAATTTTGAAGTTCCAAGCTTCAGGGCCAACGTTGTAAAATTTGTATAGTGTTTGACTTTCCACTTTTGCACTATGTGCTTTGTAGTGACCATCTACCCAAATTAGAAAATAAGCCAAAACTGGTATAAAAGAACAACTTACTGTACTCTGATAATAAACTGCAACTTATTTAATGGTGTTTCAAAAATATATTAACCACAGGAAGACTGCACAAAGGTCCACACTACTGCAGCTGGGCCCCACGCAGTGAATTCCTGCCTGGCTGAGCGGTGGGTAAAGCAGGGCAAGGATTTTGTGTCAGGTTGAGCTGCGAGATGCGGGTGACAGAGGGAAAACACACAGGAGCTGTGCTACCTGAGCCCCGAGCAAGTGCTGAGAGCAACCATGGAGTCCAGGGCCCCCTCCACGTGTCCCTGGTAGTGGCAATGATCCTGTGTGGGAAAATAAGGGCGCGTTACACAGATATTCCACACGTGTGATCTCCCATTGCGTCAGGGCTGTGCCAGCCACGGACCAGCAGCAGTTACACCCCGACAACATCATATGCTTTAAGTTAAATTTTGCCACATGCCTTTTGTCTGCAGTCTATAGCTTCAAACATGCCTCCAGCTATAACAGCGTTTCCCTCACATCTAACAATTCCCCCCCTGCCTTCATACCACACGGATTCATACACACGGAGCTGATGGAGATGCCAGGGGCGCAGCCCCCCAGCTGGATCCCCACCTCCCAATTCCGTAAGGCAGATGCTCTCCTCAGCTCCCTGTGGCCAGCAGCTCACTAAACATTCCAGCCTCACATCCCACTGGCCCGCTCCGTTGTTCCACCCATTGCCAGTACGGAGCTGGTGCTGCCAACACGCTGTGAACACCCACGATCAGGGCTCTGGTGCTATCGAGCAACTGCATCTATTCACTTGCCCAAGAGTCATCCCACTTTTAACTCCTGCCCTCCACCCTGCCTCAAGTATTTAGAGGCCAGCCCCTCCCTGCCGATTTGGGCCAAAACACCATCCAGGCTTCTAGAAGAGTGTCCGGCAGGAGGTTTGGCTCATGCAGAATCTCTCTGCAGCGCAGGGCAGGCATTCCCTGCTGTCCCCACCACTGGGCTGCCCAGCTTTCTGCTTGCACAGAACATCCCCATCAGCCCAATCAGACAGAACACTGCCATTTTGTCCTCTGTATCCACATTTTGGAAACTAGTCAAGGTGCTGGTATGGGGAAAAATCACTCTATTTTCCCTAGTAAGTGCATTTTTGAATGTTACAATGGAGGTCAGGTAGATGGTGTCGGCTGCTGTCTCAGCAAGGAGCATAGAAAGCACTGAAGGCATGTGCTAATCCTGCAGGGCCACCGTGGCTTTCACCACCTGGTGCAGAAAAAGCATTTTTCCTCTTAGTCAATCACTTTTAACTGGGAAGTAAATACACACTTGACTCAGGTGCTCTCCTCTCAAAAACAAGATCCTATGAATCATGTATGACTAACACTTCCCTTTCAAGGGAACAACGCTGATACATCAGGAGAGTGAGCCATTAGAAATATGCTCATGCTTTTTGTACCACACGAGCTGCTTTTTACTCTTACTCTACAGAAGCAATTAGATTTTCAAAGGCAATCTACCAGGCAGGCTGCTCGTACAGAAAAAGAGGGCTGCAACTGCTTTTTCAGTGGAGTAACTCCGATGCTACGTAGATAACATCGTTCTCAAAGCTCCTCCAGACTTGATCTCATCCACCCCTTCTAGGAGTTCCCAAATTTCTGGACTAACAGATACCCAGTAAACCCTCCAAAATTCTCAGTCACAGACAGCCAGCCTCACACAACCAAAAAGATGGGTTAGCAGCTGACTGTTTTCACTTGTGGAACAATCTGGAAGACCACTGTGGGTAAAAGTAACAGCTCTATATTCCGTCTCCCCAGTTCTGCTCCACGTCCTGGTCCCCAGGAGAAGCCAGCCCCGTGTCCAGCAGCAACAGTGCAGTGATACCACAGCACCCCTCTCAGATAACGAGATACCGGGCAGCAGAGACGAACATTTCCTTTTGAGAGAGAGTAGCTTTTAATTAAAGAGCAATCACCTCCTTGTAACAAAATATGGGTCTGTTACAAGCTCAATCAAAGCTTCTCTGCAGGAAGCGCAGTGCGAGCCCGACATTAGAAAGCGACCCAGGGAAAAATATCACTATAATTTTGTAACACACAATTCCCTCAGCCTGCAGATGCTCAGGGTTCTGCCAAAAAGGGTATAAAAAAAGAAATCCTACCTGGATATCTGGCACTTCAGATTGCAACTTCCCCTCCTTATCGTAGGTATAAACAGTGAAGTCTTTTGGCAGCAGTTCCCTAAAGGGCAAGGGAATACAAGAGGAATTCCATGAAGTGACCGTGATGCTACAGGAGTGCAGTCAGGTGATCCTAACCAAAACTGGCACAAATACGTAAGTTGCAATTAAACAAGGAAAACATTCAAAAGGAAACCTCCCCCAAACTAACAACAAAACTGTGCATTTCCACAGCCAAATCCAAGATCTCAGAATGGCGGAACCGTTGATGAAATCAAATCAATCACCAGACCCTGGATAAGTATAACAAGCACCAAAACCCATTAAATTGTGCTAAAAGCTTGCTTTTGTGCAGAAATACAGCACTCTGTCCGCTGCACATGCCTTCTGCTCCCCAGCTCTGCAGGAAGAGAACTGGGAAGTCTCCCAGGACTGCTGGCCCCTACGGGCACATCCCTGGATGTAGCGTGGCTGAATTCCATGTCTGTGAGCGCCAGGGGCTCAGCAAGCGGCAGCCAGAGATCCCCAGGGCTCGTACATTTAAACAGTTCCGTCTCTTTTGTCTGTTACAAGGGCATTTTTAAGAAGCAATAGCCCAATAAATTGTCACTTGCTGCTACTACAAGTAGCACTTTAAAAAATTAAACTCCGTATTTGAAACAAAACATCTGTATTGTCTGTAAGTTATGAACATGAAGGCCTTGGATATAAAGTCAGCTTCCTCATTTATCAGTATTCTCCTGCTACTGAGACAGGAAAAAAAACCCTGAAACAATAAACAAAATCCAGAAGAAAGTGAAAATATTTACTTGAAATATAGTTCAGTTTGTTTATTTTCAGATGTGAACAGAGAGAGTCATGTCAAGGGTTGCCCAGGCCCCCGTTGAGCCCAGTGCTGCCTCCCTCTCCGAGGGGGTGGCCGGGGGGGACAGAGTTCAGAGAGCTCTGGCTCTGACTCAACTCACTCTCCCTGTCTCACTCTGTGGGTTCTGAACGTCAGCACGTACTGCACTTCTCGTAAAGAACCTCAGGAACTGGAACTCATGTGCAAACCTGCCAGCTCGTTAGTCAGACACAACAGATGGAATTTAATAAAAAAATTCATCACTTACTTGTTCTTTTCTAGATGAATCGTGTATTCTTTCCCCTCTATCTCAATAGCATACGATACCTTGTCCTGAACAGAAAAAAGTTGCATTTTACTCATGTTCATGAATAAAACATTCTTTGACATCAACAAAAGTTCAGCAGAAAGCAGTCTCCCAGAGCTCCATCACCATCCGACTGCAGCACTCAGACCACTCCTGTCACCTCTGTCACTGGGGACAAGTCTGTGGCCTTTCCCTGCTGGGAGCAGAGCCCCTGCCGAGCTTTCGATCCTGCCGGCTGTCCCACAGCAGGAGTAACGTGTGGGTGAGCCTGAGACCTATTTTATAGCTGTCCCTACCTCCGGAACCTGGCATCCCTTCCCATGTAACTGGGGAAAAGTCACATGAAGGAAGCTGTTCCAAAATAGCTTTGTGGTTTTTCTTATTTGTTTGTAAGACTTCCACAGAAAAACTCTTAGTTACAGCTGGGAAAGGACACTACAGTTTTATTACTGAGGAGCTACAGTGAGCCAGTGCCTCCACAGCCTTGTGTTAGTCCAGTGCTGTGCACAGCAACCGGGTCCTTAAATATTTAGTGGATAAACTCAGTCCCCTGACCCCTACATTAAATATCACAGCAGGAGAACTAGTCAACGACTGCAATAAACTGCAAAGCGTTGTTGTTAATATTAAATTCTGCCAATGATTATAAGATTTGTGACTACACACAGTTGGTCTAATCCAAATACCATGAAGCATGGAGTCCTTAGTTACGTGGCTGCAGCAGAATAGCACCGGCTGGAAATACCACTGGAGGTTGGCTGACCTGGCCCCTGCCCAGGACAGCGATTCCACCACCTCTCTGAAACTAACTCCAGCGCTTCACAACTCTCATCACACAACTTTTACACCCAGATCAAACTCCATCACTGCAACTCGTAACCTCTGGAGCAGGGAGGCAGCTACAGTACCTCAGGTAAAGGCAGTGCTGGGGTAATGCCGGGGGCAGAGGGGGACACTGGGTCACTGCTCGAGGAGTCTGACAGCGGTTTGTGAGAACCTTGGATCAGGTTTGGGTAGCTCCTCATTAAGAAGTAGACACTAAGCTGAAGGGGTTTTTAGGACTGGCCAGTACCTGCACTGAGGAGACATTGGAAGCCTCTCGCCGTTCTCTTCCCAACCTCTGCGGGGTTACAACCTCATAGGACGACAACTGGGAAACCTGCTGGAACCCTGGAAAGCGGAACAGAAACAGTGGGTAAAGAAACACAGCTGTCGGAAGGAAGAAAACGCTATTTCAGAAAATGCCCCTTCAGTGGGAAGGGCAGCCTGTGATTCCAGTTCAGGTCTCCAGTTTGACACAGCCTTGGAACTGGGCTGCTGAGCGCGGGTCTGCGGCACCGCACAGGGCAGATCTCTCTGCCACTGGGCTGGCATCGTTTCTGACCACGGATTTACAAGCTCTGCTTTTAAGGAACAACACAGCACTGCCAAGGCACCACACGCTCAGAGAGCTGAAAGAGCTCTCTAGAAAGAGCCAGAGCCTGCTGCAGACAGCAGAACGCAGAGCAAACCTTGGAGCAAAGTATGCCCTGGTTGTCTGTAAAAGGCCAGAGAAAGCAATAGACAAACAGCCGAGAGGACATCAAATTCACCAGAAGGTTTCAAATGGAAAGCTTCACATTCCAATTACTGTCTCACATGTATCTATCTCATACCTTCCACCAGCAGGAATCGGAGCATTTAACAAAGCAGGTCAGCACAGAGAGACTTTCTTCAAGGACACACAGAAAGAGGGTGTCAAAATCAGGTGTCTCCTGCTGCCAAACTGCAGAACTGCCCAGCTCCACCATGTAGCCTCTCCAGACCAGCTCCTGCTCCGGTGGCCCCACACAGCCTCTCCAGACCAGCGTTGGCTGGTGGCCCCATGAAGCCTCTCCAGGCCAGCCCTGGCTGGTGGGCCAGCTGCACAAAGCCAGCCCAGCCTTACACCCAGACTGAGCACATGATGGCTGGAGGCCTGACACGAGGCCAGCACCACTCACTGTGTTCTTAGAGAGCTCTTAAGGGCCTTATAAACACGAGAGAGGTGAAACAAAGGCATGTAACAAAGTGGTTCTCTGCAGATCACTTTATAAACAATTTGCATGTGCAACATCCGCAAAACCTCTGATTGAACAACAACCAAACAGAAGTCCACGGTCCAAATTTCCTTTATAAAGCACTGGATTTTGCAAGCAACTATCAGTTCTATATTGACTGTAAACAATAACAAATTGCAGATGTGGATGACTTTCCCGATCACGGGTCTGTGCCTGGCTCGGGAGCGCTCCTCAGCAGTGGGAGGTGACGTTCCCAGGCTGCAGAACATACAGTGTCAATACCTCCTTGGCCTGAGAACAGGAGGGAAGGGCTGTTTCCTTCCCTGAGATGAGCCACCAAAAGCACATAGTGCAGCAAATCGCTTCTCTATCGCTGTCATTTCCAGCCACATATCTTGCTTGTCTCCGGTCCCGAGCTCCCGCACGTCACTGCTCCACACTTGTCACTGCCTCCAGAAGGGCCCTGGCCAGCAGAGATGTGGCACTGTGACGTCTGGATGGAGCTCTGGACTCTTGTAGGACACAGGCCACAGAAACATCAGAGCATGGCTGGTCTCGGCGGTGCTCAGAAAGCAGCCTCCCCAAAAGCAGTTTGAAGCAGAAGACAAAGGAGTGAATCATCGTCCAAAGTCAGCGAAAATGGGAGGGATTTCTGAGAAAAGTGCAAACTCCGAGAGGCAGCTTCTTAGAGAAATGGCATGAAACGAACACAATTTTCAACCTTCCGAGAACTCTGACAGTTTTCCCCCCACCTTCTCCTCTCCTTCCCTCCCTCCACTACCCCCAGTTTGGGAGCTGATTTCAGGTACAATGCCTTATTCTTCCCTTCATTGTGGGAAAAATTAATCAGAGAAGGAGGGCTGTTTGTCTTGATTAACAAAGTGCTTCCTATCACAACAAGCTCAATGGTCAGGGTCAGGAGGCACCGCCTCGCTGTTGAGTGCAACGGAAAAGTGAAATGCAGCCTCCACGTTAGAAGTTGGAACTTAATGCAAATAGCTTTCCTTTAACTTTCAGTTCTCTTTTCTCTTCTGGCAAAAACACCCTTTCTCTCCCCATGTTTCAGTACCAGATCCAATTGATGATGCACAGAAGAGACTGTGGGATTTTGTGGGATCCGCCCTGGACAAACGGCCAGGGGTGGCTGGAAGCACAGCAGACTCCTGGGGGCCATCCCTCCGCAGGTCTCTCCCTGGCTCTGACCCTGGCTCACAAGGAGCCTGTGCCCGTGCTGGTTGCCCCACGCCGCATTTCACGCCTCACCAGAAACCTTCAAAGGGGGCGGCAGACTCGTTAATCCCAAATCCAGTGAAAAGGATGAGTGCAATGAAGCAGGAATGAGAACATGCGAGAGACAACCCTACTCCAATCTTCCCCCTACAAAGGCTGCTGCTGGGGAAGGGCCTTTTTCCTTCTGAGAAACACCAATCTTGAAGGATATGTCCTTAATCTGATAACACACCAGCCACCTCCAGTCCCACCCAGCACCCAACCCCCCTTCTCGGGATGGACATGTTCAGACCTTATCTCACCCAGGGAAGAAACCCGTACCCAGCCTGACCTAATTAGCAGAAGGCAAAATTCCAACAAGGACGAGGCAGTTTGCAGGTATCGCAGCAGTCCAGATAAACGCTGGACTACCAGCTGCAGAGGCACTATCAGATACCCTCCTGCACCCACACGGGTACCAAGATGCCACCCACCCTCAGGTCAAGCCAGAAATGACCCATGAGAACTCACCCATACATTTAGCAACTAAAGAAAGGCAAAAGTGACAGCAAAACCCAAACCCAGATACTCAGCGGCTTTCTACATAACATGTTTGAAGATATTTATATGCAGTTTTTCTAAGATACACTATTTTTTGTGGCTTTTTCTCCACCCCCTTTGGAGAAACTTCATAGCAATATAACAAGCATGGTTCTCCAGCACAGTAGTTCACGATAGATTTTTCAGTAACTTACAGGATTTCTTGTTCTCAGGTGCTTCCTGCCCCTGGCCGAGGCTGCTGTCGGGGTATGCTACACGTCACCGCTGAAAATACGTTTCTTATCAGTCACTCCAGGGCGTAACACCGGGCGAGATTGCATTTCCAAGGAGAAAAAAACAACTGCATCCACTATATTTATCTTGTATCATTAAGGACTGCCTTTTTAATTACCACGCATCAGAGGCAACTAGGAAGATGTGAATCATCATCCCCTCTCCGCCCCAAATCCACAGTAGGAATTCCGTGCACGTTCCACGGCGTGCGGAAGCTTGAAAACCCCCGAACGGTGTCACGGCCGTGGCTCCCCGGAGCCGGGATGAGCTGTCGGGGCATCCCCTCCCCACTCATCCAGCGAGAGCAGCTTCTCCTGCCCTCACAGACCTCGCTGTGTCCACGGACCCTGGGCTCAGCCACAAAAATACAGCTCCAGCCACCCACACCGAACACCTCACCCCAGTCATCACCCGTCTTTGCCCACGTCGCTTTCCCAAGCCCACTCAAGTGAGGTCAAAGGTAGAGTCCTCAATGGAAACCAAAAAAAGAAAAGAGACAAGAATGTTTAGGCTGTAGCCTATTCCACCACAAATCAAACTAATTTCATAAAAACAAGCCCATCAGCACGTGATCAGCTCAGGCTGCAGAGAGACACTAACAAGGGACGTGCAGAAACCCTTCCCATACCGAGGAGGGTTGGATTCGCGGGGACGGGGCTCAGAACCATCCCAGCTGCAGCACCACAGGAACCACCAGCACCCCGGGATGGCCAGCACCTTCTGTGGGGCTCCATGTCAGTTCTGACCACCCCTTTGGGATCCCCCACAACATCACAAGTGTTACCAAAGAGCATCATTCTGTTCAATACGAAAAACACTAAAATTCCTCTAATATCACCCAAATTTGCTTACAGTGAAACCCAAGGAGAGGACACCCAGTGCAACCATTTACTTGTATTCACCTACTTCAACTTAACACCCAAGCAAGAGTGGAAATACAGCCAGGAAAAACCCAGCACCAGACAGGTAAGGCACTGCTAACACACTCTGGATTTGTCCTGTGCCTGCAGCCACCCCAGCAACTTTTAGCCATTTTACTATAAATGTAAAGGTTTGACCAAAACCATATTAAACCTAGAGCATCAGGCAGCAGCAATGAGTTTCAATCTTCTATTGCCTGTGTGCGTGTCTGAGTCAAAAGATGCACATTGCTAAAGCATTAAATACACAAACCTATTAAATTAACCATTGCTATAATCGATTACAATTAATAGATGAGGTCACCTGCACCAGTCACCCACCACTCAGGCAGCAGAAGTGCCAACAGCCTCCCACACCATCTCCTTCATCCCCGAGTCCCAGGGTGGGATGGGATCCACATCCCTGGTGTCCCACAGATCCCCCTCACTGGGTTTTGAGCCCTACCTCTAATCCCCAAAGGAAGTGGACAGTTTGCTCCCTCCATCCAGCTGCAAATTTTTAGATTTTCAGAGTGTGCTGTCACATCCCCCTTCTCCTTCAACTAAGTAACAGCCAATATTCACTATTTTCTCGTGGACCCTATTTCTTACATCTCTGACCGTTCACACTAGTCTCTACTGGCCCTACTGTCTGGTGAGAGGGCACCCACCCTGGAAAAGGGTCCAAACCGTCACGCAGTGAGGCCTCGCGACTACAAGGGTTCAGACGCTGTGTGTGTTTCTGTACCTCCACAGGTCAATGCTCCTTCCACAACCGCAGCACAGCTGATTCACTTGTCGTTCCACCTACTCCAACGCTCATCTCCCCACCTACCAACATGCTCCCGCACCCGTTCTTCACCCTCTCATACTCGTGTAGACAGTTATTTCTATCTTAGAGGAACACTTTGCACCCATCCTTCCAAAGCCACATCTTTCCAAGGGATATTTCTCTCATGTGCCCACACTAGGAATTGCCAGTCCTTTCCTTTAGGAGCCTGAATCCCATCTGACTGGAAGGGTATCAGCCACACACTCCACATGCAATCTGTACCCCATATTCCATAAAGAAGTACTTTGCTGTACCTGTTTGAGGAGAAAATTCTGTGAACTGGTGTATAGATGTCCTTCCAGAATAACACGTAAATAACCACCAATTACTTCTTCAGTGTCATTTTTCAATCAATTACGTACCAGGAAAGGCATTTTTAGGTGCAGTTGACAGTTCCGCTAAGATGACAGCTGTGGTAAGATTTACTCTTTGCATTACTAGAAGCAAAAATCTTTCACTTTACTACGTAAATATTATCCAAATCTACTTAAAAACATTCAGAGATTTACAAAAAGCACCAAGCTAACAAATCTCCTGCTAAAATTTGGGACATTTCCTATGAAGCCACAGCCTCCTATGAGCCCATACCTCAAAGGCTACTAGAGAGAGTTGGTGGTGCTCCATCTCCACAGCACCGGGAACACCTGCCCAGGTGTTCTGTACGGGGGGGGACACCTGGTGACCTTCCTTTCCATCTCCTCCCTCCCTTGCTCTAAACCTTCAGCCCAACGTGACGGTGCCTTTTCAGAGGGTAAGAAAAGATGACCAAGTATTATGGCAAGAGACGCAAATTCATCTACTTGATTTATTGCTCACCTGGAATATTTGTTTAACATTAACGTTGGCAGGAACAGTAATTTCTCTTAGTATTTTCCACGGGGGGGAGGGGGGGGGGCAGCCATTAACGCGGATATTGAGCTCTTCTACAGCAATATTTCCTCGACAAGTCTTACCTCGCTCTTGCTGAAATCCTGACCCATGCTGTCAGTGTTTCCTGTCTAGACTCTTAAACCATTCCTTCTGCCCTTTCTAAAGCCACGCTGATTTGTCAGCAAGACAACAGACACTCCTGTTCCACAAAAGGACTATGGCCCTTCTTTGTCAACACCTCCTCTCCACCTTGGCCCCTCCTTACAAGGAGAAATGGGGCAAAGCCACACTGTCCTCTGGTGCGAGACCATTTGTCTCACCGGGACGTGCTGCGCAGACTCGCTTCACACAGCTGAGCTCGTGGGAACGCTCCTCTTCGGAGACATCACTATCTTTAAATTTGACCACCAAAGGAAACCACGCAGCACACATTCAATCACAGAATTCAGTAGAGTTGAGAAAATAAACTTTCCTTTTTTCTTTTTTTATTTTTTAATTTTAGCTTGAGAAATGAGAACGATCGAGACATGCAAAACATACAAAGTCATGTTTCAAACTTCCTTTTTCTGAAAAGAAAGCACTACAAGAGGCAATATTAGCTACACTTTCCTCTTTTTATTCTTCATATGGAGGAAACAACTGCAAAACCCTTCTTTACTCTGCTGAAACGATTGTCCCAGATTTGTTGAAATATGGGTGAGGCAGCGCCGTGCTTTTCATGAGCTGAACAAAGGAATTATCTTAACCAAACATTGCATCTCCCCAGAAAATTCAAACCAAAGTGTTCAGACACTTGAAGAATTCCTTTAAAAACTGGTAAAGTGTGGCTAGAACTTCCAGCACGGATGTGACACCAAGGATCGGGGAAGAGACCAAGCAGCAAAACCCACAGTCCTTGCCTCTGGCAGGGCCAGACGGTTTCCTTATGAAATTATACTGAGGCCTCCCAGGGCCACAAGCAGGAGGGGAAAATCCACACCACACAAATCCCTCCGGGGTACACATCACTGTACAATTACGTTCATTCAGGAATTTTCAGTTAGTTGTTTCTAGTAACACCCCATTTCTGCCTCGTATCCCTGTTCACTGGGGAGTGTCCAAAGCACACACATTCCAACACAAAAGATGGAAGTGCCTGGATGAGCTGAAAGAGGTGACTCGTTTCTCCCCTCTCCTTTGCACTTAGACTGAGACAAAGGAGGTCCATTATCTTCCAGCGCAGATTTGGCATTATTAGCCCGGACAGAGACTCCAGAAGGCGGACAGAAACACTGCCATCCACCACTGGGAACTCAGGGACCTGCATTTCCTCCCACCCACAGGCAGGAACTACAATATCACTCCTCAAAACTCAGACCAGTCCATTGGAAGCAGAAGCATCCAATAGCCTGGAGATGTGTCATTTCAGACTTCTCCCCGTGGCACTCTGGCATGGCAGTTCCCAACACGCCGTGTTACCTCCACCACGAGCCAGCAGCCACCGTCCAGAGCGCCCAGCTCACAGCCCGGCACAACACACCGAGGGAGAGGCACGAGATTCACAGGGCAGACCCCCTCAGGAGAGACACCCACCACAAGAGCGCTGCTCCTCAGCATGGAGCATCAACATTAGCTTCAGAGAGAATTCCTTAATTAGGAAGCCCCGACTATAAAACTATGCATTAATGATAAGACACACAAGTTTAGCACAGTGCATCTATCCCTTCAGGAGGAAGAAAACAACAACAAAGGAGACATTTCTGCCTCTCACATACATATAACATCAGAATCAGTATAATAAAAGCCCATCAACCAAACAGTTTCAATTCATAAACAGCCCATAAAGAGAGCACAGCAACAACTCGTTAAAAGCCCGTAACGAGAGCACGATGCCTATTCCCAGCCGTGAGCGATGGCAACGTGCTGTGCCCCCAGGACGCAGCCCCCGTCCTCCCCGGGGGAGAGCAGCTGCCTGGGGTCCTGCCTCACACCCGGGGTCCTGCCCCGGCTCTTCAATGGACAAAGCCACCCCAAGAGAGCAGGAACACATGTCCTCTGAAACACAGTGGAAATGACGTGGGTGTCCTGTCACCTCCATGGAGAGATGCGACATCCTCTGGGCAAGGGAAATTATGTGGTTGTACCCAGGACTTGCTCACACAGATTTTTGGGAGACCTGTGACCAGGCTGCCCACCCCACAGCAGGTTTTACAGGCTTTTCCATACACAGGTTCCCACCTGCCCGGTAAAAGCAGCTGGACACACTGCTCGACCCAGCACAGGAGAGCCAGGGAGCAAGGTGATGGTGGTGCCTGGACACCTGTGACCTGCCGCGGGTGCCCGGGAACAGGCCAGCTCACGGGCCAGCAGGCACCCCGGGGCTCAGACAAAGGTCCCGCTGTCCCCGGCCCCTCCAGCCACACAGGAGTGTTTTGGCACGGATGGTCCTGGCCCGGGCCCAGCCTCTCCAGCCCCAGCACCCTCCTCCTCCTCCCCCCGGTCCTGCAGACACCTGTGACCCGCTGCCATGCCCGTGGATTGCCAGTGCTGCCCACCCAGGGGACACCCCCTGCCCCGAGGGACAACCCCCTACCCTCAGCCCCGAGCAGACGGGGACAGCCCCGCTCCGGCAATGCCACCTGCCAGCCCCGAGAGGGGAAGGGGGCTGCCAGACCCCCCCCAGCCGGGCCCCGGGGGCGATGGGGAGGGGGCCGAACTCCCGCGGAGAGGACGGGGAAGGGGCCCGGCCGCGCTGTCCGGGGAGGGAAGGGGGGCCGCAGGCCGCCTGCCAGCCCGGGCCGGGCCCGCGGGCCGCAGGTCGGGGCGGGGGGGGGCGGCAGGCCCCGGCCCGACGCACTCACTCACTCACCCGGCCGGGCCGGCTCCCCGGGCACGGCCAGCAGCAGCAGGAGGCCGAGGCAGCTCCGCGCCGCCCGGGCCCAGGCCATGGCCATCCGCGTCCGCATCGCCCCTCCCGGCTGGGGCGCTGGGTCCGGCCGGCGGCCCGCGGCCTTATGGAGCCGGGCCGGGGCCTGCGCCGCACCGCCCCGGGGCGGGGCCGCTCCGCCCGCCCGCCCGCCCGCCGCTCCGGAGGGGCCCGGGCCCCGGGGGGGGGACGGCGGCCGGCACCCCTCACAGCCCGGGCCGGCGCCCACCCGAGACCCCTCATCGCGGCCCGGCCCCACGGAGCTGCCGGGCGCCCCGGAGAGAGCCCCGCTCCGGAGAGAGGGACCCGAGGGGCACCGCCCGTGTGACGGCGCTGGGGAAACCCGGCGGTAACATTTCCAGTGCTTTCTTAGAGAAGAAAAACAACTAAAAAAACTCGAAAAGGGCCCAGCAAGCGGGTCCCCGGAGCAAGTGGGCCCCGGGAGTAGGCTTCTCCCGAAGGAAAAGCTAGTGGAAGGGGGCTGGTGTCACCGACCACAGACACCTAGACTCTCCTGGCCTTTCCTTCCAAATAACTACATCACAAGTTAGAAGCACATGGGAACACCACCCCACCACGGCACGCAGGTAAGAGAGCAGCTCTACAGCAGGACACAGTCACCGGCGGTGCCTGTCGTGATGCTCGGCCCTGCCTCCGGCTGCACAGAACCCCTGGGCACCTCCGGGGTGCCCCATGGAGGACCCCATCTTTCCCCAGGAGAGGAGGAACAAACAACCTGTGACACATCAGTCACGTTACGGAACCGGTGATGGAGAAGCACCCTCATGCCATAGTGATAAGCAGCGCAGAAGAGCCTAGACAAATAAAATCCAATTTTACCAACAACAACTCTGATACTGATTAACCTTTCCTGGTTTTCCAAGTGTGATACCTCACAGGTCTTTTTGAGCCTCCACATTCTTTTCCCTCCTAGATCACTGAACAAAACAGATGGAGCGAAACACCTCCCCAAGGATGCAGAGCCAGCCCTGTGCCAAAGGCCACCCACGTCTCAGCAGCAGACAGTGAGAGGTGAGCGCCCTTTGAGGGCCACCAGCCAGAAACATCCCTGCACAGCCGGGTCCTCACTCACAGGGGTCTCACCGACACCCACCATGCTGTAGAAATTGCTTTTGAATGCGCATAATGCAAAAGATGCCAGCAGTATCAGACTGAGCAAAGGGCACAAGTCTTCCCCCCCTCAATGATGTTCTTGGCAGACTTTGTAACATGTTTATGCTGCTGTCAATGCGGCAACCAATTAAAGAGGAGTCATTTGACCCTTTACACCCCCAAACCCAGCATCTATTTTTGCAGGAGCTGTAGGAGGACAACCTGCAACTTGGGTTTCCCCCCTCGCAGCCTCCAGCAACAACAAAACCTCTCATTCCTGTGGGAAGGAGGCAACAGCTTGACTCTATGGAGGCAGTTCTATGTACCTGAACAGACAGAGCACAAAGCTGGGCAGAAAGTCGGCATGTGAAATTGTATAATAGTGCAAGGTGAGACAAGGATTTTAATCCTGCCCGATGTTGTGTGTTTATTCCCACCACAGAGTTTGTGTATCTCCAGCCCTTATGGAAGCTGCACAGAGCACTGGAGTCACCAATACTCTCTGCTGCCCATAAGCTGGGTGTTACCTGGACACAGGAGGCTTCCCAGGGATGAGGGTAATATCACAGATCAAACACGGGCCCGACCGTGCACTGCACAAATAATACAGACATGAATCATCCCACGGTTCCTGCCTGAGGGGCATGAGATTCCCAGGTTCTAGCAAAAGCCATTACCTGTCTCCCTTGACATCTCCTGTCACCACCACCACTGCTGCAGCCCTGCAATACAAGGAATTGAAGACGACGCACCTCAAAGCTCCAGAAAGGAAGCAGAAGCGAGGCCGGAAAGCTAGAACAGCTTCTGAGCACGTGCTTGGGGTCAAATGCAAACCTGCCAACTTTGGAAACAAAAAATCTGTAGAAGTGCTCATCTGATCAACCAGTGGAAACACACCTGGAATGGCCACATCAGCAGAGCTGTCACTCAGACACCGTGGAAGATGCTTTTGGAGAAGAACCGGGTGAAACAAACTGATAAATCCTGGAGCTCTGCAATGTCCTAAGTCACAAATGAAACCTCAAAGGCAAGCATGGATTCAGGCCATGAGTTGTCTTCAGCACAGATTTTATGACTAGAATAAGGCAAAGTGAGAAAACCTGTTGCAGACAAGAGCCTTAGAGATTAATTGATATTAAAATCAGGATGTTTCATTCTCTCAAAGGCTTAAATCAGAGCAATACACTCCTAAATAGGCATAAAAGGCAGAAACAGGAAATATCCCAAAGAAGTGAACTTACTAAGAAAAAATGTACACAAATGGAAACCAAATATGTGTGCTGGACGTCTCACTCCCACAGGACACTGGTAATGCAAGGCTAAGCCACGAACACGGCAGCCAGGCCAGCTGAAATCACTTGCTGATGTGGCTGTGGAGCCAAAGAGATGCAAACCCAACCATTTACACCCAAGGCAAAGCAGTATTCAGTGTGATAACAAAGCTGATGTGGTAGATGTCAAAAAGGATCTTACTCAGTGGCTGGGGAAGGGGGAGAATTTGGTGATTTTCAAGGAAAAGCGTTCCATCATCCTGTGACAGGGCTGACAGTGGGACAAGGCAGCAGCCCTGTCTCCCAAGGGACAGTGCGAGGCTGGAGACGTAATGACCAGCAAATAACTGGGGCCTCAGCATCTCCTCTGCGGGGGTACAGCAAGCCCAGGGAAAGAGGCATTTCCTCCCTTGTGTTTTGTCACCGCCAACCTCCTTTAGAAGATTTTTCATCTGATTCTGAAGGGGAGTGAGGCTGCTGTACGTGAGCACAGTACAGCCCCCTGTGTCGGGGTGTAACTCCTGTGCCTGTGGGTACTGGTGGAGGTCCCTGGTGCTAGGTGAACTGGGTGACAAACACCACAGGCCACACGGTGCTGGAGCCGACTGCAAGGGCAGGGAGGAGGATACGGAACCAATTCCCCAAACAACATCTGCTGTTTGCCAGTTATTTTCACAATTCTGTGTTACAAAGCTGTAGACTCAGCAAGAAAGGAAATTTCTCAGAAATCCTCATGCTGGGGCTGGCTGTTACACTCCCCGTTCCAGCGACTGCTCAACACGTACCTTTGCCAGGCTGCAGGGTGTAAGGGCTCCCACTGAACTGGCTAAACATGCAGCAGTAGTTTTAAATAGCAAAGTCAGATGTGTCACGTTCTCCCTCCTCAACCCTACTGGCTCCCACATCCTCTCCACACACCACGCGCCTGGTGTTTGCTTGTGAGCACTGTAAATAAGACAGATTAAGGATTTTGGACGCGATCAGGACTTCGCTGACATCACCAGCAACAGTCCAGCTGGCTTAGGAAGCACACTCATTAACACCAGACAGCAATCGCTGGCTGACGGGCACCTATGAATCCTGGTAATGGCTCCTTCCTAAATGCATTCTTATCAAATTACATGTTTTGCCTGGCTTCCAGCTGGAGTTAATGAATGCCACGTACCTGCCTCAAACGGCACTTGGCATTTCCAATCTAATGACCTCAGGACACTGGGAGGGGGATTAAATGAGGTAGAAGAAAACAAGGCAGAAGAAAACGGATGGAAACAGGCAGCAGCTTGCCCAGATGTAGAGGGTGAATAGCAGGATCCCCGTCTCCAGCTCTGCCTTTCTATAGCCGAGTCTGTTGTTCTCTTCAATTAATCACCGAGTCTCATCCAGAAAGCACTCAGAGGTGGAGCTCTACAGCTCTCCTAACAGAGGGGACAAGAGCAGGCAAGGTGGGCTCTGAATGCCTATCACTCTGTACAAGGAGCAGGGCAGTTAGGATAAAAAAGTTCTGCTTCTTGACTATCCAAGCTGGACTAGTCCCTCCTCTGGGCAGGGGGATGGTCTAGACAACTCTTGAAATCCCTCCCCTGTTTTCCTATTAATGGGAAATTTGCTCAATGAGTTCAGTCCTGCTTATTTTCAAAGGACTTTGAGTCACGCTTCAGGCAGGTCAAGGGAACACAGACACGTTTTCACCCCTCCTGGCTCTGAGCCTTCTCCAAGCAGCACTTGGCTCCCTCAGGACCCTGACCTGCTGCTGCCCTGGCTGGGATTCCCTTGCTGACACCTCACCTCCAGCAGCATTCCCAGCCCCTTTGGGCACGATCTTTCCCCCGGCAATTAATGTGGTAAAGCCTGAAACATCAAGCCCTAAAGCATGAGCTTCATTTGCACCGACTTCAAAGACGCTTTATGCTGACAGAATGGTGTAAAACCCGAGTAAAACACACTCAACATGATCTTTCCCCGTGGCTGCCTCAGTGTCGCACACAAACCTCTGCTCCCCAGCCACACGCGATGTGCCTTTAAGCTATTTCTAAAGCCACTTGGAAGCCTCTTAAACATTAAGGAAGGGCTTAGTGGGACAGCTGGCCATGACATCCAAGAGACCAATTCCGGTCTCAGGGCAGAGGAAAGCCAACTCTGGCAGAGCCACTACCCAGCTCACCAGGCACCAGCAGCCATTAGCCACAGCAACACGCCAAGGGTGCAGTTCTTGGGGAGGGTGGTCTGACCCCCACCAGGCATAGAGAGGACTTGAGTCCATTGTCACAAGGAGCTGAACCCTCGCTCCCACCGACTGCCCGGGGAGCAGCAGCTGTCCTGCTGGGGCTAACCCCTCGGCACCGGCCCGGGCTCCAGGGAGCCCTCAGAGATCCCGGCGAGCCCCGGGGACCTCTCCCCGCCGATGCCCCAGCAAAGGCAGATGAGCCCCCCCCACTCTACTGGGAGCCCGGGGCGAGGCCTCCTCCGGTGCAAACGGCAGTGACGCTCGGGGAGGGGGCACCACGGGACCCGGGGAGGGGGCGAGGCCTCTCACGGCCGCAGCGGGCCACTCCCTCCCGCTTGGCGGCCTCACGGTGCCAGGCGGCTCCCACCGCGCCCCAGCAACTCACGCCGAGCGGGGCAGCGCGTCCAGAGCCCCTTCGCTGCCGGGGCCCTGCGCGGGGGAGCGGCAAGGACCCACCATCTCGAGCCGCCATCACCGGCCACCCCTCACCACGGGGCGACCTGAGGGGCCACGTGCACACCGCTACCCCGCCTCCTGCCTGCGCCCATAGGCTGGCCGTCCTCCCTAGCAGCCAATCGCCTCCTCTTCTGGTACGCACTTCCGTCTCGCTTCTGGGCGTTCCCCACGCCGTTTCCTCCGTGTTCACTCTGATTGGCTGTGAGAGCTTCTTCCCCGCCCCCCGGGGGCGAGACGGCGGGCGCCCATTGGCTCGCGGCGGCGCGGCGGCGGCGCGGCCCGGAGGCGTTTCCTAGCAGCGGGCGCCACTATGGCGCCGCGGCGCGGCGGGCCGGTGGGGTACGCGCTGCTGTGCGGGCAGGCCGCGCTGCTGCTGGGCAACCTGCTGCTGCTGCAGGGCGCCTCCCGCGGCCTCCCCAACAACGGCACCGAGCCCGAGGAGCCCGGCCCGGGGCTGCCCGCCTCCTCCTGGGCCTACACCGACCCGCAGGCCCCGCTCGTTCTCTGCACCTACCTGTGAGCACCGATCGGGGAGGGGGGTTCGGCCGCCTCGACCCCCCCCCCTCCCCCCTCACCGCTCCCTCCCTCCCTCCCTCCCTCCCCGCAGCCCCGATGAGTTCGTGGAGTGCGAGGAGCCGGTGGATCACGGCGGGAACGCCACGGCGCAGCAGGAGCTGGGCCACGGCTGCGTGAAGGTGAGGGGCGGGCGGGGAGCGGTGGGGCCGGGCCGGCGGCGGGGCTGGGGGGCCTGGAGCCCTGCCCGCCGCTGAGAGCCCCCCCGCGCTGCTCCGCAGTTCGGCGGACAGGCCTACGGCGAGGTGGAGCACACCCGGGTGCAGTGCCGGGCGCTGGACGGCATCGAGTGCGCCGAGCCCCGGAGTTTCCTGCGGGGCAGCCGGCCCTGCGTCAAGTAGGACGCGTTTCCCCGCTCCCCTCCCGGGCCTGCGCCTCTCCCGGGCCCCGCGGGAGGGAGCCCCGCCGGCAGCCACGGGGCCGGGCCGTGGGGATGCTCCCGGGGGGTCGGGGAGAGCCCCCCTCACCCCTCCCGCTTCCATTGCAGGTACACGGGACACTATTTTATAACCACTCTGCTCTACTCCTTCTTCCTGGGCTGCTTTGGGGTGGACCGGTTCTGCCTGGGCCACACCGGGACGGCGGTGGGGAAGCTGCTGACTCTGGGGGGACTGGGCATCTGGTGGTTTGTCGACCTGATTCTCCTCATCACCGGCGGGCTGATGCCCAGCGACGGCAGCAACTGGTGCACCGTGTACTGAGGGGAGCGGGGGACCCCAGAGAGGCCAGCGGGGTCTGCGGGACCGGGGCTGGACTCCTCGGTGTGTCCCGCAGCATGGGAACAGGCGCCTGCCTTGCACAGACGTGGATTTACAGAGCTGTAACTTCATGCACAGAACAGTTACCCTTGTTAATTCCTCTGTACAAACCTTGGACACAAAATCGTTGAGTAAATATTTTGCTTGTTTAAAATAATCTGGATTACCTCCCCCCCTGCAAGGGGCAAATCAGACCCTGCAAACTCAGGGGGGTCAAACAAAGCTTAATAAAGCCTGGAAGGAGCTGACTCCGGTTACTGTCAATATGACACACGCAGCCACGCGGAGGCACAGAGCAGTGACCTGTGGGTTTGTGTTACTGCACTTTGCAAACCCTTAAGGTTCAGGAACCTGACAACAAAGTTATAGGAACCTGTGGCAAAGTGATCAGCTCTGACTCTACGTTATTTGTTTAAAACCATGTTCACTGGCAGCAGGGGGAGCTGGGTTAGAGTCAGTAGAACCCCCACCCTTTGGAGAATGTGACTTTCCATTCTCTTGTGGGTGGGGAGAGCCACGCTGCAGCAATTAAAGGTAGTATTCAGACCTCTCAGTGTAACTGTCCCAGCCACACTCCTGTTCTGGAACCATCCCCTGTAAGACACTCCAACCACTCCAAGGTGCACATCTGTTATTTTTAAATTACCTGTTTCTCCTCCTTTCCTGTCCTTTTTAGTAAATTACGTGCTTTTCTAACCAAGCCCCATCGTGCTGCTGGGGCAGTGGGTTGTGCTCCCTTTCGCTGCTGCCAGATAGCCCTGTTCTTTCCAGCCATTCAGTGGTGACCATTTGTGCTTTACAAAGCCATTAAATACCGGCTTTGCCTCATTAGCAACGGAGGGCTCGTTCCCACCCAGAGCTGGGAAGGGCTGGGAGCCGTGGGAGAACAGGGAAAGGGCTGGAGCTGGAGGGGGGGGCTGCTGTCCCCACTCTGGTGACCCCCAGCCCGCAGCACGGGGGGTGTGTGGCACCGAGATGAGCATCAGCAGCCTCGCACCAAAAGAGGAAGCCCCACCAGCTGCAGGCTGAGAACTCCCCGAGCTGAATAAAAACGGGAAAGGAAGCTGCAGTGTCACAGCCAGAGCCAGACACACAACCCGGACATGCAAAAGTCCGGTCACATTTGATGTAAAACACAGCAAAAGCACAACCCTCACACAGCTCCGCAGCCCCAGCACCCTCCAGCCGGTTCTTTGGCCCTGCTCTGCCGGTGTCACTTCTGTCTCCAGCGGAGCTGCGGGGGGGTTCAATCTGGCTGGGAATTCTGCCTATTCCAGTTGGGTTTGTGGTTTATTGCAACAGCTCCTCCTCTGCGGGGAATGGGGTTTATGTCCCATTTAGGTCACAAGTAATGGGAATTTGGCAGCTCTGCCCGCGTCTGGGGGCAGTGGGGGGGGGTGAGGGGAGGCTTCCTCATGAAACTACTACATTCCTCAGACCAGGGGAACAGCAGGGCTGGAAAGCCCACAGGAGGGGAAAATTATGCAGTGAGCCAGCAAGAAAAAATTAATAATGCCACGTGCAAAATCCCATTGTCATTAACACCTCCCTGTGTCCCCAGCCCAGTGGCCACCAGCAGGACCCCAGATTCCTCTCGTGGAAGAGGCTGTTGGGGGCTGCACTGAGGGGAACCTGGTCCCGTAGCCTCCTGCTAGCAATTTCAGAGACTTTCCTGCCACCACCATGTGCTCGCCCCCCTCTCACCCCTAGACCCACCTCCCGTGTCCCCAAGGAGGGGCTCAGCCAGTTCTTACTGGGAAAAAAAAAAAAAAAAGTTTAAGTGCTTAAACCAAGATTTTTATTGTGAGGCACTTACCGACGGAGAGGCTCACCCTGAGCAGTAGCTGGTGTCCCCCCAGCAGCAGCAATAAAATCACTCTCACCCCTGGAGCCAGAGGATGGACATGGGGGTGGGCAGCCCAGCCCCCCACAGCTCCAAGGGGCTCCAGCCATGAGTGTGGCACAGGGGACACTGGGCAGGACTCTGGCAGCTCTGTGCAGCATCCCTAAACCTCCCCTTGCACGTGGGGGGAGCACCCACCAGTCCCCCCAACCCTAGTGTGGAGGGTGTTCAACGCCCCCAGCAATCATCCCCCAAAATACACAGCCTGGAAGAGCGACTGGGATTTCTTCCTTTATTTAAAAACATGGGGGAAAAAAAGGGGAGGGGTTCCAGCATTTACAGGCGAGGGGTGGGAGGGGGCATAACCGACACCACGGGAGTCACGGAGCATCACCTGCACCAGGCCCCCCCGGCCCTAAGAGCACTTGATCCCCCCAGCCAGCGCTTGTGGGGACGGCTGAGACCCCCTGGGAGTTCTCACGGGGAGGAGCAGACCCTCCTCTCGCCCCCCTCTGCCCGCACGAGGCTCCCCATGCCGGCGCACACCCCTCGGGGAGCGGGGACACCCCCACCACACACACACGCAGGGTGCTCGGGGGGACACGGTGGTCCCCAGGCAGAGGTGAGGGGACACCCATTTGCTTCAAAGCAACGATGCAAAGCCCCTCCAAGGGCTGGTTGCACCTGCCCGTTCCTTGGGGATGAAAATTTCTCCCCCCACATTACCGAGGGGTCCGGAGCCCAGCTCGACACCAAACACTCTCCATTCCCACCTCCCACCCTGCCTCGACACCAAACACTCTCCATTCCCACCTCCCATCCTGCATTTGCCAAGTCCCAGGGACATGGGAGGGTGGGAATGAGGACCAGGAATGTCGCAAGAGCTCTGGAGCCACTGGTAGTTTCTCCTCCTGGATAATTAACCCTAATTGTGCAACAAGCTTCTGCTTCACCATCCCAGGCCCCGGGAAACTTTGCAATCACCAGGTGAGAACAGGCGGTGGGTTTGAAGCCTCTCACCAAGCGACCACCGTCCCTCCCCTTTGGTGTTCTCCAGAAACGAGAGCACCATCAGCCGGGGCTGTGACTCCCCGACCACAGCTGACCAAACTGCAGAAACACTTCTGAAACACCATTTTATGAGCAAGAAACAAACCAAAAAAAAAAAGAAAAAAAAAAAGGAAAGTTTTCAAACACTAGTGCAAATAAAGCAAAGAGGAGAAGAAAAAGGAAGAGCATGATCTAGGTTTCTACAATTAAATAACAAATATTAACACTCGCCCTGTACCGTTTGCATTGATTCCCACTCCTTTTGGCAGTTTCAGTGTTCTCCAGCATCTCCACCCCCCTCTGAGCCACCCGTACCCCCAGTCTGGGAGGCCCCATCACCCCCCAAAGCTCCACCAGGGCTGCCGTCCCCAGCAGGGGTGGCCGGGGGAGCAGCCCCCAGGCTGGGAGCTGCAGCTCTGCCCCTGCTGAGACCCGTGGGGCCGGTCGACACCTCGGAGCAAAGCCCAGGGAGCCCCGCGGGACCCCCGGCTGGAGCACAGCTGCCCAACAGCTGGAGACCCGCAAAGGGACAAACCCCATGATTTCTGCTTCTGGGGAGCACGCTGAGCTGATCCTGCAGAGCAGAGCATGAGTAATGCCAAAAAAAAAAAAAGAAGAAAACAAAAGAAAGAAAACAGAGCCTGTAATAGAGGGAAGCCTCGTTAACTCAACCGCTCCAGGCGCTGATAAGCTTGCAATGGAATTCCTGCACCAGTCGCCTGGATTTATCAGCTGGAGCAGAGCCGAGATGGGAACCAGCGTGTGTGACCCGGGACACAGCCCGCAGCTGGCCCACGGCAAGTGCATTTAAAGCCCCAGGAGCCCCCGGAGCCCCCGCCCCGCTGCAGCCGTGCCCAGCCAGGGCGCTGCTCCCACCGCAGGGCACGGGGCAGGTACCGGCGGCTCTCACTGCACAGGGAACACCTGAACTTCCTACACCGTTATCACACCTCCTCCAGGGGCTGACTTGGTTATGGAAACGAGTCCCCACTGCTCAAAAAATTTCTGCTCGTTTTCATCTCAAGGCGAGTTGGTTGGACAAGTCCTCCTGGCCTCTTTTTGTTGGTTTTTTTTTTTTTTTCCTTTTTGCTGCTTTTTGCTAAAAGCACTTCACCACGTGGGCACGGTGTCCTGGTGCCCAGATGTACCCAGTGCAGAGCCCACACCGTACCTGAGGATGCTCCTGACCCCAGGAGCCACCGTCACACCGGCCCCGGCTCCCCCCCGGGACGTACTGGTGAGCCTTGGGGAGGGGCTGAGCAGGGACCCTGCCAGCGCCGGGGTCTGGCAGTGCCCACGGGTATGAGAAGACAATGAAACGCCAATGGATCCCTTGGCACCCCGTTACTCAGGCAGTGTAAAGAACGGCTCTCCTGGGGAATAAAAAAGTCATCCAGTTAGTTGCAGCGCGTCCCCACGCAGGCAGCCACAGGCTGGCACCTCCCCAGCTCTGCCCGGGGAAGCAGCACGGAAAGGGGAGAAAAAAGTTTTCCCAGCTAAAAGAAAGGCCACATTCCCCTTCTCCCCTCTGAGACATCCTGCTGCTTCCTCCAGGCTTGGTCCTGGGGGGGACACGATGCGGTTGCAGCAGAGGATGCCTCTCACCCAGGCCGTGCTGAGGACCTGGTGGTATCCGCAGGCGGCTTCGGAGACACGGAGCTGCCGGGGCAAAGCGCAGGGGGGAGCAGGCAGGGACTGCTCCCCGGCAGAGGGGGCACGGGACGGGGTCCCCCCAGAGCCTGTATGGCAGGGAAGAGCAGCGATGGAGGGAAGGGGGCACTTCACCCCCACCGAGACGACGGGGTGAGCCCGGTCCCAGGCACTGAGTGGAAGCAGGGAGACCGGTCCCAGCACATCTGTGCCCCCCAAAACTGTCCCATGGGCACCCCGCGGGGGCTCTGGCAGCCGTGCAGGACTCGGAGGGGCGGCTGGGCGCCCGCTCAGACGTCAGAGGTCCGGATGCTTTCATCGTCCAGGTCGAAGGCGAACGGCTTCTCCTTGAGATGCTGCGGCTCCGACTTGTGCCGCAGGCGCTTGCCCGGGGCGGCTCCGGCGTCGTGCTCCGGGAAAGCCGGCAGGAAGAGCGAGTACCTCAGCGACGGGGGCGCCTCCGCGGGTGCCGGCTGCTGGCCCCCCGCCGGCGGCACCGGCGTCCAGGGCTGCCAGGAGGAGCTGGAGGGGGCTCTGCAGAGCGCTCGCCTCTCCTCCCCGGGCCTCTGCTGGGAGGGGGCCGCCGAGCCCCCCGGCTTCACCAGGGAGGAGGATCTCATGAAGGAGATTTCCTGCAAGGAGAGAGGCAGCGTCAGCGCTGGATGGGGCCGGGGTTTGGGGTGCAACTGCTGTCAGCAACCTGCAGGCCCTGGGGACAAGGACCAGGTGCTTTACGCACTCCACAGAAAGGGAAAAAACCCTGAGAAGTGAAAGTCTGAATTAAATGGCCCTTTGCCCCCCGTCAGGCTCTCACTCATTGCTCGGAGCGGAGCAGGATTCACGCAGCTCCAGCTCAACCACTCAACCTCCATTTACAATCTTTTTCAAGGAAACTTTTCCAGGGACTGGCAAACCAACCCAGAGAGGGCAGGGATCTCGCCCTGGAACCCAGCGCTTACACAAGCCATGTCTTGTGTCTTGTGCCCGGGGGTCTTGTGCCCATTTGTCACTAGACGTGAAGCAGAAAGGGGGTGACCTACCCTCGGGCGGGTTTTCAGGGCCTGGACTGCCCCCGCGATGGCTCGGATCCAGCTGTGCATGTCCTCAGGGCTGTCTGCCTGCAAAACACACCGCCCCCACTCAGGCTTCGCCTTCCCCAAGCCCCCCCAGCATGGCCGGGCTTCATCCCCCCCCCGGGAAGCGGGGACACGCAGAGGGACAGGCTGCCACCCTCCCCGGTGTGTCTGCTACTAATTCATCCTCGCTGCAAAACCCCTGCACCGCCCCATCTCCCCCCGCAGACGGGGAGAAACTCTCCACATCGTGGTGCTTTTAAGTGTTTAGGGGGAAAAAAGGCGGTGGGGTGTTACCGACCCTGCCCCCCGCACTCGGGATGCTCATGGGATCACCCTGTGCTTCTCTCTCCGCTTTTTCCTGCTCCCACAAACAGCCACTGTTATAAATAAGCCCCGGGGGGGGGAAGTGAAACCGGCCAGAGTTCTTCCCCCCCAGGCTCATCTGCCAGCCCGTTTGTGGGAGCAGAACTCATGGCACAGAACAGAAACACCCCCCCGGCCACCTCACCTGGATGTAGAAGGTTCTGGAGCTCGTTATGATCTCAAAGAGGTTGTCCCGCATCAGGAGGTCACTACAACAGCAAGAAAGGGACGGTCACTACCCAGAAGTCATCATGGATGGAAAAAAAAATATATATGTTCTTATTTACCCTCATCTCTAGGGTGCTGGGGACAACCATACTCAAGGCAAACCTCACGTGGATTTTGAGAAGACTCTGGCTCCCCAGAGATACTGCCTTCAGCTACACACACCCCGGCTTCTGCCACCTGCAGGCAACCCCCCCCAGACCTGTGACCCATCCCATTTACCATTTCAAACGTGATCGTCCTATAAGTTCTTAAAAATAAACAATTCAGAGATGTAACAATAAATTCCATTTTTACTTGAGCTAAAGAGCTTTGCTTTCTCAGTTGGTTTTTCATTGCAAATCGAGCTGCTTTGGTTTGATCAGCGTTTGCTGCGACGAACTGTTCCCAGGACGCGGTGCAGGGAGACCCTGTCAGCGGCTCTGGGACCCTCTGTCGCCCCGAGCTCCCTCCTCTAGGGAGAGCAGGGCTGCAGGAGCCTGTCCCGCACCCCCGACGGGGGGAGACGCGTTCCCTCCTGCCCTGCTCCCTCCCACCAACGGCCGGGGGTCCCGGGGGCTGCTCCGGCCCCGGCACAACCTGGAGCATTACCCAGACTTGACCAGGCACTCGTGGGTCTTGCAGACATCCCTCAGGAGGATCGAACGCAAGGGCTCCTTGTCCTGCGGGGGCGAGAGGAGAGGGCGATGGGCTGGGCTGGCCCCCGGTGCCCGCTGGCATCCCCGGACCCGGCGGGGGCTGCTCACCTGCTCACACTTGTAGTAACTGATGGAAAATTCATCCAGGACGAAGTACCGGCGCTTCCAGCTCTTCCTCTGGAAAAGAGGGGCAGGAGCTGCTCAGTGCTGGGCTGCGGGGCTCGCCCCATGCTGTGGTCCAGCATCCAGAGCATCCCAGAGCATCCCGCCCCGCGGGGCAGCAGCCAACCAACGCCCCCCGCCCAACGCCACCCGCCCACGGCACCGGGCACCCCGGGACTCACCACGTTCCCCTGCTTCACGCAGTAGCCACTCTTGAGGACGGGTGGCCCGGCGGGGGGCTTGGTGGCCGAGGTGGGGATGTAGCTCTGCGAGCGCCGCAGCAGCGGGTGGGCGGCCACGTCGCTTCCCTCCCCTCCGTCCCCCCCGTTCTGCAACGGGAGCAGAGAGTTACCGGGGAGCCCGGAGAGCGCAGGGAGGGGGGCTCCCTGCTGGAAGGCAGGACACGGGAGCTGGAGGGAAGGTAGCCCAGAGCAAGCCCCCCCAGTGCAGTGCTGGATGCCAAGGGCTAATTGCGACGCCAGGGCACGAGCCAGAGCCGAGGGCTGATTTTATCTGCTCACACACAGCTCTGCAGCACGTGCAGCCCGAGCCCTACTGCCCTCCTGGCGCCCACACGTTAAAAACCAATGTCAAGAAATGGGAAAGGCTCCAGAAAAGCCACAGAAGCAGTTCAAGGGCTGAGGAAAACCCCTCACAGCCGGGGAGGTGAAGGACCTGTCTCTGTCCACCTTACCAACCACCAGGGGTGGTGAAACCACACCATGGACCTTCCCGGGGGGAAACGCGAGGCATGGGGGGCTCTTTCATCAGGGAGAGGGGGGCAGAACAAAAACCAGCAGCTGGAAGCTGGAGCCAGACAGACCCAATCCAGGAAGGAGGGATGCTCTCCAACCGGAGAGGGACATGTACCATGGGAATAAACTGCTCAGGAAAGCCGAAACTCTCCGCCAAATTCTCCCCAAAAGAAACTGTGATCTTTGGAGCTCAGGTAGAAGAATCCTGCTGGCCCCAAGCTGTGTCTCCCCAGGTGCAACACTCGCTGCTCTGAGCACTGATGGGCACCCAGCCCCTGGCTCACCCCGAGCCCTTCCCAGTGCATCCCGAGGGCTGGACCCCGCTGGCGTCCCCCCCCAGAGCCACCCCGTCCCCCGCAGCGCCCTCCCTTCCCCCTCGGCAGCGCAGAGGGTGGCTGAGATGAAACATCTGTGCTCATCTATCTCCTCCTTCCCCCGTCCCTCCAACCCCTTCCTCCCCTTGGCGCTGAGGTTTGAGAATTGCCATGGCAGCCGGGGTGGCTGTCCCCGCTGCCAGCCTTATATGGCCCCCGCGCCGGTGCGACTGCCGCTGCGGTTAACCCGCAACCTGCGCCTCCCAGCACCTTGAGAGGCTTTGGCTTCCCCAAGGACAGGGACCAGTGGCCATTTGGCTGTCCCCAGACTGCCACCCGGCACCTCCGGAGCCACCCGCTCCCCTCGCCCCAGCTCTGCTGGGTGTCACGGACGGACAGACGGATGTCTCCGAACCCAGGGATGGGGATGCTGCTGCAATAGGGAGGGTTACAGCTGGAGCTGGGGGGATGCTGGCCGGGCTGGGGCTGCAGGGGGAGCGGGGGGCTCCCATCTGTGGTCCCGCAGCCCCCGCAGGGCAGCACCGGCCGGGACAGAGCCAGGAAACCACAGACGCGCCCAGGAAGCTGCAGCAGAGAAATAGCCATTTCACAGCGAGGGAACGGAAAACCTTCCGGCAGCTGATGCACCACCTTTTGAAAAAAACAACCCCCCCCTCTGCGAAAGAGAGAAGTTGGGCGAGGGCTGAGGACGGGGCTGACAGCTCCCGGGAGGGGTGGGGGGAGCAGAGGCAGCCAGGAGGGAAGAGCAGCTTTAACTCACTGAAACAAAAAGGGAAAGTCCCAGGGCCGGCTGCTGCCGCTTGTCTGCGTGGGGCCGAGGGTCCAGCGGGGTCCCCCGGGGCAGCGGCTCCGGGAAGGGATGGCCACCAGCCCGACCCCGTGTGGCTCCACGTCCCGCACGCCTCCGCACCCCGACAGCCTCCCACGGCCAGCGAAGCGTTAAAGGCGCCTGCCAGCAAAACCTGCCACAATGATCTAATTCCCCGCTCTATTTTTAGTGCTGGGGCTGATAAGAGCCGAAGTGAGACCCAGAGCCGGCCGAAGGTGGGTGATGGCACCGACAGCCACGTGCCCAGGGCAGGGGCTGCAGAGCCACGGCCAGCGCCCCCGGGACGGGACAGGCCCTTCGGCTACTTCAGCGGGGGTCCCTCCGCCCTGGGCACCTCGAGGGGGGATCTGTGCCCAGGACGGGCGGGTGGATGGCGGGGGATGGCGCGAAGGCGAGCAGAGTCATACCTTCCTCCTACCTTCCTCCTCCTCACACCCCCGGGCTCATCAGCTCAGAGCGGGACCCGGAGGAGCCGCAGGGCGCTCGGTGCAGCTATTTATACAGCACAGCAGGAGAGGTCTGCAGGCTCCCAGATGGTTTCCAGAAATGAAAGTGCAAACCAGCCTCCCCAACAGACAGCAACCGCCTCCAGCCCCACGGCGGGGCCTCCCCGAGACCCCCAGGGCTCCCCCAGACCCCACACCCAAGACAGCACCAGGCTGGGGAAACCAAGTCCCCACGCTCTGCTGCTCCAACACGTGGGTTCGAGAAGGACAGAGCCCGTCGCTGCTGTTTATTCAGGGTATTTCCACCTGCCCTCTGCAGCCCCGGGCACAGCAGGAGGCCAGAGCCCTGACACTGCTCTTCCCTGCGCTCTCCCTCCCTAAAGCAGGACCCTGAGCATCCTTTGCAGACCCAGCCACTCTCACCCCGCTCCCCTCGGGGGCATCACATGGGGAGAGCAGGAGCCAGACACCAAATCCAGGGGGCAGGGACCCCTCAGAGCCCGGTCCGAGATCCACAGGACCCCCAGCACCAGCGCAGGGACATCAGAGCTCTGTGGTGGGAATGCCCTCGCCCTGCTAGGCATGGAGAGAGCTGCCACCTTTTCTGCTTGGCCCTGTCAGGAGCTGCTCTTAAAACCCAGGAACAGAGAGAGCAAAGTCAGGGGGGCTGGCACAGCAGGGGGCTGGCACAGCAGGGGGCTGACCCCCAGGACGTGGGACGGTGCACGGACCCTGCCAGCTCACCTGGTTGATGGAGATGGGCGTGTGGACCACCACCCCCCCGATGATCTCGGTTTTATAAGCCACCTGGGGCTTCCTCTCCTGGGCATGGGGCACCACCGGCAGCTTCGCGATCTCGGTGGCCGGAGGGACGCTGCCACCCTTTGGCACCTACGGGAGAGAGAAAGGGGTGAAGGGCACAGGCACGACCGTGCTGCTGGGCATCTGCTGGGCACCATCACCTCTGGCCCTACGGCCTGAAAGCAGCTTTGAAAACTAATAAATGAAGGAGCCACCCCAATTAATGCAGTGCGGCCCCACCCAGGCGGGTTGCAGGCGGCGCTGGGCAGGAGCTGGGAGGTGGAGAATAATTAAGCATCAGCTCAAACGAGCCGGCGACTCAGCTCTGCAGCCCCATGCGTTTGTGGGACGCTCCTTTAATTGTCCCCGCTCTACTTACAGCCGGGCTTAATGATGAGCTTTGCCCGGCCTAACGAGGCAGCATGTCTGCAGGGTCACGGCAGACAGACAGATGCTGTTTTACACCCCAAACCCCACGTGTGCCCCACCAGCACAGGGCTGGGCAGGTTGTGTCCCCCCCGCGAGCAGCCCCCCATCTCGGGGCAGAGGCTGCACCGGGGGGACCCAGATCCCAGCACCCGCATCCTCCCCGGCTCCTTCCCTCCCGCACCCAGCTCTGCACAGAAAGGCAGGTTTCCATATTTTCCCTCCCAAGTCTGCACTTCCACTTCTCTAATGCCATTAATCGGGGTCCCTGGCTCCAGCCCCCCTCCTGCCTCCCCCCCAGAAGCGCACAGGGAGTGACACAGGGTCCTCTCCGTGCAAACCCCACCACCCTTGGCTGCTGGCCGGGCAAGCAGAGCTCTCGGCTGGGCTCGTGTCTGCGCTGAGACCCGGCTGAAGTCTTGGGGGGCAGAGACCTGCACTAAGACCCCACCGACCCAGGCACAGGAGAGGAGGAAGAGCCGAGGATGAGACCCCAGTCACCCCATGGACACCCTGCCCGTGTGTTCTCAGCCTCGGCTGATGGTGTCGGCAGCAGCGGCACCTCCAGGTGCCATCCCCTCCTGCTGGGAAGAGATGGCAGGAGAGTGAGCGGGCAGACCACGGCAGGGTCCCCCTGTGCCTCCGGCCCCGTGCGGAGCATCAGCGCCCGTGGGCACTGCTGGGCACCGACCGCCTGCCCCGGCAACGCGGGCAAGCACGAGGCGAGGCTGGGGAGCCAGCACGGGCCACCAGGCGGAGGAAATGGCTTCACAAGGCAGATGCAGAGAGATGGCGTGTGTGGGCAGAGGGCAGGAGCCACATCTCTCTGCGGGCAGCAGGGCAAGGGGAAGGTGCTGCTCAGCACCCGGTCAGCGCGGCTCTGCTGAGCAGGGTGCCCTTGGCACGGTGACACGGCTCGCTGCACACCCCCTGCCCGAGCCACCCGGCCCCGGGGACCGAGACAGCGAGTGGGGTGAGGAAACACAGGAACTGATGTGCCAAGAGCGGAGGAGAAGTCCCCGTGAGAAGCAGAAGCTGAACCTGGATCCCTGCAGCCGGAGCAGCACCCAAACCACTGCCCCCACCTCCCCGTCCCGCTGCGGCCAGTGGCACAGGGGCACAGCAGAGCCCAGGGCAAGGGGGAGACCCCTCAAAGGCCAGAGGCTGGTGAGGGTCCAAACCCCACCGAAAGCCAGAGCATCTCCCCACGGCCCTCCTGTGCCTCCCCACACACGGCAGAGCCACGAACCCGCTACAACCCGGAGCATCCCAAGGAACCCGGGGCACAGACGGAGCCCCCCGGGGCACAGCGGGGCGGGCAGAGGGATTTCCCACGCTGGGCAGAGCGGCCGTGGCTCCCACAGCCCAGTAGCCCCAGTGTTTCCCAGCCAGCCCACGGGAACTCCTCCCTGCAGGGCTGGATGAGCCGGTCGGTGGCTGGGACACGGCTGGAGCTGGGAAGGGCTGGCCAACAGCAGGGCAGGGAAATCACCGCCGCTTATTGCAGACACAGAAGAGGCATCTCTTCCTCCCACCACCTTAGCCAGCCTGGCAGACCAGCAGCACCATCACCCCAGTGGTACAGCTACACTGGTGTCACTGGTGGGCTCTGCTTACAACTCCTACCTGGTTTTGGAGGTGGCATTTTTGTGGCCAACATCACCTGAACCCACAAAAGAGAGGGTGCAAGCCAGAGCCTGTGCAGTCACTTTGGTGGCTCCAGGCACAGAGCTCGTCACATTTAATGCATTTGCAGAAATAAAAAGAAAATAGAAGGCAGGTCTGGCCCTGTGGATGGGTTTTCCCACAGAGACAACACAGCTCTCCAGTGATTTTAAACAAAAAATTCAAGGAAAAAAGGTTACCTGCTAGCACCCGATCTTAAACAGTTCCTCCTGATTTTCCATGTGTTTAGTTCACAGCCCATGAACAACACGCACCAGTGCTCGAGCCGGTCAAACCCTGCCAGCGCCGCTCATCACTGCGGGCACCCAGAGCCTGCCCAGCCCCCAGCCCTTTCAGGGATCCCCCCACATCCCCAGGCCCCCCCTCGAACACCAAGCCCTGGCACACGGGCACTGCCACCCGAGCACCAAAGGGTGCCCGCAGCCCCCACCAAAGAGGGAGCATCGTCCCCCTGCATCCCCCCTCGCCCCCCCGCGCCGGGAGCAGCCGAGGAGCGCAGCCTCGGCGAGTTGCTGGGTCAGTGGCCATCAGTTCACGCTGCACGAGCACCACGGGAGACGGGAGGTGATGGCAGACAAACCCCTTTGAATCCAGGCACAACCTGCCCCCGAAGCCCTACAGCGCGGAGCTGTGCCTCGGCACAGGACCCAGTGTTCCAGAGAGAATAAAAAAATGAGTAAATGAATTATTGAAGCACAAAAAAGATGCCCTTGGACAGCCCCAGCGAGGAGTTGGTTACGGGCATCCCAGTCGACAGGAGGGAAACGGCCCCAGAGCGGGTGGGGATAGGGACAGACCCCGCAGGACCTTCCCTGGGGTGCAGCCACCGTCCCCTCCCAGAGCTGGGCAGGGGGGAGACGGGGGGGGGACAAAGATGCAGGAGCAAACAGCAGCAAAGGAAATCCCAGCCAGGATCAGCCCTGGGGATGGTGGAGGGAACATCCCCTGCCTGAAGCCGGAGCCTCGAGAAGGGTCATGGCTCTGGCCTTGCAAAGGGACACGGGGAAGTCACCCAGCCCCACACGCCCAAAGGCAGCATCACCAGTATGTCCCCCCCCGCGCGGTGGCAGACCCACAGACAGCCCCTGAGCCCACAGAGCCCAACTCGGGGGCCATACAGGGGATGCCCCCCGGGACTGAGGGGCTTTCGGGAGCTACAGCCCCACATCACAGCTGCTCCGCTCAACAGGAACCCAAGGGATGTGCCCGAGGCAGGGCCAGAAGGACAAGAGGACACGGCAGCCACCAGCTGAGAGCTGTCTGTCCATCCCTCCCCGCTGCAGCCTCGGCACTAGCCCAGAAGAAAGCCCGGGAAGTTCAGCTTGGACAGCCCGGCCACCACCTCGGCTGCCCCCCGGGGGGACGGGGAGGTGATGGAGGGGGGGAGCCCCGCAGGACGGGAAAGCACAGCTCGTCCAGGCGCCACCAAGGCAGGACACGGCAACACCCGCGGAGCGTGTGGCAACCTACCGTGATCTTACTGGCCCGGTTCAGCGCCTCCACCCAGTCCTGCAGGTCCTTCTGATCGCTGGCTTGGAGGAAGTAGCGCTGGGACAGAGCGTTGATGACTGCCAGAGAAGGGAACGGCCAGAGGAGTTAGGGAACCCCCTTCGGTGCTCGGCGTTATTTCAACAAATAACGATAAATCAGAGACAGCATCTCCCGGCCCCCGGCCCAGAGCCACCGGCAGGTATCGCCTCGTAACCGCCCGCATGGGAAAGCCCGGGGGGCCGTGGCTCACACTAGCCCTATGCTGGCCCTCGAGCTCGGTGGGTTCCCCAGCTGAGGGTCCCGCGGGTCCATCCGGCAGCAGCCGGGAGGGCTCACAGCACCGCAGCCTCCCGCGGTGGGGTGTCCTCACAGCCCCCCACTCACCAAAGCAGAACGGAGTCTTTGGCTTCTGTTTCGGGGTGGCGATGCTAACCTGCAACAGGGCAAATTAAGGAAAAAAAATAAATAAAGATAATAGTGCATGGTAACGGCAGCCAAGGGGGCTGGAAGTTTCTACCGGGGCAGGGCCCCATTAGCTTATCCCATCGGGGCCCTGCTGGGTGCCACCGCGGGAACCCACGGGGCATCGCTGCCACCCCAGGCTCCGTGTCCCCCCCAGAACGGCCGGGCAGGACCCCCGGCTGCACGAGGAGCAGCAGCACGAGCCCAGGAGCTGTGGTGCAGCTGGGCCAGCTCCGGGGCAGTGGCCCGTGTCGGGCAGAACAAGCCCGAGGCGGCGGCGAGCGCGGTCCCCGGGGAAGGTCAGCACGGAGCGGGGGCTTTCATCTCCCCCCGTGGGGGCTTTCATCTCCCCCCGCTCCCCCGGCGTGGGCTGTGCTGCAGAGCAGAACTCAGAGCTTTCAAAGGCCTCCAGAATGCGAGTTTCTGCTGGACTAACACAGTCGCTCTTGTCAGCAATTAAGAAAATTGAGGGAAAATAGCAGTGGTTTCTCCCTAAAGAGTTGGAATCATTTATATAAGAATAATACTCCCCGGGGCTCCAAGCACAGCATTCGTGGAGTATTTATTCTGACAGGCTTCCTCCTTTGGAGCCAGTCTATAATGCTTTAAATATGTTTTCTCAAGCAAACCTCCTTTTTTTCTGGCATATTTACAGTTGGTAGTTAAAGCCACCGGCATAACCCAATCCTGCAGCTTGTGACCAAACGCTGTCCTACGGCAATGTGCATTTAGACTAAAACCTATATAATTTATAAGAGAGGTTCTGTCCGAAATGGGGAAGGCTCAACCTCCCGGCGTTGCTTCATCTGCGCTTAATTTATAAATCATGATTCAGCAGGAACAGAGAGATCTGTCCGATTCTTTATCCGGCTGCAGCACGGGGCTGAGCCCGGTGAGGTGGCCACGAGCCCCCGCTCCCCCGGGGGTGGCCGAGGGGCAGCTGGTGGGACGGGAGGGTGGCAGCTCCGCTGCCCACGGCTGCGCTTGGACCTCTTCCTCCCCTTCCCCCCGCCCCGCTCGGGGGGGGGCAGGGTGGCGGGGGCTCGGGCAGGACCTGGCCTCCAGCACGAGCCGTTGCCTCTCCCGGGAACGCCGCAGGGAGAAGGGGACAGCGGGGGCCACTCATTTTCCTCCCCCCAGCCCTGGCATTACCTTGGAGATATAGGTGAGCTGCAGGGACCCGACAGCGCCCGCCCCGATGGCCAGGTTCTGCAAAACATTTAACAAGTGATGGGGGTTAAACGACGGGGGGAGGCACAGGAGGCCAGTCAGGCTGTCACTTAGTGTCACCGGGGTCAGGCAGCAGAACCACCGGCCACTTCCCCTCTCGGGGCACCTGGTTCATCTCCTGCCCCACAAGCAGCAGGGACCGGCCACGCTGCGCTGAGCACTGTGCCCCTCTTGGTCCCCTCCGCACCCCCCATCCCACTCACCCACCCCCACAGTTTGGGTGCCCAATGGGCTCCAACCCCCCCAGGGCCCACAGAGGAGGAGTGTGGGCCAGCACTGGCCAGCAGGCACTTCCCCTTCCCCTGCGAACAAGGCCATGAAGAACCTGCTGACGATGCTCTTCAGGAAGGCAGGTGCCTCCCCAGTGCTCGGGCACCGTGGGCTTTCCAGGAGGGTCCCCCTAGAGCTCCCGGGCTTCCAAGAGCTTTGGCTCTTACTCTTTTGAGCCTGACCTCTAGCGCTGGGGCAGCTCCCAGAGACACGGGGCTCCACATGCCCAGACTCCATCTCCCCCCGTCGCCCGGCTCCTGGTCTGTGGTGGTGCTTTCACTGCACGACACCACTCCTATTTCTAGGATAAACCCTTCTCTTTCTTGTCATCCCTGTCCCGACACTAAGCCTCAAGGGAGATGTGACACCTCACGTTGGCACAGCATTCCTGCAGCTCCTCCAGGGTACCAATGGCTCCCGGTGCTGCTGGGGCAGTCCTGGAAGCCACGGAAGGGGCTGCTCTGCTGGAGCTTGGTTGTGGCTGCACCCAGCCACGGGAGACCCCCCCCAGAGAAGCGATGCCGCAGCCACCACCCTCCTTTGGGGACCCGGAGGAGCCACCTCCACCAGGGAGGCTGAGAAGCAGCTAAGGACTCGCTAACAAATTCCGTGGAGGTGCCCAGCGCGACACCAAAGCAGAGGAGCCCACCTGAGGGTTGTCCATGTACCAGAGGAGGCAGTTGGCCTGGGTGTCCAGGATGAAATACCTCCGCAGAAACTTGCCGCAGGTCTCATTCTCCTCGATGTCCAGGAACCCGCAGATCCGGTTCTGTCGATCCAGGTACGGCATGCCGGGCTCCTTCTCGCATCACCCTGCGAGGGACAGGGAGAGGTGGGTGGTGTGCTCCCACCGACCCCGCTCCCCAGGGAGCTCCTGCACCCACTGCCAGACATGCGGGGGGGACAGCATGGCCCCACAGCCCCCACCCGAGCTCAGAGCACGAGGATGCCGAGAGGGAAGGGACAACCTGCCAGGGCTGGACCAGAGGAGCACATCAGCTGCCTCCCCTCGCTGAAAAATGAGGCACTTCCACAAACGTGTTCCTCCCTGTGGAGGTGCAGATGGCTCCCCGGCTCCGAGACCTGCCGACCCCCCCACAGCCAGGCCCCAAAGGCCCAAGAGCCAGCACGGAGCTGGGGGGTGGGGGGGGATGGGGTTTGCTGTCAGCCAGCTCCCCCCTCCCCATCACATCCCGCAGCTGAGCATCCTACCCGTCCCGCTTCCCACCCTGCCTGCACCCCCCGCTCCTCTCCCAGACCCCCACCTTTTAACCCACAAAAAGTGAAGTCCAACCGAGTCCCCGAGTGTTTGCACCGCAGGGAAGCTGCCAAACGCAACCGTCACCCAGCACGCCCTGGTGACAGGCGGGTGCCAGCCCCGGCTGCAGGCAGGAGCTGGGCAGAGCACACCAAAATAGCTCAGCGAGGAGCTGCAGGGCTTGGGGGAGAACCCAGGAGCTGCAGATGGACTCCGGGAACAAACACTCACCAGCCCAGCTCCAACACCATTCGTAGCACCAGGGCCACCGGGACATCCCGGGGCAGTGACAGAGCGATGCCGAGTGACAGCCCCAAACTGCCCCTGTCACAGCGGTGGCCTTGTCCCACCGAGCTGCCCTTGGGAGAGCTCAGCAGCGTGGGACAGCCCTTGCCACAGCTCAGGCCACCGAGAGAGGACAAAGTAGCCACAAAGGATTTGACGTGAGACACCAGGTCGCCGGGAACCATAAGAGAAAAACCATCCCGAAGCAGCCTGCGCGCCAGAGCGAGCCCGAGCACACTCCCAGGAAATGGAGAACAATCTGCAACTCCAGCAGAAAATCTGTGCAGCCAGGATGCCGAGTCAGCAGGGAAAACAATGACCCATCGCCGCGGGGCCAGGCTGTGTCACCAGGTCTGCCGCGGGCACGGACCCCCCGGCCGGGGCGAGCCACCCCGAGCTCGGGCTGCGGGCAGAGCTGGGTGGGAGCAGCCTCCCGGGCAGCCCCCGCAGGGACCCTCCGCAGGGCCAGGGGGAAACGCCGGTGCCGACCTGCCACGACGGCCCTGAGCTGCTGGGCTGAGAGCACGGCGGCCGTGGTGCCCGTGGATGGGCTCTGCCTGTGTCCCCCGTGGGGGCGGGACGTGGGGGAGCCCCAGCATCGCCCATCACCCCACGGCAGCGGGTGCACGTTGCCACCACGTCCATTGGGCTGCGGTGCCCACCCCCCCTGCGCAGCGGAGCCACAGTGGGGGGAACCCACAGCATCCCTGGGGCTCTGCACCGTCGATTCCAGCCCCGGGGGGAAGCGAAAGCAGCACCGAGAGCCACAGGGGGCCGGGCAGAGCCCCCTCCCCACGGCGCGGGGGGACGGAGGCAGCGGTTGCCCGAAGGACACGAGGTGCGGTTTGTCCGGTAGAAGAGGGGTGACTCGCGCAGGTGCCAGACGTGGAGGCTGCACAAATAAAAGATCTCATGCAGAAAAGGAGGAAATACTATTTTTGAGCCGAATAGCGGCAGTGCAGCGGGGCCCGGAGAGGCAAGCGTTGTGCAAGAGTTGTGGTGCAGCTGCAAAGGTAGAGGTGGTAGAGAAAACAAGCCAACCTGTTGTCAGGATCTCAGGGTTTATCACCAGGGTTTCAGAGATGGGTATCAGGGCTTTGCTAAGAGGGAAACTGCACTGCTTCAGCAGAAGAGAGTGGTTTAAAACAACACATTTGCCCTGATGCAAAGGTTTTGTGGGCACTTCACATTTTACTGCTTTTCCGTGGGTGGGGGGAAGCACATGGAGAGCAGATTCCCAGGTGCCTTCAGCCATCCCCATATGGTCACACCAGGCCTCATAAACCACCTCTTTCTCCAGCTGCTAATAGAGGTCCAGAGATTTCTGCTTGCGAGGGGGATGAGGCAGAGCTGGGCTGTGTCACAGGCAGTGCAGGGACGAGCCCCCAGCCCCACAGGGCTGTACTGCCGGACCCATGGGACTCCCTGCATTCCCCCCCCCCCGGCCATCATTAATTCCCAGCTTTTTCAAAGTCGTAATATCCCACCAAAAAGGACAACCCTTTTCTAGCTCAGTTAATGAGATGGCAAGAGCAATTAGGCTACAGAAGAATGTCTACAGGAAAAATCCCCTCTCACCTGCCAGCTGAGACACGGGTAAGCGCTCCCCAGGGAGAGGCAGAAGGTGGGGGCACCCTCCCAACGGCACCCCGGCCCCTCTCTGCGGTCACTGCTGGCTCAGGGGCCTCGTGTGCTGCCACAGCCAGAGTTTCCAGGAAGCAGCCCCGGGACGCCAGCACTTCACCGCCACGGCTGCCCGTGCCCTGCCCTGCTCCCGACACAGCTACAGCCACGGCAGGGACAGCCCGGGGCACCCGGAGCAGGAAAACCCACGGGACCGGGAGAGGTGACACTCAGAGCAGGGCAGCAGCACCGGCCAGAGGCATCTCCTCGGCGCCTCACTCCACAGCACGGCCCACCGCACCTGCAGCCACAGCATCACCCTCCTCCTCCTCCTCCTCCTCTCCCACGCCTGCCTGCCCGAGCTGCCCCGGTGCCGGTTGGGGCGCAGGACCACCCCCCCCCCGTTCCACCAGGGCTCCGAGCCGCGGTGCCCGCCGTCCCCACGCTGTCCCCACGCTGTCCCCACGCTGTCCCCACGCCGTCCCCGGGCGATGGCTGCAGGCGCAGCGGGTGCAGCACCACTTCCTTCTACCTGCCCTTGCAGAGGAGTTTCCAGGGCCGTCCTCGCCCGGCGGCTCGCACACCCGACAGACGGGGTAGGCAGAGCCCGGCCACCAACTCCTGCTAATTCCAGACGTTCGCCTTGATGAAATAATTAACCTGTTGAAAGGCTGCCTGGGAGCAGCGAGGAGACGCTTCTTCCCCTCGCCCCCGCACGGGGCAACGCGCCCTGGACGGCTGCAGACCCCAAATCCCCCCCGGCACGTTCACCAGCCTGGGCAGAGACCCGTGCCCGCAGCGCTCCCCGACCCCCCCCCAGGGACCCCCCTCCCAGAACCGGCAGGAGCATCCCCCGCTGCCCCCAGTTCCCCCCGAACGTGCCGAAGCCACCGGCCCCGCCGCCCCCGGGAGGCCTCTTCCCACCGGCCGAGGCACGGATGCTCCGAGCCGCTGCCACCGGAGCTGCTGGAGCTCCTGCCCCATCCCTGCACCGACGGACCGGCGGCTGCTCCACCTCGGGGCCGGACCCCCGCGGCCGCCCCCCCTCCCCGCCCGCGGAAGCCCCTTCCCGGGGGGAAAAGCCCCGGCGGGTGGGGAGGGACGGAGGGAGGATGGGGACGGGACGGCGAGGGTCCCCAGCCCGGCCCGCCCCCGCCGGGGAGCGCTGCCCACGCGTGTCCCCCGCGGTGTCCCCCGCACTCACCCCGCGGAGTCCCTGGGCTGCGCGCCCCGCACAGGGCCGGCGGAGCGGGCGGGGGTGCGGGCGGCGGGGGCGGGCGGCGGCGGAGGGGGAGTGCCCCTGGCTCCGCGGCGCTTTTTTTCCGGGTTAATTACGTCTCCCATTAGCAAACCCGGCCCCGGATGTGAGTGCGGGGCGCCCGGGCGGCTCCGTGGGGCGGGGGGTGTCCCCCGTGGGGCGGTTGGGGGGGAGTCGTGTCGTGTGTCCCCCTCCCCGCACACCGGGGCCGGCTCGGTCCGCGCCCCCGGGCAGCCGCCGTCGGGGGGTCCCGCTGCGGAGCGGGGCTGCGGCCAGCGCGGTCCCGGTCGCCGCCCTGAGTTTTGCAGCCTCGCCGCGGGGCGGGAGAGCTCCTCCGGGGGCCCCCGCCCTCCCCGGCAACCCCCCCCCCAAACCCGTGAAACCCCCCCGGGCTCGGCCCTGCAGGGTCCCCCCCTAGAGACTGGCATCAGGTTTGCTCATTTCTAGGCAACACAAGTGACCCCAGCCCCCTGCCCCTCGCTGCTGGGATGCCGGGGGGGCGCGGGGGGGTCTTGCCTTCATTTTAAGGCGGGACCCGGTGTGAGGATGCGGTGCTCTGCATCCGAAGGTAGTTTTTGCCCCGAGCAGCCGCTCTCTGCCCCTGCTGTGCGCAGTGGAGCTCAGTGAACCCAGCCCCAGCACTCCCTACGGCCTGGGGCATTTTTAGAACAAAGTTTTGGGTTTTTTTTTTTGTTTGTTCCCCCCCTTCCATGTTGCAGAAGATTGCCCAAACGCTGTTACAGCGGCCATGTGTGCTCAGCTCTGTGTGACTCCGCTGTGGGACCGTGTCACCCCCCAGGAGCAGCCAAACCCACAGTCTGTGGCAGCAGAGAGCAGGGACAACGCGCCGGGCGAGGGTCCCCGCGCCGGGGGGGCATCCGATGGGGACAAACCCCCAGTTCAGGTCCCAGCTCCAGTAGGACCATGGCTTGGGAGCGCTGCTGGTTCAGGGTGGATTTGGGAAGCTCTCCCCCCCGCTGTGCTGCCCAGAACAGAATGGGGTCCCCACGGCAGTGCCCTTTAGGGAGTCCCCACTTTCTCTCCGGAGCAGCATCTGGCCCCAAAGCACTTTCTCCCGGCGCTGCCCAGGTGTGCAGGGAGCCCTGCTCTCCCAGGCACCTGCAAGCAGGGCTTTCCCACAATTTTGCTAAACTTAAGGTTATTATTTCCCCTCCCCCCTCCCCCCCAAAATTTCCTCTTGGCCCCTGCCAGGGCTGTTTGCCCCCTCGCTCCAAGCACAGCCTTCAGCACCATCAGTTAAACTCACCCCCCGGCTCGGCAGGCACGGCCACTCTCCCCGCAGCTCCAGCCGACCGCAGGCTCCTTCCCCCCCCAGTGTCCCCGTCGGGGGACAGTCCAGCCCCACGCCCTGCCCGAAGCTGCAGCCCAAACCGCATCATTTATTAATTACATCAGGAGAAAAGAAGTGATGACCTCCCTCTGCTCCTGAATCCTGGCATCCGCTCCTGCCGAGGCTCCCGGAGAGCCCCCCCGGGACCCCGTATAATCACAACCCGGTGCACTGGGGGTGGCTCTCCCCTGGGTGCTGCGTGTGACAGGGCAGGGTTTTGGCATTGCCCCTCGGGTACCTTTGAGGGGAAGGACGGTCCCTGGGGGCCGTTGCTGTGTTGTTCTTTGCTCTGCCCGTCTCCCCACAGACCCTCACGCCTGTCCTCGCCCAGCCAGAGCCCCCCGGGGGGCCAAGCACCCCCCGTAGAGCTTCTGGAGGTGCTGGAAGGGAACCAAAACCTGAAGCATGAAAAAAAACGCCAGTTACGGAAATGAAGGCCACAGCAACTGGGTTATACTTAGAATAAATAAAAAACAAACAAACAAAGAGAAAACCAGGAGGTTGGAAAAAGCAGCTTTCCTGCCTCAAAGCAGGGCCGGCTGCTCCGTCGGGTGAGGACAGACAAGAGCCCTGGTGGTCTCGGGGGTGGGCACCACCAGCTCCTGCAGCGCTTCCCCCCCTGTTTGTGCCGGGGCTCAGTGTCCCAGGTGCTGGGGGTACAAGCCCGTCCCACTGCGCTGCCCACCGCCGGCACCTCTCCCCCCAGCCTTCCCCCATCCCCGCCTGCTGTGCAGAGACTAAACTGTTCCACGGAGTATTTTTATACCGGGGCACCTCTCGCAGACCTTGTGACTGGCCCCGCGCCTGGCTCCGTGTGGCAGCTCTGTGCTCCCCGGGCTCGGTCACACGCTGGTCACACACACTGCCTCTGCCCCCAGCGCCTCCCACTGCTCCTCTGGGGGGTTGGCTCTCCATGGATTTCCCTGCTGTCCCCTTTCTGGGGTACGGGCAGTCCACAGAACTCACAAGAACACCCCATTAGTAACTAGACACAGGGCCATGGGGGCATCCCCAGGGCAGGACACGTCTCTGCCCCAAGGACTGTGGGGGTCCCACCAGCATCCCCAGAGGAAAACATCCTTCCTGTACCCAGGGAAGGAGCGGGGCCCACAGCAGACACAGAATGATCTGCTTTTGGGATCTCTCCCCTCTAGTGGCAGCTGAGCATCTCTCTTGGTTGGTGTTCACCCTCCCAAGGCTTTTGGTGTCCATGTTCTCCAGGACTTTGGAGCCTCTCATCCTCCGGCACTCCCTGCAGTCTCTGCTTCAGGAGCATCCTGTGGCAGGGAGTTCCACGGCTGGATCCCAGCATGCTGAAATTATTTCTTTTCATCTGTTCAAACTTGCTCTTTTCAGTTTCGGTACCTGTTCCCTTTTTTCCTCGCATTACGACTAAGGGAAACTCCCGGCAGGTTGCCTCGCTGGAGGAGCAGCGGCTGGGCTTCCAGTCAGCAGTTTGGGGCTTGCCCTGCCTTACATTTCTTGCAGGCGAATTCCCACTCTGCTCCGCACGCTCCCAGCCACCCTGCCCTCTCCTCCCCACATCGACACCCCCCTCACCCCCTGCAAACTGTGGGGCCAGCAGCATTCACCGGGACCTGGCTGCCCTGGGGAGCCCCCGTGCCCAGGACATCCCCAAACTGCTGCTGGCTGGTGAGTGCAGAGCTGGGGGAGGGACGACAGGACTGTGGTGAGGGTGGGGGTCCCCATGGATGGTTCCCTCCTGCCAACCACGCAAAGAGCTGCTCCAAACAGGCTGGGCCGATGCCTCACACCAAATAACACATTTACACTCTGCCCAGACCCATGTTCTTTGCAGCCACAGGGGGTGAGAAACCACCCCCCCACCCCCCCCTGCAGCTGTGAACCTCGAGTAAGCACAAAGCACCCCAAAAATCATCTCTGTCAGGGCAGTGTGCCGGGGGTGGGGGGCAAAGCCTCCCTGGGTGCTGTGCTGGGATGCGCTCCCGTTCCCGCAGGGAGCACCGGGGAAGCCAAACCCGTTTGGTGGGGGCTGTTCTCTGGTTCTGGTTTTCCCCTCAATGAGAGGCCGTGGCCAGGAATGTGATGTTTCGACTGCAGCATTTATTTGCCCGGTGGTGGCTCGGCCTCTTCCGCGCTCGGAGCCGGGGGGGGGAGAAGGGGGGGAGTCCCCGCCATCCTGCACGTGTCCCTAGGCTATTGTGGCAAGCAGCTATGGGCCACCGCTGGCCTGGGACCCTTGCTCACAGCCGGCCCAGCAGCAGTGGTCCTGCCAACGTGGCCACCAGCAGGCTGGGGAGGGCCAGTGGCCGGGCCCCCCCGCCGTTGCGGGAGCCCTGGGGGGGTCCGTTGCAGTTGTCGCTGAAGCAGCATTGCAGGGTGGCCCCGCCGGAGCCGCCGCGGCGAGCCTGGTCACAGAAGGACTTGTAGGAGCAGGATTTAATGACGCTGTCTGCAAGGAAAGGGACACGGAACGGGGGGGTCAGGCACTGCCGGGCATCGGGGGCTTCGCTCCTCCCCAGCTCTGCTGGAAGGGGGGAGAGCAGAGCTGTGTCCCAGCAGGGTACGTTGAGGATGTCAATGGAAGGGTCTCCCCCCCTGCCCAGGGGGCTGTGGGGACAGCAGAATGTCGCTCCGGTGGCCAGGGGATGTCCCCACGGCCACATCCCTCCGGGTCACCACGGAGCACGTCGCACAGCCCTGCTGTGAAATAGTGACCACACGTTCACAGCCACGTGTGGAAACACAACCAGCTGCGGCTCTGGAGAGAGCCCCAGGAGGGCAGGGGGCTGGTTTCGGGACCCATCCCTGCCTGTGTCACCGGCCACGCTGCAGCCACAGGGCTGGACTGAGCGGGGTGAAGCCTTTCTGGAGGATGGGAGCAGAATGGACTTGCCCTATGCCAGGAAAGGGCTCAGGAAAAGTTGCCTCAGACAAAAAGCATCTTTCTGAGGACTAAAAACTTGAGAAAAAAGCAGGTGGCTCCTCCCAGCTTCACGGGGACGAGAGAAAGCCAACTCCTGGGCTGCCCCGGCAGGTCCTCTGCTCCTCCTCCTCCTCCTCTGATGGTCCCCCAGCACCTCTGGTCCTCCCATCCCAGCTCCTCCAGCCCCCACCAGCCCCTCTGGGCCCCCCTCAGGCCCTTCAGTCCCCCCCCCTCCCATCCCTCTGAGTCTCCCCCAGCCCCTTTGTTCCCCCCCAGCCCCTCTGGTCCCCCCAGGAAGGACTTACTGGGCGCCGTGATGGTGGAGCAGGCGTCGGCGTACTGGGGGCAGCTGTGGGAGCCCTGCTTGTTGCATTCGTTCTCGTTGGACGCAACGCATTTGTGGCATTTCAGTGCTTTACCTGTGTGGAGACGGGGAGGAGGAGGAGGAGGAGGAAGAGTGGCAGTGGTGTGCCCTCCCAGAGCCCCCAGGGCAATCTGTGGGTCTCCAGGGCCACTGGTGCCCCCCAGCACAGGGGCAGGGGGTCAGGGGTGAGGGGTATCACTGCTCAGAGCCCAGCAGGAGCCGGGGAGCCTGTGGCTGGCAGCAGCTTCGGGGTGTGGGGGGGGTGGGGGTGGGGGTGTCTCTCCTGTCCACAAAATTAATGCAAAACCCTTCCCAGATTGACTCAAAGCCTTGGGAGCTGAACTGGGCAGGTTTGCTCTTCCGATCCCTGCTCTGCAAAGCCATCCTGAAACTGAGACTCCTCTAATTCCCTTTGCAGCAAAAATAGGGAGACACAATACTTAAAAAAAAAATATATAAATATATATTTGTCTTCTTGTGCCAAATTCCATGTTAGTGACCATGTTTTGGGGGAGAAGGGAGGATTCATCTAACCTGTGGAAGCAGGTTTGGGGAATTTGTGTGTCTTTAAAGGACAGGGACAGGGACAGGCAGTGCCAGGCGGGGGGGTTGTGTCAGGAAGGACGAGTCATCCCCAAATTGTCCTCAAAGGAGGCCGGGGTCACGTCAGATAATCCCCAGCCCCTCGCCCCCGCCTCACCCTCTGCGTCAGAGCCGGCCGGAGGCGTGAGAGCTGCTCGACCCTCAGGAGAGTTTAGGAACCAGCTGAGCAGATGGGAAAGCACCATTATCACTTTGTGACACTCAGGGGCTGTAAATAACAGCACTGTTTTAAATATCAAAAAAGCGCTTCCTCCAAAAAAAAAAAACCAACCCTAAACCTGAAGATCCTGCTCCCGCCTGAAATGATGAATGCTGGATTTTGACGGTGATGGTTAAATTAATGCTGGTGTTTGAGGTTTGTGTCCGCTTCTCCGGCCGAGCAGAGCCCTCTCGTGGCGAGCCCGGCTCCTGGCCAGCAGGGTGGACCTCGCCGGAGGCCAAAGCTCCCACCTCCATCTCATGGGAAAGGAGAAAACCAGTATCTCAGGGAAATGGGGATTTCATGGGGCCAAAGGCCAGTAAACGCCTGCCATCACCCCCCACTTCCACGGCGGGATTCCTGCTCTCCTGCTTCTCCCTTGCAGTTCTTTGCAGCTCGGTACCTCCCTTCATCCACCGGTTGGGGTTCACCTTCCCTGGGCGCAAAGATCCCGAAGCCACCCCAACCCGGCCTCGCTGAGCAGCACAGCCCCCTTCCTGCCCTGTAGGAGGGTTTGGGGTGATTCTGCCTTCCAGGAACTGAGGTTCAGCTGGGAAACACGAGGAGCTCTTCCTGGGCTCGGCTGCCCCCTCGGCTCGCTCAGGGATGGAGATGGGGAGGCTCCATGGTCCCCGCTGGGCACCCAGGCTTTGGGCAAGGGGCAGAGAGAGGGCGAGGGACAGGGGGCTCCCAGGAGGAGAAAGGCACCATTCTCCCCAAAAGCCATTACTCTGCAGGGATGGGAGCAGGATGTGGCAGGGCCACCACGGGCAAGGCTGAGGGCAGGGATGGGGCACCAGCAGAGGAGCAGCCACGGCCATTCACCCCGCACAGGCTTCCCCGAGCTACCCACACTTACTGTCTGCGGCCAGGGAGGTGACGATGGCCAGGGCCAGGAGGGTCCTCAGGGTGGACATGTCCAGCAGTGTGCCGCTCGGGGCGCGTAGCCCCCGTTTTGTCTTAAGGTCTTACAGCTAATCTGCTTGGGTGATTGGATCACCGGGCTGGGGATAACACACTTACTGCAGCCCCCGGCTAATGCCCTCTTAGCTGGGGAGGACGGGACGCGGCTCCCCAAGGGCACGGGCTGGTCCAGGCCATGGGCTGGTGGGCAGAGAACAGCCCTGTGCTGCCGGAGGTGGCCGGACCTGCCCAAGCTCGCCAGGCTGGGCTCTGCTCCATGTCCTGCCTTGGGAACCTTCTCCATCTCCAGACACATTACCTTGGTTGGCTTTCCAAGGTCTTGTCCAAGCCCATCAGCTCCGTCCAGAGAATAACCCCTTTCTTGCTGTTTGCAGCAGACAGTTTGGGGGAAAAATCCCCCAAAGTTCCCAACAGACCAGAAGAGAACAACTGAGAACCCATCCAGGAGCCCCCCTGGGCTCACCCACTGCCAGCCCCCGGTCGGGCAGGGCGGTCTCCATCCGTGCAGGGGATTTACCTGGGGTCAGTGCGGGGATTACACCCGGTCCTGCTGCCCCAGCTCTTCTTCCTGGCCAAGCCACACCACGGTGCAGCATCACACGAGGGGGGCATCAAAATCACCTGAGGTCTGAATTTCAGTTTATCAATCCAGATTTGAGGAACAGACTTCAAACCACCCGCGTCATAAGGCGTGTTAATAAAGACCAGGCAGAATATGGGCCATCCTGGAAGATGAAGCTGACTTCTCCAAAAGCCCTTCACCGACCTCACAACACCACGGGAAGGTTTCAAGAGAGTGATAAACACGATTTTTATTCAGGCAATGAAACATGGAAAAAAATATATTAGTAATCATCATAATAATCTCATTTGTGTGAGTGTAACTCTTACAAATATTTACCTGACATATAAAAGGGAAATTATCGTACATATAAAATTGATGGTGATGGTGGTTACATCCGTGGTACAACGTGATGGGGGGGGGAGGAGGGGGAGTAGTAGTCAACGCAGAGAAAATTCCTGCCTCTGGGGGGGTGGGGGCGATTTGCAGTGGGGGCGGTCACTGGTTGGCACTTCATTGTGGACAGAGATTTCTGGCAAATGCACACTTGCACACAGCAACACCAGAATTAATAATAATAATAAAACCCCCAAAACTCCAGAGTTTAAATATCCCTTTCTGAGAGCGGCGGGGGGCAGGCTTGCCATTCCCCCCCACCCCTGCTCTCAGAAAGGGATATTTAAACTCTTCCACAAGAAAAAGAGGACAAACACAACCAGGCTGCCATCCCGAAGGCTGGGGTACCTGCTGGGGTCCCGGTGCTGGTGACACATCTCGGGGGGTCATTTGTCACCAGAGGTGTGGGGACAGCGCTGTGGTCCCCCCCATCCTGCCACCAGCCCCCCCCCTTGGCCCCATCAAATGCCAGTGACAGCCCTGCCCCTTTACAGTCACAAACACACGCCTCTTATTATATATAAACTATAACCATTATATATCTATTTTTTAATATATATATATATGTAACTATAACCATATTATAGTTAATAAATCATTCCTTAGGAATCTTCTTTGCCCGGACGGGAGGTGCACGCTGACAGGCACGGAACCGCGCCGGGGTGCAAGGGGCAGGACGGGGGGGGACAGGGGGGGCAGGGGGGGACAGGGGTTATAGCCACGGAGCTGCTCTCCGCAGCCTGGCCTTGGGGAGGGGAGGCTGCAGCCCTGGCTGTGCTGAGCGCAGGCTGGGAGGGCTGAAATCCAAACTTCTGCAATTATCTGCCACCCCTGGGGCCAGAACAACACCCCCGGGACCCACCAGCCTCAGACACACTCAGGGGGGGCTCCCAGCCAGCCCCCTGCCCCGAGCTGGCCACTGGGCTCCTGGGAGCTGGCTCTGGAATAGCAAACTTGGGCTTGTCACCCCCCCACTGGCCACAGGAACCCCATTTCATCCCTTCGGGCAAAGAGGGAAGTAAAAAAAAATAATAAAAAATATGAACTTTTCTGAGGTCCAAGAGGCTGCGGAGCCCTGCCCTGGGGACCTGCTCCCTCCTGGTCCTGAACAGTTGGCAAAGAGAAAACAGCAGCTCCCTCAGAAATCCCTGGCTCTCGAGGGGTTGGTTTAACTGCACGGACCCTCAGAGGGTCCAAAGGGGCAGCACCTTCTGGGGGTCGCTCCCGGCTGTCACTGGGAATGGGAAGGGTCCCTCAGCCAGGCAGGGAAACTGCTCCGGAGATGGATGTGCACGAGGGGAGGAGGAACAGGGGAGGAAGGAAGGAAAGGGGAGGAAGAGGAGGGCAGCACAAAGCCCAAAGGCTGGTGAAACGTGGGGAAAGGGAGTCACGCTCCAGGGGGCTGGGGCTGGCACTTGGACCCCCCCAAAGAGAAACTGTCCTTGTAGATCATCTGAGAGAGGCTCCTCTGGCGCCTGCCAGCCCATTCGAGGGGGTGAGGGCAGGACAAAGAAAGAAAACATTTAAAAAAAGGAAGAAAAAAAAGCTTTTTCCCTTCTGTCAGCTGTGCAAAGGGGTGAATCTCCAGCACAGAGCCACGGGCACACGGCTCTGAGTGGTACCAGCCATGGCTTCCCCCCCTGCACGGCGACCAGCCCGGCTACTGGGATAACTGGGAGCATGGTGAACAGGCCAGGGCTCTGGCTAGGGCAGGCTGCTGGCGGCTCTGTCTGCTCAAGCCTATAATAAATCCTCTCTATACATAATATAACTAATAAAATATATATCAGGTGTGTGACTCTGGTTTGAACGGATGTTTGCACTGCATGCTCAACACAGGGAATTAGAAAATAGAAGGAAAACAGCTCAATTCTTTTACAAAAAGGTAGCAGCAAAAAGGTTTCCAAAAGTCTGAGCGAGGCTGGGCAGGAAACAGCCCAAAGAGCGAGTCTCTCCCTTCCTGGGGCTTTGCCGCTCTCTGGTCAGGGCGAGAGCAGAGAATCCTCCCCCCTGCAGCCCCTGCCAGGCAAACGCTCACAGCAACCCCCCCGGCCAGGCTGGCTCACGCTGCGGCATTACCGGGGGGCACACACGGGATCTACAAGGGATTTAAACACATCACACACCCCGAGCCCCCCCTGGTTCCCAGCACAGCACAAACGCAGCCTCAGCAGTTCAGCAAAGCAAATGCCTGCGGAGCTGGGCAGGCAGCCTGCACCCAGAGCCAGACCCGGGGCTGCCCCCAGAGGGGTCTCAGAGCTGCTGTCTGGGGCTGCCTCTGCCCGTCACGGCTGGTTTGGTGGGGTCTCCTCATCTTCGGTGCCCTCAGGGCACTGTTGAGAGCAGCCAAGCCCCACGCTGCTCCCTGCTGCCCGGGGAGAAGGGCTCTAAGCCAGCAGGATCCCAAAGGGGCTCCGGGTTTGCCCCCTTCCCCTGCCCACAGCGGGGAGCTGAGCCCTCCGGGGTGCGGGGGGACAGCAGCTCAAGGCCAGATTTGTGCACTCTAAAGGGGGCTGGAAACCCCAGGGGAACAAGCCTCGGGAGGTGCCAGGGCACGGGGAAGACAGAGGGACGAGCCCCAGCTCTCCGGGACCAACATCTCCCCCGGTTCCCAAACACCTCTGGGTGCAGAAGCCCTGTCCTGTCTGTGGCCGGGCTCTCCTTTGAGGGGACTGGTGTGACTGTGGGGAAGTGGCTGGACCCGTGCTCCTGGGGGACTGGGACGCATGGCAGGACAGTGCCCGACGGGAAGAGGTGAGCAGAGAGTGCTCATCAGTGCTAATAAAGTGCTCGAATGCAGAGACGGGGGCTTCCTTCCTCCGAGGCTGGCACGGCCAGGGACGAGGACGTGCCCTGCTGTGCTTCACCCGTGTGCCAGAGCCTGGGACCAGCCCCAAAACCCACCCACCTACTGGGAGGCTGCTTGAGCCAGGGGACCCAGGCTGGTGGCCCCAAACCACCTGTGGCGGGTGCCTGGGGTCCCCCACGTGCCAGGTCCCCTTCCCCAGTGCCAGAGCCATCGGCTCCAACCCTGGCATCACCCACGTCCCGGGGCAGGAGCTGTGCAAAGGAGCAGGTGAGGACAGCAAGTGACAGAGCGTGTAGGGACACAACTAGACCCAAACCAGCCCGGCCGAGGGGGACAGAGCCCGGGTGTCACCTCCCAAGTGAGAGGTGGCATCTGTGCAGGCAGAGAGCGTGGTGGCCACCAGGAGGGACACGCATGCCCAGCCTGGCCCCAGAGCCCTTGGGGGACAGAGACAGGGACAGTGTGGGGACCGGCTCTGCTTGGGGACAGCGTGGGGACAGCAGCTGAGCGGAGCAGGCGTCTGGACGCGTGTCCTTCTCTGCCGGGGGCTCCAGGGGGTACAACAAGGTGCTCGACATGGGGAGAGAAGCGGCCGGGGGCGGAGAGCGCTGGCGGGGGCAGGGGGGGGAGGCTCAGTCCGTCTTCCCCAGCTTGGCTATCAGCTCGTCGCAGATCTTGGTCAGCTCCTCAATCTCCTGGTTCTGGGGGAAAAGCAGCCCCTGAGGACCCCCGCGGCGGCACAGACGGGGGATAACGCCCGGGCCCATCTGCCACCAGCGGGAAGGGGCGGCCAGACCCCGTGCCTGTCCCTGCGAGACCCCCTCTGGTCATCACCCATGGGGACCCCCGGGCTCCCCCCTCCTCGTCCCCAGCAGACCCCGGTGCTGCGCAGGGCTCGGCTACGAGGGGGCACATGTGGGCAAGCTCTGGCCACGAGCCACAGCAGCCAAACGCGTGCCAGCCCTGAAGTGGCCACATCACTGCACGCAGCCATGGCCACCCCGGGGCAGAGCCTGCACCTCCTTCCTTGGGAGGGGATGGGGTCATGCATTTAAACAAACGAAAAAAAACCAACACCCACCAAATCCACCACAAACCAAGCAAACAAAAAAAATACCCCAAAAAAGCCAAAACCACAAAATGCTTTAAGGCCCAAAGCATCTGAAGGAGCCCTCTGGCACCAGCAGGATGCTCAGGGCAGGAGAAGGGGGATCCCAGGGAACAGCCTGGGGGTGGGGGGGTGTTACCTTCTGCTGGAGGGCTCTCTCCAGGGACTCCACCTTCATCTGCTCCTTGCGCAGCCCGGCGTGCAGTGCCGCGCTCTCCGCTTTGGCCTTGGTGCGCACCTGGGCGATCTCCTCGTTGGCTCTGGGGTTTGGGGACAAGGGGGCGGGGGTCACCTCTCTGGATGCAGGGGGGAGCACCACGGCAGGACCCCCGGACCAGGTAGCATCAGCAGTGCCCGGGTCCTGCTTCCCCGGGCACCTCCGAGGTGGTTTTCCCGCATGGAAAACCCGCACGAAGTGGCATGACCCCTTCACACACCACGGCCACGAGCCCCCTGAAACGCAGGAACTCGTTAAGTGAATAGACCCTGAACCTCAGTTTCTCCATTAAACCAAAAAACCCTAAGCAGAGATCGGAGGCTCCAGTCCGGGGTTTGGGCTGTTTCGTACAGCCCTTTAAAGTCACTTGAGCCTGTGGCTGTAAAAGGCAGATTTTCACATCAATAAGCTCCTGCCTCAGGAAAGCCAAATGGAGACACTGCCCTGCAAGGTCCTCAGCTGCCCCCCGTGCCCCTCTGCACCCCCCACGCCTGCCCTTACTTGTCTAATTTTTCTTCTGCGTGGACTTTGAGGGCCTGATACCGCTGCTCCTCCTGCTTGACACGGTTTAAATAGTCTTGAGCACATTTCTTCAGAGCTTCTTCATTCTGGGGGGAAAAAAAGCACATCCATCTGCCCTGGGACTGAGCACAGAGAAGTTGCTCTGCTGGGGGGATAGATGCTGTTCTGAGTGTAAAAGGGAAAAAAGGCTGTAAGTAGGACCCTTGTGCTGGAGCCCCGTGCGGAGCAGGGCGCAGAGATGGGGTGCAGGTGGAGGCAGGGGTCTCTCGGGGTGCTTCGCCCCGGTACCTGCTCCTCTGCCCGGGGCATGGTGCTCTGCTGCCGGAGGAGAGCCTGGCTCCTCCACTGGCATCCCCGGGCATCCATCAGAAAGTAGGGAGAGGAAAGAGAGTCCTCCAAGCAGGGGCTGGGGGGTGGGAAGCAGCAGCAGGTGGGATGGGAGAGCCAGGGGGGTGCAGCATGGGACAAAGAGGGGCAATGGTCCCCAGGAACTCCGGGATAAGCCACCAGGGCTGCAGGGGAAAAGAGGAAGCCAAGGTAAGGACCTTCTTAAAGCCTTCTAGGACGCCCTTCAGGTTTTCGTATCTCCTGAAGAGATCCGACAAGGACCTCTCCACCGAGTTTAGGTCTGCCAGAGCCTGGTCCTTTTCCATCGTGAGCTGCTGCAGGTTCTTCTGAGACGTCATGTTTGTCCTCTGCTCGTCCTCTGTGATGGAGAACATGGCGACTGAGCGGGGAGGGCTGTGACAGCCCCCTCCCTGCCCCACATGCCCAGCCAGGCGTCGGCACCCTACCTATCATCTGGGCAATGGTCTTCTCATACTCAGCCACGATTTTCCTGGAAGAAAAAGAGGAAAAGCAGCAGGTAAGAGACAGCAGTTGTTCGCAGACGTGCACCTACAGCTCTGCTTCCCCAGGGCACAAAGGCAGCCGGGGCAGCAGCGTCCTGCGGAGCGATGCCCACGGTCACTGCTCTGCCCCAACACCCCCTCCAGCCAGCACAGCCAAAGGGATTTTATTGCTGCAACAAAGGAACAACAGCACAACAGCACTGCACAAGCACAAAGAGCACATCTTTCCTAGCATCTCCCCGCCTGACGATGCCGAGCCCTATCATCCCATTGCAGCACTGCTCCGGGCAGGAGAAGGCTTTTACCTCATCTCCAGGACCTCCTGGCGGCTCTCTTCGTATTTCTTCTTCCACGCGTTGGCTTCGATCTCCTTTGTGATTATCTAAGGTTGTGGCAAACACAGGACCCTTGGGATGCGCTCTGGAGGGTTTCCCCTGCTGCCCCAAGGGGATGTGCAGGGGATCAGACCCCCCCCAGGCAGAGCAGAGCTGCCCCTGCAGCCGGGATGGGGTCTGGGGTGCAGGGAGGCACAGCCCTGGGGGGGACAACGGGGTCCCCAGCCATTACCTCCTCCCTGATGAGCGTGAGCACAGCCGTCTTCTCCGATTCACTGAGGCAGATGCCGTCCAGGGGGCTCTCACTCCTGCTCACGCCGGTGACAGCCATGGGGGGCTTGTCCATGGGGTTGCCCTGGGGGGAGTCACCCAGCTGGGATGCTGCCTGGGTTTTCTTTTCACCCTGCTCATCCCGTTTGGAGTGTTCTCCCTGACTTTACCAGCCTCCTCAGGCACCAAAACCTCCCACCCCACACACCCCGACAGCTCAGAGCCCAGTATCAGGCACCCGCAGAGCCCAAACGGGGGTTTTAGGGCACTTTCTGCCCAGTCCCTGGCCAGGAGCTGGAGGAGACCCATGGGCTGCCCCGGGGAAGCAGCATCCCGAAGGGGAGATGGAGCAGGGGCCCATTTCAGAAGGAGGAGACCCAGCCTGGAGCAGAGACGTGCTCACCCCTGACACCCCTGCACTCCCCCAGGGCTGGTTTTAAACTGTCTCCAGCCTGTGGAGGAGCTTTGCTGAGTGTGAGCCACACGCGGGGGGTCTGTGAGGGTCCGTGTGGCCCGTCCCTGTCACCTCCCGCTCAGGTGGAGATGTCACTGCAGCCTGAGCATCCAAATCACTGCTGGCAGCTGCAGGGACATTTGCTGGCCCTCACTGATGGCCCCAGAGGCACAGGGGAGGATGGGGGGAGCAGGCGGCACCCCCCTGCAGAGCAGCTCTGAGACTGCCCCTGCTCCCCTCCCCAAGGGACAGCCCCCCCTCACCCCAAATCAGAGACACCCAGCACCCTCCTGTTCCCACACTGGGGGCTCCTGCGGGGGCTGAGGTGGTGGTACCCCCATTGCTCCCTGCCTTCTCCTCCCAGAGCCCAGCTCCTTCCCACCAGTGCTGCAAACGGGGGGGAGAGCTCATCCTGCCTAGATGCTGGCCCCATCCCTTCCCTCACGGGGGGTGTCCTGCAGCCTGAAAGGCCTCCAGAAAAGCATTCCTTCAAACTCAGGCTTACGCCACCGCCTGTTCCTCCTTTCATCATCCCAGCCCAAGTGACAGCCCCGAGCAGCCATCTCCTTGGGAACCGGCTGCCAGGCCATAAATAGAGAAGTGCTTCGGAGGAGGCATCTGCTTTTGCTGTTTTGGAAACGAGAGCACTAAAGCACTTCCCCCCCCTCCTCCTCCTCCTTTCCTGTGCTTTAACCACTGCCTAGGTTCAAGCACAATCAAACCCTTCACAGGCTCTGAGTTCTGCTGCCCGTGGCAGTGGGCAAGTGATGGCCGGTGGCATTAGCCATTCCTGGGTGCAGATTTGGGTCCAGGCAGCCTCACACCGGGGCAGTTTAGCCCCATGCCGTTTTGGGAGCAGCCCCCACAGCATCTCCCACAGCCAGGCACACACCTGAACACCCACAAGTACCTCTGCCCACTGCCTGCCCCATGGCAATCCCCCCCACTGTGGGGTTTTGGGATGACCCCGGCTCGTCTGCAGGAGCAGGGTCTGCCCAGGCTCCCCCCAGCCCAAACACAAGGTTCACTTTGCCTAATGTCCTTGTGGGGCTTAGCGCAGTTAAATCTGTCTCAGAGAAGCTCATTTTGCTGATGTTGCTAATCTCATTGTCATCTGCTTGCCACCTCGAGCAGCTTTGGCCAGGGGCAGCTAAGCTGGCACGGGGTCCCCATTGCAGCAGAGGGGTCTCGGGGCTGCTCTGGTGGCTCCTCGGGTGTCCCCATGTAGATGAGCCTCTGCTGGGGTGCCAGGGTCCCCGGTGGCTGCAGAGCCAGGGCTGTTTGCATTAATCCCCCCATCCCTGCTGTCAGCTTCCTGCCCAAAAGCAGCGTCTGGGGCTCCCTTGCAGAAGGGACAGTCACCAACAGGCCGTCAGAGCCAGCCCCGGAGTCCTCCACGTGAGAGACAGCCCCCGTCCCACGGCTCGTCCCTTCCCCACCATCTCCTCTGCCCTTTCCCTGTCATTCAGCCGCTGCCAAACGCAGCGTTTGCTCTCACTGCCCTCCCACGGCCGCAGCCCTGGCTCCTCACCAGCCTTTCTCCATCCCCAGCATCTCTCCATCCCACCCACCAGCGGCAGCACCCATCCGGGGGGACCCGTCCTCAGCCAGGCTCCTGCTGGGCTGCCGGGAAATCCCTGCGAGAAGCCCTGCGGGGACCCAGCTCCCAAAGAAACTCCTTTTGGAGAGGTTTTGGTGGCACTTCTGGGATTAGCAGCAAGGTTTGCTGCAGCGTCCCACCCCCCCCAGCCCTCTGCATGGTAGGGCAGGAGGATCAGCCTCCCCCGCAGCCCCACCACGCTGCACCCCACACCAGCACCACTGCCCCACATCGCTACCCAGCATCGCCCCACTGCCCCGAGCATCCCTGGGGAGAGGGAGGAGGAAGCAAGAGGCACTCACGGGGAAGGTGCCAGGTCCATCCTTTTCTATCTGCTTGGAGATCTCCTTTTCAAAGCCTGAAGAGAAGCAAACACAACCTCTGAGCTACCTGGAAACAAGACCCTGGCGGCACATGCGGATTTGCTGGGATGCAGAGGGGTACCCCCGAGTCTCTATGTCCCCTGAGCTTCCCCTCCCAAAAAGGCTTCTTTGCCCTCAGCTCTTGCCCTTGCAGGAAGGATGCATCCCGCATCCCTGTCCCTTGGCTTCCACCCTGGCAGGGAGGATGCATCCCGCATCCCTGTGCTGGCTCCTGCCCTTGCAGGGAGGACACATCCCGCATCCCTGCCAGCCTCCCCTCCTGGAAACCAACACTCCCCTCTGGTGGCAGTTCAGCCCCGTGTCCCTGCCGCTGCCACCCACGCCAGCCATTGCTGGGGACCACGGGGGGCCCAGGAGGAGGAAGAGGAGGAGGAAGGAAGATGCACGGGACATCCTGCACTTAGCTGGCCGGCGTGGGCAGGGGGCATCTCTGGGGTGAAGCCCGGCTGCTGGGGCCAGTCCGAAGGGCAGAAGCCTCAGCCCACGCCAGCTGGGGCAGGGCTCTCCAAAGGAGCTGCCACACGGCCCCTGCTGCTCTTAACAGCAGCCAAGAGAAGATAAAAGCCATCTCCTCCTGTCCGCAGCGCGCGGGACACCCTGCCATTGCAGACAGCCTGGGAGATAATCCTGAACCTCCCTCAAACACCCGCAGACACAACTGGCTACTCACGTGTTAACTGGGCAAAGAGGAAAAGCACTGCTGGAGCCCAGCTGGGAAAGGAAGGAGGCCACATAATGCGTTTGAGGGCAGATTTCCTAGGGTTTCCCCCCATTTATCCCTGGCCCTGGTCACAGCACCGTCCCCGCAGCCAGCACCGAGCCCCCGCTCCCCTGCCTGGCCCTCTCAGAGGAGCAGCCATAAATAAAACCTCCCAGCCTCTCCGCTGACTCTCACATTTTTCCTCCCTTGGGAGACAAAGGGCTGTTCTCCTCCCCCGGGAGCTGGTGGCTCTGCAGGGCTTCCAGGGGAGTGATGGATGGTGCCCGGGCAGGGGAGAGCTGCAAGCCTTCCACGCGGTAATGCCTCCTGCTCACACCTATAACTCTGCTATTGATTAAATGCCAGGTTGCCTGGCTCTTAATTATTTTTTAATGGGTTGGTCAGAGAGGCTAATTACATCAGAGACTGACAGCAAAATGCCACCAGGAGCGTCAGCGGGGGTCTCCCGTAGCGACGGGGGGATCTCCATCAGGGAGACGTGCTGGGACACAGAGCTCCAGCAGCCCTGCTGTGGGTACTGGGAGCATCCCAGCTGCACGGCTCGGCTCACTGGTGGACACTGGTTTGGGGAGGGCACTGGCAGTGTGTGCCATGAGCAGGGAGATGGAGCATCACGGACCCGAGCCACCTCCTCCCACTGCGCCATGGGAGAGCCATGCCTCCCACCTCTTGGAGAGAGCCTAAAGACAGCCCACACCACGGCTTTTCCGCAATGGAAATAGTGCAGAAGAGCAACTGGAGGTGTCATTAGAACTTGCAGCAGCCTCTAGCCCTGTAAATACAGGGTGGTGAAGCTGCGTTGCCTCAGCAGCACCCCTTCACTGCTGGAGGCTGCCTGGCTGCACGCACGGCACATCCCCAGAGCCAGCGGCACCGGGATGCTCCTTACCTGCCTCCATGCCCTGCTTCGCCGCCGGCACGGGGACATTGGAGCACTCGAAGTATTCCAGTTCATCTTCCAGCTCGCCCTTCTTCTCCAGCCCGGCCGGTTTCTGCGCAGCAGTGGTGGAGGCCAGCTTCTCCTCATCAGTGGCACGTCCATCCCGATTTGCAATATCTGGGATTTCTGAGATCAGCGCTCCTTCATCCTGCAGGATCAAGGCATGCGGTTAAGCAGGACTGAGCTAATCCATGGGGATCAGGCAACCGGGCTGCCTGGAGAGTCCATGGAAGGCAGAGGAGGATTAGCAGAGCATCCACCCCCAAGCTGCTCCCCACCGGCAACTCGGCAGGTTCTGGCAGAAGGAAACACATGGTGCTGGGGACACAAGTGATTAATGAGAAAAATCCATTAACCCAATGGGGGAGCTCGGTGCTTTGCCCTGGTCCACGCTGGGGACAGGGCTGAGATGGTGCACGGACACGGTCCCTAAGGAACCACGGGGGAAATGGAGAGGGTTTATTGGGTAGGAAACCCCCCCTAAGGGACAGGATCACGTTGGCGTGGGCACCAAGGTCTCCTCCCTCCCTTCCCACCATGGAAATGCCCACGGAGAAGATGGCTGGGAGCTGCCACTTTGAGGGAACCATCCCCTCGGACAGGGGCTGCTCGAGTGGTCGCCCTCCCAGAGCCCCCCCCCCGCCACTGCCCGAGCATCCTGCTCCCGGGTGGGATCCCACCTACCTGAGGGGAGTCATCCAGGGGCTGCACCTCGTAGTGCCTCACCTTGCAGCCGCTCCTGTGGGGAGAGAGAAGCGGGGGGCTGAGGTGAGGGCAGGCGGGGGCTGTGTTGGGGGGCAGGGGGGAGGTGGGGGTACGTGCGAGACAGCCCAAGCAGGGGGAGGCAGCCCCAGCGCCAGCGTTGCACCCCGCTGCGTGCCAGAGCCCCCACTCACCAGTGAAACACCGAGGCAGAGCAATACTGGGAGCGACGGGAGGAACAAGCAAAGGAAACACACGACTGCACAGACCGGGCTTGTCTTGGAGGCCTTTATTCCCCTCGGAGGTAAAGGACCGGGAAAAGTGCCCCGAGGGGCTGACGGCGACAGAAAGAGAGGAGCCAAAAGAGGATTTCCCTCGCTGCACCCTCCCCATGTGTCCGGGGGGATGGCACCCCCGGGTCGGAGCGCCCACCCGTTCTCTGCAGGAAGGCACCGTTTCCCATCCATCTCACGCCCGGTCCCCGCAGATGGAGGTTTGTCGGGGACATCTCCGCAGCATCCATGTGTCTCCCACGAGAGTCAGACCCGCCAGAGAGCTCTGCTTGGCTCGCAGGAGAGCTCCAGGGCAACCTGCTGGGCTTTGAGTGCTCCCCCCGCTGCAGGCAAAGGCTTCCCAAGGAGAAGGGGCTTGTGGTGGGAGGAGGTTTAGCTCAGGTTGGTGGTCCCGAGGACGGACGCTCTCCAGCGAGGCAGCTCTCCCCAGCACTGTGCCCTGGGTGCACCCCACATCCCGACACACCAGGCACCAGCATCCTGAACCAGCTCCAGGAGGGGACGGACTGTGGTGGCTCATCCCCAGCAGCACTGGGACCAGGTCAGCGAAGCCACAGGGGTCAGTGAGGAGATGACACTCATCCCGCCACGAGAAGGAGAGCACCTGCACTCCTCCCGCATCTCCCCATCTCTCACTCCACCTTCAGCAGTCCCACCCGGCTCGAGGCGATGTCCCAGCCCCCAGATGACAGACATTCACCAGGCTGGAGTGTGACAGCCCGCTACAGGTATCCAGGGAGGGGTCTCCACCTCCGGACTCGGCGCTTCCCACCACGGGGACATGGCAGGGCACGAGGTTTGCAATGAGCTGTACCGAGCTTTAAGAATCCCCCCACACACTTCACTCTACCCCCCCGCCCCATCCCACGGCACAGCACGACGAGCAGCGTGGCACGGCACGGGGAAATGTGATTTGCACGCTCACATGCACACCTGGGTCAGACTGAAAAATGGCTCTTGACTGGTTTTCTCCATCACAACCCGATGGCAGCAGCTGAACTGCAGCTCAGCGTGTCCTTACCCACCCTCTGCTCTGCCACCAGGGTTATCACACCTGGATCCATCTCCCCCCAAAACTCCGAGGTAACAGCTCTGGATGGGGGGAATGGGGAGAGGGCAGCCGAGGCAGAGGGTCCTGGCTCTGCCCCACCACAGGGACACGCGGAGCTGATAAACCCACCCACAGCATGGCACAGACAGACCCTCCGGGCGGCCGGTCCTGCCGTGGGGACAGACACCCGCTGGCAGCCCCCCTGCCGTGCTTTCCACCCCCTACAGGACCCCACAGACCAGCTCCAGCACCCCAGCTTCAGGCACAGGAGGATGCTTCAGGGGACAGCCTCAGGCAGATCAGTGCTGGCAGCCACCGAAGGTCTCGAGGAGAGCCCCGCTGGGAGCCGGCTGCGAGGGCAAAGCCCCCCGAGACCAACACACCCAACTCCCTCGCCCCCAGCTGATGCTTCCCACCCCTCGACAGCAGCCGCCTCCCTGGTGGTTTGGCATGGGAGGGGGGTAAGAGACACCCTCGTCTTCGGGGCTAAAATCTACCCATCTTTGCAGGGAGGTGGGTTGCACCGGAGCCCGGTGCCCCTCCCTCAGCCCACGCGCGGGGTTCGGATGCTCGTGCATCATCGGAAGGGGCTGCGGGACGGCATGAGCTGCGAGAGCAAGCGCGGGCACACGCTGCCTCCTCTCCCTCTCCTTTCCATCTCCTTCTCCCTCTCCTCTCCACCCTCTCCTCTCATCTCCTTCTCCTTCTCCTCCCTCTCCCGGCTGAGCTGCCCCAGGGACACAAACCAGAGAGCGGAGAGCACAGTCGGAGGGCAAGAAGGAGCCAGCATGCCATGGAGAGGAGCGGGGCCAGCACACACCCAGAGAGAGAGAGGACAAAAACCAGCCAAGGAAAAGAAGAAAGAAATACAGAAGAGAGTACTTACAACAGAAAACAGAGAAATCTCACTTGCTCAGTAGTCCTGATGCACCAAAGCACGGACAGGGAGAGAGACAGACAGATGGAGAGAAGAAGAGCGTGTGAAAAGACCTGGATATTAACTCTCCTCTGGAGAAGCCCAGCGCGTTGCCCAGCTCTGTCTTTTTGGAAGGAACACACAGATCAAAGACACCCTGACTCTGCACTTGCTCGTGGTGGTGGCAGGGTGAGACTCAACCACAGATCCTGCTGCCGAGCGCCCAGAGCATCCTGTGCTGCTCCGGGGTGATGGGGAGGGAGCCTGGAAAAGCCCCTTTCCCCCGGCTCCAGCTCGCCTGCGGTCACGCACAGCAACGCCAACTCTTAAAAAAACCCGTATCAACCCTCTGCAAAGTATTCCCAAGGGGAAAACATCCAGCATAAAGCCTAGCAGGCAAAGCCAAGGTTACCTGCTCTCTCTGCAGAACCCACTCTCTGGTTTTCCATCACGTCAGCACCGAGGGCTTCCTTTGGCTTCGCTGCCAAACCCACCACAAACTCCCTGCGCCGAAAACTTCCCCATTTAAGCTGATTTCCTGCTTAACCCTGCGAAGGGTTCCCATTACCCGCCGTAAGTGCCATCACAAACGAGAGCGGAAGACCCCATCAGTCCCAGCTCCAGGCAAAACCAGCCACCAGCGCTTGCTCAGGACAGCCGTGCCCCAGAGAATGGTGGGG
>JAOQGL010000015.1:5262608-5273649 GCA_027564165.1 Gallinago nigripennis | reverse complement strand
GGAGCTCAGCAGGGCTGGCCCAGCCCTCCAAGTAACGGAGTAAGGGAGCAATTAAAGGTTTGCTCCAATTCCTCGAGCCCCACGAGCCCCAGGGGGATTTCCAGGGGTGAATGCTGGACCCGGGCACCGGCACCGCTCCGGGACACCCGTCCCTCTCCGCCCATGCTCCCCCGAGCGAGCGGGGCGCCGGCAGGGAGAGGGGAGCCCCTCCGCCGGGACAGGGGCGGGTAAACCCGGGGCAGCAGCAGAAGGCGAGGTGCAGGTGGTGCTGCTCAGAAGGCTCGGGGACAGGACCACCATGGCCACAGTCACCACCACGCGCCGGCACTCACGTTATCAGCCGCGACGGGGGCTTCTGCGGGGGGTCCCTGCCTTGGGCGAGAGGGTCCGGCCCCTCCAGCGTCTGCGACTCCAGGATCTCGTTGAGGCTGTTCTCGGCAGCGGGGCAGGAGTCGGGGGTGCTGCTGGCGAGGGTCTTGGTGGGCTTGAAGGGATCCAGGGAGTCAAAGTTATCGGGGTCGAACTGGTAAGAGCCCCTGGGGAGCGTCGGGGAGCTCTGCAGCGGGTTGAGAGGGGGGCTGTCCCGGTGCGCAGGACCCAGCCGGGGGGAGCCCCGGGGAGGGGGCGGCTCCGTGGGACCCCTCTCCACCTCCTCGGCTGGTTTCTTGGGGGACTCTCGGTGCCTCTTGGGCGTCAGCTTGCTGGCCGGGATCCTGCTGCCCTTCCTGGACGCAGCCCTCCTGGACTCCGGGCTCTCCCTGCCCTCCGTACAGTCGACCTCGGGTTTTGAGACCTGCCCCATGGGCTCTGGGAGCCCCCCCAGCTCCCCAGGGGTGATGCTGGGCTGGGGGAGGTGGTGCGGCGTTCCCGGGGGGGAGCTCTGCAACCGACAGCCCCCAGCCACGAAGGGGTTTATGCTCTCCTCGTCCTGCTCGGGGTTGAACTGGTAGGATGCTGGGGGCACCGGGGTCTCCTCCGGGGTTTCTTCTGCCTTCCTCCCCAGTGAAGGGGGTTTCTCCTTCCCGAGCTGGCCCCGGCTGGGCGAGCACTCCTGGGCCAGCAGCCCCGTGCCAGCCTCTGCCGCGTCCTCTCCCGACATGAGGTGCCCCAGGGCAGCTCTGCTGGCACGTGGCACCGGGGCCAGCTCTGCAGCGGGGACAGTGGCCCAGCCAGCATCAGCCCCCCTGCCCAGCACGGCCGGAGGCTGGGGTTCAGCTGGTGGTGTCAGGGACTGGTCTTCAGGGCCAGTTTCCCCTTTAGCATCCGAGTTGGCCTTAGGGGCTCCGGTCTCCGTCTGAGCCTCATCTTTGGGGGGCTTCCCAGGTGAGCTGTTTCCAAGGGCTTCCCCTACCAGCAGGTCTCCATGGCCACTCGGCTCTGAAAAGATAAAAGGAGCTGGTTAAACCCCCTCCTGCCGTGCACCCCCTGCCAGAGGGGTTCCTCTGCCCCCCCCATGGCTGCTCCAGGGTCAGATTTTACGGGGGAGTCACTGCCCACCTGGGCAGAGAGTTAAAAATTACCGAGAGGAATTCAGGGAACCAGGACATGAGAAAACACCACGAAATGAGATGAAGCAGGTTGGGGGCGGACGGGAAGGGGATGCTGAGCTTAACGAGGGAGCGGGTAACAGGCTGCCAGGGGGAGCTGGGGCCAGGGGGGGCCGGTGCTGCGGAGCTGGATGTGCATCCAGCAGAGGGAAGGTGCCCGAGGCAAACTGCTCCCCGAGATTTGTCCACTGCACCCCCAGTGTGGGAGTGGGTTTGATGGCCCCACTGGTCCCCCGACCCCCTGGCCCTGGCTCTCCTGCAGACCCTCAGCAGCCTCGACGGGCACCCGACACAGGGATGCCCCACGGTACGAACAGTCCTTGCCCGTGCCAGGAGGGAAGGGGGGCACAGCAGGACAATGACACCCCCAGAGAGCAGTGATCCCACAGGAAAGGCCCTGCCGGAGCAGCCCCTCTGCTCAGCACCACTTTCCATCCTGCCTGCACCCCTGTCTGCAGAAATCCCAGCTGGGCATTCATGCCAGGCTCACCACACTGCTGTCAGAGTTTCTTAATCACAAATCCTGATCCATGACTTAATCACTATTACTCCAATCCCTTCCCCTAAATCCTTTTACTGTTTAATCTTTTCTTTGCTGTCAGCGGATGGGGAAGCTCCTTATGCACCGAGGTGCCCTGAAAGCAACACCCACCGAGCCCCCAGAGCCAGGACCTCAGCACAGGGGCACAAGAGGCAAACACCCGGCATCACCTCCCGCATCTCTTCCCCCACCTCCCAGGCAGGGACGGTGGCACAGACTCCCGGGATGAGGCAGGGGGGATGCTCGGGGTGCTCAGCACCCACCAGGGAGCAGGCAGGACCCGCCGCTCTCGCTGGCACCTTTTTGGGGAGACACAGGACAAAACCAGAGCTCGCCCGAGGACTGAACTGGTTTGAAAAGCTGGCTGGGAGCAGCGGCAGGGGTGATGCAGAGCTTCTGCCTGTGGAACCTGCCTGTCCCCCTGCCCTGGTGCTGGGGTGACAGCAGGGAGGAGGAGGTTTGGCCGGGGGATGCCAACGCCGAGCTCCCGCAGCCCCAGGCACATCTCCCTGGAAAGGCCGTTCCTATTTGCAACCAGCCCATGTTTGCTGGTGACCGAGCGAGTCACGGGCTGGCAGGAGGAGAAAAGTGAATCAGGCAAATATCTGGTCCCTGGGCTAATCCAGGACATGGAGCCAGCAGCCCTGACTCAGCTGATGGCTCGTGGTTTGCATAATTGATCTCCAGGATGCTAAAAGCCATGGAAATGAATCATGAGGGGCCGTGTGCTCCCTGAGACTGCAAAAAAGCTCCCTCCGACTGCAAAAAAGCTCCCTCCAAAGAGACATTGCCTTGCTGCCCCAGAAAACGCATCAGTAAACACAAATGCAGTGGATACGTCCTTGGAGTGCAGCCAGCAAACACTCCGAGGCAGCGCCTGCCAGGCCTTTCCATCGTTAGGAACCAGGAAAAACTCCTTACCAGACCCCAAAGAAAACTTTATTACACTTGCTGTGCTGCTCAGATGTTTTAAACCTCACCGAGACAGCCCTGAATAGAAAGAACAGACTTCAAAGTCAGGGCAAAAGGCATCTTTTAAATGCATTTTACATTCCCACTGGAAGGTTTTGCAGCCGCCGTTCTCACAGACGTAAGCCCATCCCGGTTCCTAACCCAAGCCATGAGTAATTACCCCAGGAATAACAAGCAGTCGGCACGCAAACCACCTCTCCCTGCAAACCCCCTCCCCCTGCAAACCCCCTCTCCCCTCCCTGCCGCTTGTGTCTGCGGGGCGGGGGGAGAAGAGGGGATGGTGCCTGGGACCATCACCCACAATGACCATTTCTTCACAAGGATTGCAACCACCTGCCCAGGACTCCCAGTTCTGAGACTTTTTGCTCCCCCCCCCGCCCGCTCTGCCAGCCCGGGAGGCTGAGGAACTGGAATATACTGGGAGACAGAAGGCGTGGGTGCAGGAATGCTCAGGAGCTCGCCAGCCATTTTGGCAATCTTCTGAAGCAGGACCATTCCTCCTGCAAGCTCTGGGGTGTTTTTTTTTCCCCCCTTCTCTGGCGACGAGACAGACGTTAATCACTCGTGCGAGTTCCCAGCCACGCTGCGGGCTGGGGCTGAGCCACCGCCCCGGGGAACCCAGGGGGGAATGAGAGCTGCGGGGGTGGCACAGAGCCTGCCCACCTCCCGTGGCAAGAACCCGTTCCCTGTCCCCCTCGAACACCCACGCGATGCCCCACAGCCCTGATTTTTCAAGCCCTGCTTGGGCCGAGCTATTCCCCCCCCTCGGGGGCTGAGGCCACCCTGGGACGGGCCTTGGCACCGAGATGGGACAAAGGCAGGCAGAGCTGCAAGGTCAATTAATTCTCCAGAGGGAGCTGCCAGGATGGAGAGAGAGATGGTTTGTGGGGCCTCAGGGACCTGCCGGGAGCAGGGGGGGCACCATCCCCTGGCAGGGACGGAGAGCCAGCCCCTGCCCCCCCGCCGGCTGAGGGGAGCAGGACAGACCCCTGCTGCAAAGCAGTCCCAAAGGTGATGGCATCCCCGGCAAACCCACCCCACATGGGTCCCCCTGCACAGCAAGGGATGTGGGGGACACAGCCTGGCCCCAAGCCCCCCCGGCCCCCACGTTTCCTCCCCCTGTGCATTTCCTCTGCCTCCAACACAGCCTCCCACCAGCTGCCGAGTGTTCCCGCGGGAACAATCACACAGGACACAGGAACCAGTGACCCAAAGAACCTCGGGGCACGTGGGAAGAGCTGGGGTCTGCACCCCGGTCCCCCCCGCCTCCCCCCGAGCATCGCGATACCCTCGGTGCAGCACTGCCTGTTCCCCCGGGAGCCCTTCCCAACCCCGCTGAGCTCCCTCTTCCTACACACACATTTACATCCCGAAGCAGCCCTGCTCCCCGCCACCCCCCTGCAGTCACGCTGGGGAGCCACCGGCACACACTCCTGCCAGGGAAACAGCCAGCCCCCCCCCAGCCCAGCTTTCATCCCTCTTTTGGGGACAAAACTGTCCCCAACGCCCCACGGGACCCCAGGAGAAGGCAGGCTGGTAGCCACACTGCCATGTGCGCTGGCCCACCGCACCAGGCAGCCCCCCCAGGCCAGCTGCCCCCCCCAGAGCCGCTCTCCTCGCAGGCATCCCAGCAGCTGTGTCAGCAGCATCCCGAAAAGGTGACCCCCAGCTCTCCCATGTCACCTCTGGCGCTGTGCCCTGCAGGTGGGGACAACTGAGCCCTGGCGTGAAAACAGACACCGCCAGCAGCAAGTGCTCAGTGACTCCAGGATCCATCCCAAATCCGATAAAAAGCACTCCAGATCCCCAAAAACAGCAGTTGTACCGTCTGTGCGTGGAGTGCGAACCGGCTCCTGGTCCAGCCGGTGCACGGGGAGGGGAGATTACAAAGTGAAAATGGAGATTTTTGTTTGGTTTTTTTTTTTATTCTCTAAAGAAAAACCTAGAGAAAGGACAGTCTGGCACCGCAGTAATGGGCGCTTTGTGCATGTGCATTTTAATTGTTAGGCTTCTCTTCCCTGGGCTGAAATTAAGCACAAACACGGGCTGGCTGAGCAGCTCTCCCGCGCCGGCCCTCGCTCCCCAAAATGAGTCAGTAAAACCTGGCAGCGGCACCGGGATGCAAAGGGCTCCCGTGCCCCTTCCCATCCCACACCCAGCAGCCCGGGGAGGCAGCACCCACCCTCTGTGGCCCCCGATGCCGAGCGCCGGCCAGAGCGACCCCCCCGCCCCCCCGGCTCCTGCTTTGTGCTCGGCCGGAGCCACGCTCTGCCCCCTGCCCCGCGCTCGGCACAGGGGATCTGCCCGGTGCCCCCCGCTCAGCCTCACCTAGCTAACCCCTTCTTTCCTCTTTTGGCTTTTCCGCCTTGGTTCGACAGCCGTTGATCTATTTTTAAATCTATCCTGTTAAGAATTAGCGTGCCGGCTAACGACGCTGCCGCTAACGCACCGGAAAGCACGTGCCCTGCACCGGGGTAACAGAAGGAGAAGCCGACGCGCCGGCTCCCGGCACTGACAGCTCCATATTTGTTGCTTCTGCTCATTTCCTTGCACAGAGAGATCTGCTGCTGGCGGCTGCCTGGGGACAGCTTCAGCACGGATGGGCCGGGATCACGGCCCCCACCGCCCCAGAGAGCGGGAGGGAAACTGCTCGAGCCACCCTGAGCAGGCACAAAGCCTCATCATCCCCCTTCCCGGGGTGAGGGGACTGGCTGGGCATTTGTCCCCGAGAACAGGGTTGAACACACCCAGGACACGTCTCAGCTGGGAGCAGAAACAGCCTGTCTCTCCTGTAGGCTCCCTTTAAGTACTGAAAGGCAAAGAAAAGCACAACATTCCAAGTCCCACACCGGGGTCACTGCAGCAGGGGGGTAGGAGATGGCAGAGGATGCTGAGGATGGCCCGGCCAGGACCTCCCGGCCCCCCCTGTGCTGCCCTCCACCCCCCAGCCCCGGGGTCTCACACGTCCTGACACTGCCCAGTCCCTGCTCTGCTGAGAGCAGATGAAAGGGGAGGTCTCCTCCCTGCCCTGGTAACCTCCAGCAGTGGTGGCAGAGGTGCCGGGGCTTCAAAGCCTCCTCCGAGCAGCAGGAAAACAGAAATAAACACCAAACTCAGCCACAGACAGCACCGCGATGCCCCCCGGGGAGAGGGGCACGGGGACAGGGGGAGCTGCTCCCCAAAAGGCCAGGGGTTAAGGGGAGCCGCGCTCAGAGGAGCAGCAGCCGGTGGGAGGCACAAGGACAAACCAACAACAGCAGGGGACCCACCCGCCAAGGAAACCCCCTGCCTTTTCAGCAGATCCCTCCCAGTTTCTCAAGAAACGGGGTTCAGCAGCAGCAAGCTTTTGCCTCTTAAATGGCAGCTACACGGCAAATTCCGGGGAAAAGAGACTCTGCAATGACACCTCCGCCACCGACTGCCCCGGGGAGGACACAGACCCAGCTCCTGAGCACAAGCCAAGGGCACAGGGGGCACGTGGGGGGCAGCTCCTACCAGCCACGAGCCCACTCCCCGCAGCGTGTGCAGGGAAAGCAGCAGGGGGCAATTTAACTGATTACAAGATGATTGCACGGCACCTGGGTTCCTCTCCATCCATCCATCCATCTGTCCATCCATCCATCCATCCGTCCCCAGCTGCAGCCTCAGCCCAGCAGCTCCCAAACCCCCCACCCCGAGCTCAGCCCCCCGTCCTCCCCCCGGCTGGGCTCGGGGACAGCAGGAGGCTGCAACCGGTGGTTGCAAAACAGCACCACGATGACGACGATGACAGTTTTTCACTGGTGTAGGCACGAGCCAAGGGAGGCAAATTGACTCTTCCGAGCCTGCAGCGCAGCCCCCTCCCTCCAAATCGATTCGATAAAGCCAACATCTCGGCCCTTAGGGCAGCGCAGAGCCCCCAGCCCGGGCGTTTGAACCATTCACCCCAAAATAACGTGGCAGGCATTACTCAAAACAAGCGACTTCTCCTCCTTCACCCCACCCCGATTTTCCGCATCCGGAGCAAAGAGCCGAAAAGCAGAAGGTGCCCGTTGGCTCTTTACCTTGGGTCCTGGCCTCGGGCTCCGGGGATCCCGGCGGTGGCTCGCAGAACTCCTTTAGTGGCGAGCAGGTCGGCGTTTCTGCTTCAGGGGTCTCAAAATTACCTTCGGAGTCCGAGCTGCCGAGGGGGGGGAAAAGAGTGAGGAATTACCACTTTCAAGGCTAGCTCTGCCATCCTCCACACTGCCCACACATCCAGCCAGACCGGCTCCCGGGCCGGCCGGCCGTGGGCATCCTGCGGCGGCTGCTCTCTCCGGTGCAGCGGGACTCGCTGGCGAACGGAAAAGGGAGAGCAGGTGAAACAACGTCAGGAGCACCCCCCCCTTGCGCGCCCCCAACCCTCCTCCCGGCCGAGCCTCCGGGGTTGCTTCCGTCAGGTCTTTCCCAGGCCGGCGGAGCATCCTCCACGCACCTCCAAGGACACCCCGGCCCCGCCGGCGGCTCCCCCCGCGGCTCCGGAGGGCAGCGGCGGGGCCGGCGTGGGAACCGAGCATCTTCCCGGGAGCGGCCCCCAGCTCCGCCGGGCTCCGGCCACCGAGGGGCTCGGCCGAACCCCCCCCAAACCTCTCCCGCGGCGGCGACACCCCCCCCCCCCCGGGCAGCCAAGCTGATGGCGGGCAGCGAGCGGGCAGCGAGAAGGAAGCGAAGGGAGGGGGGACGTGGCCGGCATGCGTGGCCGCCCCCGCACGGGTACCCGCGTCCGGGGGTTGGCGGATGGGGGCCGGGGGAGCGAGGGGACGCGGGTTACTTGCCTGAAGCCGAGAGCCGTGCCCTCCGCCGCCGAGTCCTCCTCCGCCGCCGCCGCCCCGCCGTCCCCCCCCTCGGGGCTGCCCCCGCCCCGCACCGCCGACCAGGTCCACCGGGCCCACTGCACCGGCGAGAGGATCTGCCAGGCGCTGAACGCCATCGGCCCGCCGGAGCCCCGCTCCTCCGCGCCCCGCTCCGCTCCGCTCCCCGCCGGGCTCGCCGCGCCCGCGCCGCCCCCGCCGCCGCCAAGGGCCTCCCCCGGACCGTGCGACTGGCGGCAGCTCCAGCGCCCGCCCCCGCCGCCCCCCGGCGCCGCCCCCCCGGCAGGGCCCGGCCCGCCCGAGCCCCCCCCCGGCCCCGCCGCCCGCCCGCTCCGCCCGCCGGCGGGGGGGGATGCGGGGCGGGATGCGGCGGGGGTGCGGAGCGGGACGCGGGGGGTGGGGGGGATGCGGGGCAGCGGCGCCGAGCCCGGCCGGGCGGTGAGAGGCTGCCGCGCCCCTCCCTGCCCACGCAAACTCTCAAATCCACCGATTTCTGCCCAAACGCGGGGCTTGAGCATCCCCCGCGCGGGTTGGGCTCACCCCCCCCAGCGCCCCGCCGGGCGCCAGCCCGAACCCGCTGTCACCCCCCTCCCCGGGGAGGCCGCGCTGTGCCCCCCCCCCCACGCTGAAGGACATCCCCCACGCAGGAAGGCAGGGGCAGTGAAACCAGATCCCCCCTCCCCGATTTATCCCGCATTTCTCGGGGCTGCACCTGCGCTGCAGCACAGCCGGCCGGACAGATTCCCCCCGCTCTGGACTGACGGCAAATCCCCCCCCCCCCAAGTCGTTGGGCTGAGGGCGAGCAGCCCCCAGGGCTCGGAGCAGGGAGGGGGGGGGGCGGCCCAGGGCTAGGCACAGCGGGAGAGGGGCAGAGGGCAGGGAAACACCTGCCCCTTCCATTTTCCAAGGAAACGCCGACTCCAGCAGCCCTGGCCCACGCTATATCCTTCCGTGGCAGCCACTTTATTTATTTATTTATTAAACTATTGTTGTTTAAAAATAACAGCCAGCAGTCCCCGCAGAAATACACACTGCCAGGCTGGCCCCCCGCAGGAATCCTCCCCCTAACGCGGGCTCCCGCTCCCAAATTCACTACCCGCCCCCCCTCCCCGTGGAGAGGGGAGCGTTGCTGACACCCCGCAGCATCCTGGGCGCGGGGAGGAACGGACAGAGATGCTCCAGCAGCGGCATCATCCGGGCAGTCACCCCCTCAGATCCCACAGCTCCCCACAGCCCGGGGCTGGCTCAGGGATGAGGTGGGAGAGGGCAGAGAACCCTCCCGCTGCGAAGGCAGCCCGGCCCATGGCAAAGGGCTTTTGGCCCTCGGTAGCCACACGAAGCGCTCGCGGGGCAGGCTGAGAGCACAGCCCCATGCCTTCCTGTGAATCACCAGCAGCTCCGAGCCAGGGATGAGGGATGTCCCCGCATGGCAGAGAGGCCTCGGGTCCGGCCAGACCCGTCCATCTGGTCTGGCCACCTCCACCACCAGCCTCTATCAGAGACTTCAAAGGGCTCACTCCTCGCTGCGGAGCATCTCAGATAACCTCCCTGCAGGCATCCTTTCTGCCAAGCTTCCATCTGTTGGTGTCCTTATTAAATATGTGTGTCATCGCTGCACGCTCTTATTGTCTGGCCTCTGTCAAAAAACATCTCTTATCCCCTTATACCACGTTCCCAGACTCCCCCAAAGGCACCTCTGCTTCAGCTGGAGCAAAGGGGCTGCCAGTTCCCAGCGTGGGGCAGGGGCAGGAGCAGCTCCAACGTGTCCGGACCCTGGGATGACACCCCGGGCACAGCACCACTGGGCTCCCGGGGACAAGGAGCCCTGCAAACCTCCCTGCTGCTGTAGAGGACACGGAGCAAGAGGGGAGTAAGCGACAGTTATCACAGCTGAGCTAAAAACCAAGAGGCTGGAGCAAAAGCAGAACCTCAACATCCTGTCGCCTACGCCTGCAGCCAGCAGAAGCGAGCGGCCTCCTTCCCCCCGTGGGAAGTGCCGGAGCCCATCGCTGCAGATGAATTTTCCGGAAGGCGAGGCTCAGCCCCTGAGCACCCCTGCAGCACCCCCGCCCCCCCCTCCCTCTCCCCGTTCCCTGCCTGAGTCCACGCTGACCCAGCGGAGCAGCCACGGCGCCGGCATTGCCGCGTTTCGACACGGCTCCCGGGGACCACCCAGAGGAGAGGGAGGTGCGGGGGGTGCGGGAGCCGAGAGCTGCGGGGAAGGAGCTGCACAGACCCACTGCTACAGACCCCCCACACACACACACTTGGACTGGGGGAACTGGGGCGCATGAGCGGAGGAGATGGGCAGCATCCTTCCATCGTGCCAGCTGCTCACACACGCTGTGCACCCAGAGAGGAGCCCCCCCGCGCCCCCCCGGGGGAGGAGAGGACGGGATGGGAGGGAGCAAAGGGCTCGGGCACTGGGGATGGCTGGAAGCTCCTGCCCTGCAGGGCCCTGGGGCAGGAAGAGACCGGAGCGGAGCAGAGCCTGCTTCCACTTGCTGTTTACAATCAGCAATTAAGAAAATGCCTGGAGTGGCATTTTCCAGCTTGGCACCCGACCCAGCCTGGCAGCCCCGCGGGCTGCAAATCAAAGGCAGAGGAGATAACCTGACCCTGTCAGTCTCACCGGGGGCTCTGGCTGCCAAACGCTGCTCGGCGCAGTCAGCGGGCACGTTTCTGCAGAGCAGAGAGGATGCTGACCTCCTCAAAACCTGACCCGCGTATGGATGGACAGCCTGTATATCCACCTACAGCCTGTATGTCCACCTACAGCCCACACACGGACGTACAGCCCACTGATGCACAGCCCACATACTGATGTATGGCCTATATATTAATGTACAGCCTATGTACTGAGGTACAGCCCATCAATGTACAGCCCACACATTGATGTACAGCCTATATATCCATGTACAGCCCCCTGATGGCACAGTCTATACGTCAATGTACAGCCCACTTATCCATGTACAGCCTACATATTGATGCACAGCCCACCGATGCACAGCCCACGTATCAACATACAGCCTATATATCCATGTACAGCCCACGTCTCAATGTACAGCCCCCCGATGGCATGGCCTATATATCAATGCACAGCCCACGTATCGATGTACACCCTCTATATCAATGTAGAGCCCACATATTGA
>JAOQGL010000015.1:5249346-5261770 GCA_027564165.1 Gallinago nigripennis | reverse complement strand
TTGATGTACAGCCTATATATCCATGTACAGCCCCCTGATGGCACAGTCTATACGTCAATGTACAGCCCACTTATCCAGGTACAGCTTACATATTGATGCACAGCCCACGTATCAACATACAGCCTATATATCCATGTACAGCCCACGTCTCAATGTACAGCCTGTATATCCATGTACAGCCCACGTCTCAACGTACAGCCCCCAGTGGCATGGCCTATATATCAATGCACAGCCCACGTATCGATGTACACCCTCTATATCAATGTAGAGCCCACATATTGAGGTACAGCCCATCGATGCACAACCCACCAACACACAGCCTCGCAGCACCCTGCCCAAGCGCCCAGTCTCTCCCAGTTGGGGTCCACTGATGGGTGCAGGAGGAGAGGTTGCTGTAGCAGCAAGGTGGTCCCCAGCCCCATGAGGCACCCAGCCTTGCTTACTAACTATTTTTCCCAGCTTTGCCTCTTTTCACACAAACCCCGTGGGTAAAGTAACATCCTCCACAGCTGTGTGAGTGTGTGGGCAGCAGGTACCCCCAGAAGGGGTGGCCCAGACCGCCGCAGCCCTTTCCCTGCGGATCACGGCTCCGAGGGGGCTCTGGCCAAGGGCTGTCCTAGTTGCTGTGGGAAGGAGAGCCAGGAGCGGGCAGCACAGCGCGGTGTCCCTGGCAGCAGCAGCATGGAATGACCTAGAAACCACCCACAGCTCACAGGCTGCTTTGGATTTCCAGGAAAGGGGGTGAGCAGCGCTCTCCACGTCAGGGAATCGGGTGGAGACAGAGATTTTGAGGCTGGAAGAGCCCTGGCATCACAGAGGCTGCAAGAAGATGCAAAACCTTCTGATGCTGATCCTTGCAGGAAGCCAGCTGCATCCAGGGATAACAGCTCTGCATCCAGATGGACTTTTCCTGATTTTATACCTGGATGAACGTCCTCCCGTCTGGCTGGGCAGCGGTGCCTCTGCCTGGACTCACCTCCCAGAAAGGCATTGTGCCCAGTTCTTGTTGCTGTTTCCCCACCCCAGTCCCCGGGAAGGGGGTGGGAGTCACAGGCTGCAGAGCAGGAATCCCACAGCCCCTGCTGGGAGCTGCTGGCCTGGCCCAGAGGAGGGCACACACCTGCAGCTCCCATCCCCAGCCCTTTCATTAAGCGGCAGAACATCTATTTATGGCCACTGAGCTTTTCTGGGCACGGCAGAGTGAGCCAGCGCTTCCATTTTGAGCTCAGAAACGGATCTTTTGTGGGTTTTCATTTTTCTTCTCCGCTCCTGCAGCTCCTCAGCGGGGCCGTTTGCTCCCTGCAGGGACCAGGGTTCGCCCCCCCCGCAGCCAGCCCTGGGACGGGGCACGAGGAGGCACCCCCAGCCGTGCCCCGCTGGAAGGGTCTCTCAGAGGGGCCCACGGGGACAGCCCGGGGAGATCAGCTCACCGATAAAGCATGAATCCATATTTCACTGCTGTGTAAGTCTCCTTAAGGGCTTGTAATAAGCACTTTATCCACAGAACATTTATCTCCTCCAGAAAAGCAGGTGCAAAGTGTTTCATGAGAACATTTTTCTGTTGCTGTCTCTTAGGCCACCCTCTTCTATTTATCATGTTTTCCTCAGTTTAAAGCGGGCCTAGGAAAGGTAAAGTATTCTCTGCTGTTGCGTTTTGAAAAATTGCAAACTTTGGGAATGGAGAGAACTATTCACGTGGAGGTTTATGTGTGCCAGCAGCGCCGTGCAGCAAACGCTGGGGAGAGAGAAGGTTTCAGAATCGGCTTCCCGACCTTTGCTGTGACTCGGAGAAGATGAATGGGGGTAACTCCCACTGCAACTCACCTGCCCGGGCCACAGAGCCCACCCGAGGGGAGGCTCAACCTCACTCTTCCCCGACAGCCCAGCCTAGAAAGAGCCAGGCCCTAGGAGAGGGCAAGCGATGGGCAAGCAGGAACCCAAGGCCATGGGAAGAGCAGCAGCCCCGGCCAAGGGTCTCAGGGTCCATCCCTGCCAGGGGTGGCACAGCAGCATCCCAGAGTGTCCCGGAACATCTCCAGGTGTGGGAGCATCCCAGAGCATCCCCAAGCGTCCCACGGGTACAGCAGCATCCCAGAGCACCCTGGAGCATCCCCCGGCTACGGGAGCATCCCAGAGCATCCCCTGGGGATGGGATCATCCCGGAGCACCCGCCGGGAGCTCGGTGAGTCAGGGCGGGGGGGCCGGGGCCGGTGCTCTCGCTAGAGGGCACTCCAGGACGGGATTTCCCAGCGCTGCGGAGCATCCCCGGCCTGGGGGAGCCGGGGGGGCCGGGGCTCTGCGGCTGCTCTCGGGCTGGCGTTGCCCCGCAGGACCCGGGAGCGGAGGGGGCTTCTCGGGCCGGCCCCTGCCCTGTCCCCGGGTGTGGATAGGGGAGCTGGCTGGGCAGCCTGCGGGAGGGACCCCCGTGTGATGCGGCAGAGGATGAGGCCGAGCAGAGCCCTGGGGCTGAGCCGATGCCCTCAGAGCAGCCTGGAGGATGCTCCAGCATCATCTCAGCCGGGCCAGGCAGAGACCCCGACCTCCTGCCCGCACTGCCCTGCCCTCTCCTGCCCGCACTGCCCTCTCTCTCCTGCCCGCACTGCCCTGCCCTCTCCTGCCTCACAGCTCCTCACCCCAAACCTCCCCCCGCAGGGCTCCTGCCTGCAAAGGGGCCCGTGGCCGAGCGCAGCCCCCGCACGGGGTGTCACAGCCACGTCACGCTCTGCAGGCGCTGGGACTGAGGGGTGGAAGGGGGTACCCGGCCCGACCCAACCCCGCGGGCCTTTTGGGGCACTTTCCCCCCATCGCGAGGACATCCCTGCCAAGGGAGGAGGCGGCAGCACGGGGGGGCACATCCACTGCAGCAAAGCTCCCACGTTCCCTGTGCTGCTCCTGACCTTGGCAGAGCTGCAGGCTCCAGGCAGATCACGGGACCAAGAAGCACAACACGGGACACCCCGGGACTCAAGGAGGACACGACATGATCCCCTGCCACCGTGGGCTCTGCCGCTGCCATCTGCCTGCCCGGGCACAGCAGGAACCCGGGTGCGAGGGGCCGAGGCAGGGCAGAGTGATGGGACAGCCGAGCAGCCCCGCTCCCCCCGCAGCCTCCGCAGCCCGGGGATGTGACAGCTCCCATCGCTACACATTCCATCAAAATAGCTCTATAAAAATAGAAGTAAAGGACACAACTGTCACACGCGAGCCCCAGACACCACCCAAGCAGCCCCCACCCCACCCCAGGCTCCAGTTGTCTTTCCCCACCGTACTGCCATCAAATTAATAAACGCAAATGTTTGTGACTGCATTGGAAAGGACAGATGCAAAAAAAATGAATGCACTGCTATTCCTGCGTCTTAAAAACGCCAACCACAGCTCCCTCTCCCTGATGCTGCTCCCGAGGATGTGAGCTCACGCAAAGCCATTCCGTAGGAACAGGCTCAGGATCTGCGAGCTCCAGCCTGATTTTCACACTGATGCTTTATGAACACAAGCATCTGCTTCATCTTGCTGCTCCTCTCCTCCCCTATCAACTCCTTCGCTCTGTTTGCTAAAAATACCAGCGCTACGTGGCAGGAATGCTCTTATCAGGTGTTTGTCAGGCCCTGGCTCCCTGATTTGAGTTAGGACTTGGCGATATTGGGAAAAGCCGGCAGCTCCTCAGCCCCACAGCCTGGGGTGCAGGCAGGGCTGGGGGGCAGCTGAGGAGCGAGGACAGCAGCCAGCACAGGGCAAGGGGAATTACAAAGGGCAGAGAGGGGGGGAATAAACCAAAGTTTGCCCAAGGTGGAGCAGGCAGGTGGGAAGGAGAAGCAGCTAAGTCCGACGGGCAGAGAGGAGCGGCTCCAACACACACACTGGACAGCAGGATGGGTTTTCCACCTGGGAACAGCTCTAATTTGTGTTTAGGTGACATAAAGGCCCAGACATAAAGGCACTTACAAGGAGGAAAAAGCGTTTGTTTTTCCTGTCTGAACCCAACCTTTGCAAACAGAGGGATGTTTGTAAAGGTTGAGGAGAGCAGCAGCCTGGCTCCAGGTCACCGGCTCAGGAAAGCCTGGCAAAGGCTCCAGGACAAACACAGCCCTCATCTGGGCACAGGGTGGCCCGGCCAGTGCTCCCGTAGCCCAGCCCAGCACCAGCCAGCGTGGGGCGGTTTGGAAAAGCAGCAGCAAATCTCCCAAGCACAGCTATCTCTGCATCGCAGGGTGGCTCACTTAAAGAAAATATTTCTGTGTTCCAGAACGTGTTTTGGCTGATTTACAGATAAGGCACGTCCAGTTTTGCTTTTGATCCCAGCTGGGACGCTTTCCCTTCTGTTTACGGTGAGACACAGCTCCCCCAGCCCCGACTCCGGCTCCCCCCAAACCCCCAGCCGGTTCCCCCCTCCCCACCTGGGGTTCTAACGGCATCACCGGGAACGGAGCTGCTGGCTCCTGGCACCCAGCCCCAGCTGGAGCACCCAGGGCTGACAGAGCCCCCCCAGCTCCCCACCAGGGTTAATGACAGCGGGGTCTGAGCTGCAGCCTGGGGAATCCAGTCTGCGGGGATGGGGTGTCTGGGACGGGGCTGTGAAGCTGAGGGTGCAGGAGAGGGGGGAGAAGAAGAAGGAGAAGACACGGGAGAGGGGGTACAGGGGGGCGAGGGAAAAGGGAGAGCAAGGAGGGGAGGAAGGAGGAGGAGAAGAGGGAGGGGAACTTTTCCTTTCCCCCCGGTGTAAGCAATTAACGCTCTGATTATTCCCGCCACCGTGAGCCCCGGACCAGCCGCGCGTCGGGCAGGGGCCGGTGCTGGGGGGCAGACCCCGACCCCCCCGCGGAACTCCCCCCGCCCGCACTCACCGGCGCTGGGGGGACCCGGCCTCCCGCGGCTTCTGGCTCTGGGCCGCCCCCATGGCGGGGACGGGACGGGACGGGACGGGCCGCGCTGCCGCCTCGCTCCGCCGGCGTCCCCGTCCCCGCCTCCGCGGGAGGGAGGGTGGGCGGCCCCGGGCAGCTGCTCCCCCCTCGGGGCCGGACCGGGGATGCTGAGAGCCCGGTGCGACCGGGTATCGCCCCGCCGGGAGGGGGGGACACCCCGCTGCAGGGCTGGGACCAGGACCCCAGTGCGGGACGGGGACCCCAATGTGGGGCAGGGACCCCTCCCAGCAGGGCAGGGACCCCAATGTGGGGCACGGACCCCCTCCCAGCAGGGCAGGGGACCTTGTTTGCTGCAGGAGGCCTGACTTGCTCCTCTCGGTGTGCACCACTGGGCAGTGATCCACCAAATCTCAGCACTACCCTCTGCCCTTTCCATGAGCCGTGATAAATGGCAATTTGGGTGTGCCTTGGGGGTTAAACCGCAGCCACACACACTCTTAGGGATAGCTGTCCCCCCGCTCATTGGCGTGTCTCTGCCCTGCAGAGCTGAATGTGACAGACGCTGTTCTAAGGGTGTCGTGGTCACAACCTGCACACCACGGTTACCATCTGTCCTTGGCTCTCAGTGGCTTCTGCCACCCTGGGCCAGGCTCCGGGCTGACAAAAACCAGCCTCAGGGCTGCAGTCTCCAACATCGGCTCGGCTCCTCTGGGTCACACCAGGTGCCCATCACCGAGGCGTCTGACCAGACAAACGTCAAGCCCCGACATCAAAGGCAGCCAGACCCCTTCGCAGGGGGAGATCCAGCACAGCAGTTTAAAAGCACAGAGGTGACCCTGCTAAGGAAACGTCCTGGTTGGATTTATTTTAATTAAAGTGCCTGAGAGAACATATCCATTTCTGACACCATTTGAGGCTTTTTACTTCTGAGAAACTGAAAACTCAAATATTAATCTTTTTTTGTCGGTCAGGCTGTTCTGGCTTGGGTTGCATTATTTTTTGGCAAGAAAAGTGTTGATACCCTTGAAAGCTTTCACCTTCCTTAAAAAAAGAAAAAAGAGAGAGACTCAAAAAAGCCAACCAACAAACAAACCACAGAAAAACCCCATCAAAAGTCTTCCTTGGATGAAAATTAAATGCCCTGATGGGCGCAGATGCCCCCCTGATTGCACGAGTGTCCAGCGTGCCCACAGCCGCACACACCAACATGGGCCCCGAGGGGGAACCCCCCCACATTCAGCAAGGTCGTGCAGCCCCCACCATCATCCGATGCTCCCAACTGCCCCAATGTCCCTGGAGACCACAAAATGCACCTGGGAGAAGAATGTTTCCCGTGCCACCAGTGTCCCTGGAGAGAGGCTGGAGGCTGCTCTCGGTGGCCACAGCCAGCTCAGGTGATAGCCACATGGGATGTGCCACGGGGGCCCTGCCCGCTGCGTGTGGCCAGGTAGTCCCTGGCAGGGGGGCAGGCAGCAGCAGGCAGCAACCAAGCCCCCCGGAGGTGTGGGCAGCTGCCTGCACCCCTGGTGATGCCTCCCCTGGGATGCTGACAGCCCCCTGCCGCGGGAGAAGGAAAACCCAGCAGCAAACATCCCTGAGCAGGGGCTGGGAAGAGGGGCTGCTCCAAAAGTCCCCCCGCAGCCAGGCGGCTCCAGGGGGAGCAAGGGTCCTACTCCAGCCCTTCTCCTTCCCCTGCCCACGCTGCTGGGGGGCACTGGCCATCCCGGGAGGGGGGTCTCGGGCTGGAGCACAAGGGCTGAACCTGAACTGAAGGGCTGAACCTGGCCCATCACACAGCCCCTCCTCACCGGGCTGCCCCGGCACCGGGCGAGGGAGCCGAGGGGGACACGCTGAGGGCAGGGAACGGGCACCGCGGGCACTGGGAGGCTGCACCCATGGGCCCGGCTCTCCCCACATCTGCCTCTCTCCCCACATCTCCATCTCTCCCCACATCTGCATCTCTCCCTGCATCTGCATCTCTCCCCACATCTGCAGCCCCAGGGCTCCCTGGGGAGGACATCACTTCTCCGTGAGCCATAAACACACACAGACCCCTGGGAAACTGTGGGCTTTCCGGTCAGAGCCACGAGGGAACATCAGAGGGGGAAGGCACCGAAATTAAAGGAGGAATACGGAGCACTCTAGAAGAGAAAACCGGTTTCCAAACACCAAGGAGCGCGAGTGCCATCCCACACCACCCTCCCTGGAGCTCCCTCAGCCTGACAAACGTTGGCAAAGACCTAATTAAGCTTTCCCAGCCCCTCGGGACAACAGCGAGGGTCAGTGTCACCAGCTGCAAGACACAACCTCCGCCTCGGAGCAGTGACGGGTCTGGTTCAGGACCCCCAGGAGCCCCATCCAGCCCCCCGCCGCGGCACGGCCCCGCTCCAGAGGCAAGTGTGGCTGCGGGAGAGGCTTCGCTTCCCAGCTGTGCCGCGTCACGGGGACTCTCAGTCACATGCAGCCAACGGCACAAAACGCTGCCTGGAAAGCCCTTCCCCTGGGGGCCGGGGCTGGCAATGCCCAGGGAGGCTGTGGGACAGCCAGATGTTGCAGAGCGGCCAGATGTGCCCCAGCTGTGAGGTTCTACTTGCTGGAAGGGCAGCAGCCAGGGCTCTGGGGCCATCCTGGTGCTTCGTTGGCAGAGTTGGGCTCAGGTGGGGTCCCTGCACCCCCAGCCTGTCCAGCACCCCAGTGGAGACTGCTGGCTGCAAGGAGGCAGATGGTAATAATTACCCACACATTAATTCCATGGAAATTTCCATGTGCCTGGGAAGGAGGCACGCCAAGCCCTCGCCGCTGCCCGGGGCAGAGGCTCCCTGTTGTTTCCGGGGACTGTGACTAAGAGCTGGGTCTGTCCCATGGGGGGTGGTTAAATGCCTCCTTGGAGCCTCCCATCTAAACGCCACCAGCTCCCAGTGGAGCTGGGACCCCCGGGCTGTGGGGGGATGCCCGGAGCACCTCGCTCTGCGGGGGGCACCCTGACACCCCAACCTGCCCCACTGGCACCGGCAGAGCAGCAGCAAATCCCCATGGAGGGGGGACATCGTGGCCAACCCCTTCCCCACCCGCGCTCCGGGCACTGCTGGCATCTCCCCTTTCAGTTCCCCGAGCGGGTGCGGAGGGAGGGCAGCCCCCGGGCGGGCTGGGCAGGCGGAGGGGAGCTGTGGGCCAGCACCCCGTGTCGGATGGGCTCTGGCAGCTCCTCCTTAGCAACACAAACACAGCCACAACAGGAGCAGGGAGCGCGGCTCTGGCGGGGAGCCCGGGGTGCCCACGCTGCCCCGGCAGGTGCCGGTGCCTGGGAAAGCACCACCGGATCCGGGAGCAGGTTGTGCTGCTCAAAGGTGTCTCCCGGGATCTGCCAATGGGGGGGGGGGGCGGCTGGTGGGACCCCGAGGCGAGCTCTGCACCCCGGGGTGGCCGAGGAGCCCCCTCTCCCTTCTCTTCTCCTCCCTCCAGCCCGATGCAGAAGCAGCACCGAGGGCTCGGGAGGCTGCCGGCCCCCAGCTCCCTTCTCCTTCCTACCTGTCCAGCGGCAGACTTGTCCCGGGCTCCGTCTCTCTGCTCCCTGTCCCGGGATCCTCCGAGAGCCGCCCGGGCGAGCGGCTGCCTGGAAAGGGAGCGGGGAGGAAGGAAGGGGCTGGAGGGCGTGGGAAGGGCCGGGAGGCGGCGGGGTGTCTGAGAGCACCCTGACGCCCGGGGGGGAGGAAGGAGGATGTTTTGTAAGATTTGGCAAGCACCGAGCACTTCCCCGGGCAGAGGGAGGGAACCGGCGGCGCCCGGCGAGCCGTCCCCGCACACCGACGGTACCGGAGCCGCCGGGGCGGACGCCGGGATCCGGTGCCGTCTCCTGCCGGGGCCCCACTGGTGTCACGCCGTAAAAATGTGCTCTTGGCTGGAATTTGGCAGCCTGGCCTCTGGCGGGGAGGAACCTCTCCGCTTACAGGGGGAGCCGGAGCTGCGGCCCCGGGGCTGCGGGGAGAGGGGAAGGGGGGAAAGGGGGGCTGATTCTGAGCTCAGGGCTGGGGAAGGAGCAGTGGATGTGGCTGTGGATTGATCCAGGGAAGGCTGCTCTACCCCTGGCTGTCCCACGCGAGGGCAAGACATGAGGACAGGGACAGACGGAGCCACCGAGCTCCCCAGAGCAGCTGAACAGGAGGTGGCATCACCCAGGGTACCAGGTTTGGGGCAGTAGTGGCAAAGCCAGGAGCTTTAGCTGAATACCAGGAGACACGTTTTGGAGCAGAAGAGAGGTTTTCCTCTGAGATTTCGAAGGAAACCTGGCGTAGCACCCCAGCAAAGGGTTGTCACAGCCAGGGCACAGAGGAGGCTGCTCTGGAGAGAATCCTCACATCCCGCAACCTCTCCTCTCCTCCAGCTCCTGCTCTCCCCTCTGGGGCAGCCCCACTTCCCAGAGCCCCAAGGGCATTGCAGCCCCCAGTTTTCCCAATCCCAAGCTGCAGCCTGGTCCCTGAACATCACGCTGAACAGGTTTCAGCCCACAACACGGAAATTAGCTCAGGCCTCTCGATCCAACAACCCCCTGGCCTCACCAGGAGCTGGTGCGAGCGGTGCCAGCCCGAGGATGCTCAGGCCCGTGGGCTGGATGCGGCCCCAGCCCGGTGTTCGTTCCTGCAGAGGGAGCACAAGGAGCGGGAATGAGCCACGGGCTGCGCCGCAGCCATTTCATCCCGGGAAAGCTCAGGCAGGAATGCTGCTTCCCAAAGGGAGGAGAAAACCCTGCTCAGACAGAGAACTTCCCTCTGCAAACAAATCCTGCAGTCCGCTTCCGAAGCCCTGGGCTGGACTCCGGTCCCTGCCCTGTGCCCTGGCCAGAAACACCTTCCCAAACACCGGGACCTGCAGCACCCACACAGAGGGGATAAACCCAGCTCTGCACTCCCACCTCCCCAAAAAGCAGGAGGACAATGATCAGGAAGGACACGTGTGGGCAGGCAGGGTGGGGTGACAGCCCAGGAGCCCCCATCACTTCTGCCTTCTCTGGGGACCTCCCTCTCTGTGCACCCTCAGATGCCCGAGCACCCATCCCGCCCACCCATCGCTCCCTCCAGCCAGAAGGGCAGGGTGAGGGTACCTTGGTCAAGGAGAAGAAGTTCCACTCCATCTCGCTTGGATGGCCATGGGGCGTACCTGTGCTTGGTCAGGCTCGGCTCTGTGAGCTGCCAGCCCCCCAGCTGTGCCAGCCCCCTGCCCATACCACCCCCGCAGCCCTGCCAGCCCCTGCAGACCCCCATCTCCCCATTTTTTGGCGCAGGAGAGCACGCCGGGCTGCAGGAGCTCCCCTCGGCAGAGGGCAGTGGCGCTCGCCCCGTTGCCTCATCGCTGGCCCGAGTCCAGCCTCAAACTCCCAGCTCCCAACTTGCTCTTTCTTTTCAGCTCAAACTTCCTGTTAGTTATCATTTTAATTCTTTACCTCTTCAGCAGTGCAGAAAATTGGCACTTAATTCGCCCTGCGAGGCTGCGCGGTGGCGGCTTAATTGACCCTGGTTGCATCACCCCGGCCACATCTCGGTCAGTGAGCTCAGCCTCTGCCACATTCATTTCCTGACCACTTTGTTTGTCTGCCCTTTCCAGGGACACGGCCTGTGTTCCGCTCCAGGAGAGAGTCCTGGGGGAGAACCTGCTGCCCTGGGGCAGGGGTCCCTCCCGGCTCTGCAGTCAGAGGCATCTGGTTTTCTGCAGCTCATCAGCCTGGCTTTCTCTCAGCTATTGGGCAGGCTGCTCCCGACCCAGGGCATTTCGGGGACCCACCTTGGAGATGGTGGGCTGCGGAACGGTGGTGCAACTCCGGGAGCTTCCCCAAGCCTTGAGAATCGGTCAGAAACCTGAGCCTCCAGTCGCAGCCCCGACTTCCCCAGTTGTTTTCCAAGAGCTGGTCCCAAGCACTTGGCCTTGCGTGAGCTGGAGGGATCACAGAGTGTCAGCTGAAGCGAGGACGGGGTGGCACGCTGGCCAGAGAGCTTATAATAAAACCAGATTTATAGCCATTGCCCAAACACCGTCTCAGCTTAGCTCCAATTCCCCTATTGCATCATTTGGGGCAGAGATTGCTGCATGACTACCTGAAATAATTAGTATTCAGAGCATAATAAAACTCCACGTGTGGTTCACGATCCAGGCAGGACTGCATTATGGCAGACGGGAACTGTGATTTTCCAGGTGGATGAAGGAAATGCAGATAACTCTAGGTTTGGGGATATTTTTGGACCCGGTTGCTCAGTGCTCCTCTGCTCCAGCCAGAGCAGGAGGCGCCTGTGGCCAAGGTTGTGACCAGTTGCCCATGCTGGCACGGAGCCACCCGGGCACCCAACGGGACCCTCCTCACCCCACCGGGCCCACAGGGACGTCGGGGTCACACCAAGGGAGCAGATCCCAGCGGATCTCCCTGGGATGGGCTTGGATGTGGGTCCCAGGGCAGGGCTGGAGGCAGCACCCCCTGCACTGTGCATCCCGGGCGCTACCGAGGAGGAGGAGGGGGTCCTTCCTATTTAATATATCACCGCTCGATTGGTGTTGGACCGTGGAGCCCTTCCAGCACTCGGAGTACAATGAGTTAGTATCTGCAGCTCTGGAGTTTGTATCCAGGCTGAAAGCCCGGCCAGCTGGGAGCACGCTGGGACCGGGCTGGAGCACAAAGAACAATGGGAAGGACGGCGAGGGGCGGGCGGGGAGGCAGGATCCAGCCCCGTGGTGACAGTGCCGCATCTGGGGCTGCTCAAAGCCCTCTGGTTCTCCACCTCGAGAGGATCACAGCTTCCAGACCCTCCTTTTAACTCTGCGCCTTGTCCCCTCGCTCCCCTTGGCTGCGCTTCCAGGCGGTGGGCTCTGCGTGCCAAATGGGATGCTGCTGGGGACGGCGCTGCTGCCTGGATGGGCTCCAGATGCAATGCAGCTAATCCATTTTTATCGCTGGGAGCAGGTGCCTCGTGCATCACAAGCAGCGAGTTCAGAGAGCGCTCTCTTCTTTGGGCCACCAGCACCGGGGAAGTCCAAAGCCACCGGCCAACGACTCGGTGCCCACCAGCTCCAGAGGTGCCCTTCGGGTGCCCCCAGGAGCCGTGGTTCTACACGCTGTGCCTCCGCGGGGCAGCATTGCCTGATTCCCACCCAGAGCAGCGGGGAGCAGAGCCAGGAGGGCTCTGGGTGCAGCCATAGCATCGTGTCACCCCCCTGGCCAGGGACACGGGGCCATGGCCATGTCCACACCTCCCTCCTGCGCTTCAGAGCTGGTGGCATCCAGCAACCAGTGCCAGATGCTCCCAGAGCCTTTCTGGCCTGACCCACGTGTGTGTGAAATGAATGATACAGCAGCAGGGCTGTGGAGAAACCCCTTTTTGCCCTACTTTCCCCCAATTCCTCTGCCCGTGCTCACCTTCACCGTGCAAGCGGGGACATGCACAGCAGAGAGCACCCAGGGGTGGTGGTGCCCAGGGACAGGGCAGGAGGGCACAAACCTCAACGTAGGAAGTTCCACCTAAAGATGAGGAGGAAGTTCTTTGCTGTGGGGGTGGCAGAGCCCTGGCAGAGGCTGCCCAGAGAGG
>JAOQGL010000015.1:5221064-5249246 GCA_027564165.1 Gallinago nigripennis | reverse complement strand
TGGCAGAGCCCTGGCAGAGGCTGCCCAGAGAGGTGGTGGGGTCTCCTTCTCTGGAGACATTCAAACCCCCCTGGACATGTTCCTGTGGGACCTGCTCTGGGTGGCCCTGCTCTGGGTGGGGGTTGGAGGAGATGATCTCCAGAGGTCCCTTCCCATCCCGTGGGATTCTGAGGGATGTGCAGGCAGTGAGGAGAGGCAGCACCTGCGGGGAGGAAAAGAAAAACACCTTCTGCCGGGGCCGGAGGTGGGAAAGGCCACGGGGTTTGTTTTCCATCCCCAGACCACAGCAACGCTGCCGGTGGAACCCGCTCCAGAAACCCTGTCCAAACCCACAGCTCCCGAGGCTGCTCGGGGCAAACAACGCCTCAGAAGGCACCCTCTGTCCCTGCTGCCCCATCTCCAGCTCCGGCAGGGACAGGGGACACACGGCCCAGCCACGGCGATGCCTCCCCCGGCCCCGGCCGTGCCGCAGCAGGACCGATGGCAGCCCCCATGCTGGCCCTGGGGGACAACTCCATCCAGGAGCGCCTGGCTCTCCAGAAGAGCTGCAGCCCCACGTTCTCCAGCCTGGCTGAAGGCAGCGGGTTCTGGGGGGCTCGGGGAGAACAACAGCAGGGGGGAAGCCCTGGCCAGGGAGCTCCCCCACAGGCGGCTACCAGCAGGGCTGGCTGCGATAGCCCCGCTGAGACAAAGAGCCATTGCTGGATTCAGCTGCCCTGGGTATTTTTTTCCCTCTTCGATGAATCACCTGCTAAAAATATTATAAATTGAGTTGCTGGCCAGACCTTTCACTTCTCTGGAAGCAAAAATATTTATTTTACTCAGGCCGTGCCTGTGTTTTAACAGAACTTTATGATCAATTTCTGAGGAATGTGCCATGCTGTATATTCAAATTACAACTTTTTTTGGCTCGCAGAGTAAATTTAAAATTTCTTGTTTAAGGCCCAACTGTTGTGCTGCCAGAGAAATGCGGTTTCAGCTGTTTTTTTTCCCAAAGCACCAGTTTTGCCCGGTGCATGGTTATTTTCACCCCAGGTGTGTCCCGGGGCTGGGTGGCACCAGCAGCTATCGAGGGGCTCAGCCCAAGCTCGCTCGCACCAGGAGCCTTTGCTTTCGTGGGAAAAGCACCCCAAAGATGGGGTACGGGGGGGTCCAGAGCTGGCTGGTGGGGACAGCTGCTGTCCCCATTGCACGGGGCTGCATTTTGGGGAGCTGAAGGGGGATGTCTCCCTGTAGGGGCTCCAGCCAGGCGCAAACGTAATGGGAATTATCAGCCAGGCGCCAGCACCGAGATCCTCCCGCTGTCTGTGCAGGAGGGGTGTAATCACAGGAACCCCTGGAGCCATGGAAGTTTCTCCTGGCAGCACCTTCCTCCTCCTCTGAGGTGAGCAGACAAGTCCCATCACGGTTTCGGGGGCTGGAGCTGGGGTCGGTGCCACCAGCCCACCCGAGGTCCCCGCCGGCTCGTGCATCGCTGGCTCCTGCTGCCCCTGCTCCGGTGCCAGGAGCACCTTCCTGAGGAGCGTCTCCCACCCTCCTTTGAATTTAGGAAGGAAACGAGAGAAATTTCTTTTTCTTGCTTCAGGGCAGAGAGAATAATGGGATCTTTATTCCCCAACAATTAAGTTGACTTTTGCGTGGGTTTAACTTACGCCTCCTCCCAGCCCTCCCTGCCGAGCGGCGCCTCTTGGGGTCGGTGGCCTTTGGGTGGGTGGGCAGGGAACGGCACGGGGACGGGCACCGGGGGCTCACCGGGGATGGCACGGGGCTCTGGCAGGGCTGTCCCACACACAACGGCTGCGACGACGCTCAGGGGCTGCAGAGAGGCTCCAGCACACAAAGCCCAGCTCCTTTTGTGGCAGCAGAAAGGCACGTCAGGGTCACTGCAATGGGAAAAGAAAAGAGCAGGAGCTCCCAGTCGGCCCCAACAAGGACCAGGCAGGGTCAGCCCCAGTTCCCAGCTCAGAGGCACCCTCCCAGAGGGTCACACCAGCATCCCCGGGCCACGCAGTCCCCCAGGGAGCAGCACTGGCATCTGCCCGGTGCCGAACGCGCTGCCTGGCCCCGCTCCATCCTTCCCGAGAGGCGCCAGGGAGACAAACACGCCGTTGCAGTTGGACACGTTATTGGCGGCTTCTGCAGAGGCCAAATATGTCCCTAAAGCTGGTGTTTAGGAAGGGGGGAAGACACGGTGCAGCCGCAGGACTGCAGTTCCCCGCAGGAGCCCGCCGCAGATGGAGCTGGGCACGGCCGGGAGACTGCCTTGGCACATCTCTCTCCTCTTCCCAAAGAAAAGGCAGAGCGGAGGGAACTCCAAAAAGCAGCCTAGGGAGGAAGCACCCCCATTTCTCGAGGCAGGGCTGGGACAGGATAAGGGTCAGGACAGCTTGTCATGATGGCATAGCTGTTTTTCCCATGGCAGCCAAACAGCTGGAGATACTTTAGCAGAGAGTGAATTACGTGGTCCCTGTGCCAGGGATGCCATGCTCACTGTCCTCCCTGCCAGGGAGCCCAGCGCGGGAGCTGGGGGCCAGGGTCAGCAGCTGGGGTCCTCTTCATGCCTGTGTCCCGATCCCAGGAATGGCAGCTCTCTCCATACCAGCCCCCACCATGCTGACATCTCAGCCCTGCCACCAAAGCTGGGGGAAAGCAGCCCAGCTCTTCCCCACAGCAGCTTGCCCTGGCAGAAGGCATTTCTAGCCCTGCAGCCCCCAGCACAGAGCTCTGGGGATGGGATTGGGCTCATCCCCTCCACGGCCGGTGGAAGGGCAGCTCCCCCCCGGTTCCCCCAGCACTGGGACGGGGAGGTGGAGCGAAGCCCAGGGAACGGCATCCGCTCTCCCTGTGGTTTTTGCCCAGGAAGGATGTTATGGCCCCCCCAGGGCAGTGGCACAGCCCACCTGGCACCTCCTGCAGGGGCTGAGGGGGCACCGGCTGCACCGACGCTCAAGGGTCAGCCGCTGATGCGACATGGCAGCTCCTTCCTCCACGGTGGGGATGAGGATGGGAGCATCCCTCTGCCCCAGGACGGCCCCACCGACAGCCCCCCCGCCAGAGCCCGGAGCAGGCACTGACCCCCACACCCGCACAGGGCTCCCAGCGAGCAGAAAAAGGGGAAAACAGCATTTTGATCGCAGGTTTTAACAGCACAGACATGCACAGCCAACACTGCTGCAGAGGGTGCCCCTCAGGGAGCATGGGGAGACATGAGGGGTCCACTTGGTGTGGGCACGGTCCCCCCCAGCACTTCCCTGGCTGCGGGGCGAGCAGAGGAAAGCAATGAGAGACAGGCACAGATGAGAAACTGCTGTGTGTGCACAGCGCTCCCCTGGGGGGGGGAAACAGAGGGGGAGCCACGGCCCCTGCACCCAAAAAACACAGCCCTGTCATCGGGGATGGCAAACCCCGCGGCAGCCCCCACCGAAGCCCCCCAGCCACAAGTGTTCATCGGCTGCGAGAGCCCCGTCCCGCGGAACAGGCGCAGGAAGTTTCTGTCCTCGGCTGGAACCCCTTTGGTGTGGGAGAGCCTGGAACTTATTACGGATCGCTTAAGTAACTTTGGCTCACTTGAGCTAATTAAATTGGTTTCCCTGGCTATTCCACAGGCTTGAAACCACCCGTCAGCTCGCAGGCTGGCTGCGCGAAATTAATTAAAGCAAAGGATAACTTGGCAAGGGACAAAAAAAAAAAAGAAAGTCTCTGTAGTAAGGAGGGAGCCCAGCGTGGGGGGCGTTTGCTGCAGCACGTGTCTGTGCTCGAAGGTGCTTCAGACCCGTCCTCACACAGGGATGGACTTCGGCTCACGCCTAACGCGCTGCTCAGGCTTAAATGCTTTGCCAAATCTGGGCATAAAAATAAACTTGGAAGTTCAGAGCAGAAACAGAGAGTAAAGGCAGGGACCTCTCGGTTTCCATAGGAAGCAGAATTAATAGCTTGGCAGAAGGGGTGCGTTTCCATTTTTATACAAGAATTTCCTCCTCCTCCTGCAGTAAAAAAAAAAAGGGCTTGTAAGAAACACAAATTCGGACAGTTCTCCAGAACCTGGCAGCAAGCTCCGAAGGATCCCACGAGGCGAGCACAGGCCAGCGGGACTTCCAGGTTTCCAAGGAAAAGCGAGTGGACCGGCACTCGGCTCCTCTGTTCCTCGAAAGCGCAGTCGAGGGGAGCGGGGGGAGCTGGGGTCCCTCCACCCCGCATCCCACTGGACGGGCAGCATCTCCCTCCCGCACCCCAGCTGCCAAAGGGGAAACGTGCTTTGGGGCGTCTTCAGACCCTCCCCGGGCCCCCGCAGAGCTGCTGGAAGCCCCCGGCCAGGGCCGAGAGGGCTCAGAGGTGCAGGGCCCTCGCGCTGAGCCCTGGCAGAGCCCGAGCCGGACCTTCCCCCCCCCATCCCCAGCACTATCCGAAAGCACAGCCTCCGACTGGCCACAGCCCTCATCCGTCTGCAGAAAGCACGTCGAGGAGGGAGGGAAAGGCTGGCAGCTGACCACGAACCCGCTCCCCGGAGAGGTCCTTACCTGACTCCAACCAGATGCTGTTTATCAGCCCGAGCACATACTCCATGCCCGATGTGACGGAGACAGAAGAAATACAAGAAATGCTTGTTATGTTCGGGGCTTCGGGGGTTTTCATCCTCGGGCCGGATATACAAGTTCCAGGAGAGGAATATGCGTCCCTGGAGTCCCGGGCTGAATCTGGAATTCATATACTCTGTAAATGTACTTTATTTAATACAGGAATCAAGAAAGGTTTTGGAATTATTGCACTGGAGAGCTTGATTGCATAGTTACAGCTTGGAATTAAGGAATAACTGCAGATCTGTAACACAACGCGGCAGCCCCACGGACAGGCCAGGAAGGTGCATTTTGGCTGCAGTTTTATCTCCGCTCCCACCGCTGCTCCGAAGCCCGAGGGAAGACTCCAGCAGAGTCCAGCCCAGCCCTGCCTGCGTCCCACAGCACTTCTCCCCTTGGATCACACCCAGTGGAGCAGGGAAGAGGCCCCTGGGCAGCAGCACGGGGTCACAGAGCTCAGTACCTGCCAGAGACGTGATGGAGCCAAGAGGACGTGATGTTCAACACCAGTTGGCACAAGTGTCCCTTGGGGACACCAGGATGAACCTCTAACCTCCCCTCTAACCCCCCTGCTGGAGCCATGAGGTTAGGAAACCAAGAGCCAAGTTTGGGCCATGCCCCTATGCAAAGATGAAGGAGGGACGCGGCGTGTCCCCGGCACATCAGGGTGCTGGGCAGCCCCCCCCCAGGGCACAGAGGGTGGTTGCCAGGTCCGAGCACTCACAAAGCCTGAGGAAGCTGCTCGAGAGCCAGGGCTGGGCTGGGAGAGGACCTGCTGCAAAAATCAGGGCAGGAGCAGTGTGGAACATGGTCACCATCCAAGCAAAGGCAGGTGTCTCTGCTGCGAAAGGGATGGCAGGACTCTCTGTAACAGGTACACACACCTGTATCTATACTCCAGCACACACCTCTATGTTTATTAAAATATCAATGTGCCTTTTATGCATTCCTATTTGTTTTTTAAATCTGGCCAATAGCTTTTCTGTGCCAACACGCATTAACTGAAACCGGCAAGGTCCTGGAGGAGCATCTTTGGCCCGTGTAGCTCAGGGCTCCCCTGAAGTGACCCTGTCCCCACCTGTGTGGCACGGATGGCTCTCCCCTCAGCCTTTGCTTGTCCAGGCTCAAGAGTCCCAGGTCCTTGATCCTTTCCTTGTAAGGGAGATGCTCCAATCCCTCCAGCATCTTTGTTGCCCTACGCTGGACTCTCTCCAGTAGTTCCCTGTCCCTCTTGAACTGGGCAGTATTTCACCTGGGTCTCCTCTGCCCGTGTCCCCGGGCATGGCTGGGAGCACACAGCAGGCATCACAGGGCCCCCAGCACGGCGTGGTGCTCTGCCGGCAGAGAGCTTGGTGGGTTTGGAAAGTGTCCCAGTTCCTTTGGCTGAAGGCGTTTAGGCAGAGGCCACTGGAAAAAGTGATGTGCTCTCCAGGCATACGTGCCACCAGCAGCCATGGTCCAGCAGCGTTAATCACTGCACCAGGGTGACAACAACTGCACAGACCCAGGGACGCTGTAGCTCCCTGACGTACAAAGGGAGCACCCTGCCCCTGCCAGCCCTGCTCCCGGGGGTTCCTGCACCACGTCCAGCATCAACACCTCCAGTTTTGTTCACTACCTGCCAGGAGATCATCTTAAACAACCTGCACATTGTCCTTCGCTGGCACAGAGCGGAGAAAGGCAGGCGCTGCTCCTGTCAGCACCTTGGAAGATGCACATTTGTGTGTCTGGATTACAGAGATGCCCATCCCTAACACACCCATCACATCCAGAGGTGCCTGTGCCTCAGACACCGGCGTGTTCCAGAGCCCCACAGCACTGACTCACACCCCCCAGTTCCTCCATTTCACCGCAGTCACATCCCACTCCAGGACACACAGCTCCTTCTGCTCCTGAGCATCTCACATGAAAGGCTGAGCTGGGGGCAGGCACCTTTCCTCTGCAGCCCCCAGCACTGTCCCACCTCACCCACGGCTCCGAGTCTCCTCCTGACCCCAGACCATCCCACCAGGAGCTGGCTGTGCTCCCCTGGAAGCAATGCTCTGTCTTGCCTGCAGCCAGCATCCCAAAAACCACCATGGCAACACCCCTCTTTGCCATCGCTGCTCTGCCTGCAACCGGGATCACATGAAGTTCTGACAGTCCCTCCTCACCTCCCACTCCCCTAACTGAGTGGAGAGGAAGACAAAGGGGAGAAGAAAAACCCCACTCACAAAGCCCCATTCCCAGCCCTCAGAGCCTCCTCACTGGGCTTTTACATTCACTGAGGGCTTTTATAGCCCAGAGGTAACTGATTGCTAATTAACTCAGAGTAATTAGCACTTTTGCACAAGCTAATCCGGTCACTCCCTAAACATGTGTTCCTAACTATGAGGTTGATTTTGCCCTGTGCCTGCAGAAGGACTGTGATGTTCCTGTGCTCACATCTGGAGCACCTCTGGATCTGCCCAGAGCTGGGGTGCACAGCCTGGGGGCTCTTCTCCCCCTCTCACCCCACAAAGCCCGGGGTGCTGGGCTTTCATGGGGTGCTTGTGCAGAGCTGTAGGTGCTGAGGGGAGGGAGGGCACCCCAGGAGCCCCCTGCCCCCTCTGCTCCCCGCTCCATCGCTTCTCCAAGCAGATCCGCAGGGAAGGGCTGCCTGCCCCAGCCCCAGCCCCTCGGGGTTATAAGTAAAGAAGGCATTTCTCAGCGGGGGTGTGAAATGGCCTGGGCTGTACAGGGAGGGCACCCTGTCTCAGCAAACGCCCCGATCCCAGCCCAGGGGCAGGGCTGACCCCTCGGGGAGGTGCTGGGGAAGGGGGTGAGGGATGCTCTGCTGCACCTCGGTGCCTCCCCGCTCCGCCAGCCCCTCTGTAAATCACGTTGGCTTTAGAGGCTGCTGGCAAAACATGAAGCGGTCTCCACGCTCCAGCCACCACAAGGGTATTCATCAGGCTGAAAATAAAAAAAAAAAAAAAACAACACGAAAAACACCATCTATGGGGTGCGCAGCATCGGACACTCGCTCTGGGAGCTGGGCCAAGTGCTCGTATCTTGACTCTCTTATAAATACACCACTAGGAAAATGCATTATCTCTGAAGTGCTTTAAGACCATTTAGATTTCAGGGCAAAGCAGTCCAAGGCACCTGCTGCATTTTAATGATTCTTCTCCATCACCTATAGGGATGCTGGGGTTTAAATAACCGCCCCGCAGCCGCCCTGACCTTCCCACCACGGCTCTGGGAAAGCTGGCAACGGCAGCACCAGGTCTGCTTTTGCACAAATCCTCCCATTTTGGGGCATCAGAAGGTGAGGATGGTGGCAAGGGGTCAGGTACCCCTCTCTGGGTGGTGCCCTGCACCCCTGCCCAGGCAGGAGCTATCTATCGGCTGTGGCCGTGTGCCCCCCAGACCTTTCCCCTTCTGCAGGCTGGGTTGTTTGCACGGAGCTTCCCAAGCACCTGGGGACAGAAGGGTTTCTTTTAATCAGGGACCATTTAACTGGGGACCATCATCAGGGAGGAAGCACCCAGGGCTGGGCAGAGGGTGAAATCCCAGCTCCCTGGGCACTCCTGCTGCCTCCTGCCCCATGGCAGGGATCGGCACCGGCCACCGGGCTCCTGGCCGTGGAGGCCACGGGAGCGTGGGCTGAGCCGGGGTGAGCGGATGCGCCCGGGTAAAAGGTACAAAGACTCCGTCACGCTGGAGCCCGAAGAGCAGACTTGATGAAGAAAACATGCCCTTTGCATTGCTATTCCCTCCCCATGAAGCTATAAACTCCTTTCAAATGCTTCATCTCCCTAACTTTTGGATGTCATTAAACTCTTTATTAATTTACTCCAAATGTCTTCGCTCGTATTCCAACACAGCTAACCCCATCAAAAGGATAAGAGCACAGTGCTTAGACAGCACTTCTTCTCTTCAAAGCCTGTTACCGAGATTAATTGCTTCTCTCAAGTCCTCTGTGAAGGAGGTACATGGGGATCAGTGTTATTAGTGCTGGGCGCGAGGTAAGAAGCAGGGTCCAAGGCAAAAGCGGGGACCGGGGCTGTCACGGGGCCAGGGGGGAGGGTGGGTTTGTGGGGGCAGGAGGATGCAGGAGCCGCAGGGGACGCCCCGGGACCGTGCTCGGGCTCTGTCTCCAATGGATATTCCTGCGGCTCCTCTGGAGGACACACAAGCCAGGCGGGCAGCACGGTGCCAGGGCAGAGCCACAGCCCGGGGGTGCCTGGCACCGTCCCTGCTCAGCCTCGTCCCCGGGCCGAGCGCTGGGCTTGTCCTCAGGCTCCCCATCTCTCCCCCGGTCCCTGCCGCCTGCCAAGAGCCTCCTGCGCAGGCAGAGCTCCCTCCTCCTGCCCGGGATCTCCATGATGTCACCCATCCCGCTTCTCTCTGACATCACCGCTGACGCCACGAGTCCTTCCCCACGTCCCCGGGGCCGGGCAGCGCGGGACACCGTGGGGTCTCCAGCCATGCCCCGTCCCACCGAGCCGCTCCAGCTCCCGCTCCCGGTGGCGTTACGGAGCGGCGGGCAAAGCCGGGGCCGCACGGCCCCCCCCCCCAGAGGGTCCCGGGGGTGCCAAGCCCCGCTCCCGCCGGTACCCGGGGGCCGGAGGATGCCGCGGGCAGCGCCGTGAGCCCGGCCGGGCCGCGCCGGAGCAGCCCCAGCCCTTGGCTCGGCCGTGCCCGCGCCTTGGGGCCAGATGTGCGCGTTGCCGGGGCTGCCACGGGACATCTGGTCCGGGTTTGGGTTTCCATCGCGGAGTTTACCACATCCCCCCCGGCCGGCTGGAGGCGAGGAGCCGCGCATCTGGAAGCCATTGCAGCTGTCACGCTTCAAGGAGATACTGCACCGCAGAGAGGAGAACCCGATCCCGCGCCCCACGGCCTCCCCCCGCCCGCCAGCCCCCGCAGATGAGAGGACACCGCATCCCCCGCCGCCCGCCGGATCCTGCCGGGCGCCCAGACCCTCCCAGGAAGGGCAGAGCCCGGGGCCGGCACCTCCCCGGGGAGAGGAATGGGGCTGAGCCCCCCGTGGGGAGGGCGTTGGGGCTGCAGCCCCCCGGCCCCGCGCCGGGGCAGAGAGATGCTGGATGGAGGGGCCCGTCCCTCCCCCGGCTGAGGCCGAGCGGCCCGGGGAGCCCGGAGCGGCCCCGCACCCTCCGGGGGCTGGTCTCAAACACCCTGCCAGCCCCACAGAGCCCCACACGGCTCCCGGGAAGGGGATGCCTTTCCGTTTAATTAACTGTCCCGTGCTTTCCAGCGCTCCCGGGGGCGCCGTCACCACGCCGCGTTTCTGGCAGGGAAGGAGCACTTGTTTCTTTATGATATGGAATAGTTTCTGCCTTAGTTATTTCTAAATCATTCCGGTTTATGAGCAGCCTGACAATTTGGCAAGGGCAGCAGGCCTGGGTCTGTACCAGGCACCGATAAAACCCGGAGGAGCTGCAAACCCCAGCTGGGAGCAGGGTGCTGGGGGAAGGGGGGCTACAGAGGGCACCCCACCCTGCAGGAGGGATGAGCATCCCAGCTCCCAGCCACGAGCTCCTGCTCCTGGCTCCATCCTCACCTCATCTCTGGGTACCCCCCCGGTACAGCCAGTCTCGTGGCGTTACTCCCACCCCGAGAGCTGCAACCCCCCTGCTCCAAGGGGCCGTGCACTCTGGAGCCTAATGATGGTGAGCCAGACTCAGCTGCTGATGCGGGAGGAGGAAAAAGAGGTAAAATGCCCAAAAGAGGCACAGTAGCCTCTCAACAGCCCTGGCCCCACTGCCCAGGCGCTCTCTGCCACAGGCTGGGGCTTCGGGCAGGCTCTGGATGGGTGTGGGGTCCAACCCCAGCCCAGCTCCCGGGAGCTCCTGCAGCAGCACCTGTGGCAGAGATAGACCATCCTGCTGCTTCGGACCGTCGGTCTGGAAGGGTTTAGAAGAGGAAGATAAATGGCCATGGTACATAGAAATAACAAGTGCTTCGTGGAAACCATGAAGAATTAATGAAGGGACTAAAATAGAGTATCTATTTTCGGAAGGCCTGGCGCAGGATCTGACCCAGAGAGCCACCTGCAAACCCGGCCAGCACCACTTCCCCGGGCTCAGACCCGGCCAGCTCTGCTCCGAGCACCGAGGTGTCCCTGTCCCGCTGCAGGCAAAGTGCTCAGAGGGGCCGGGAAGGACCTTCGGGTGCAGCAGCCGGGGGGGGGCCTTGCTGCAAGACCCCAGGGGGCTCCTGGGGAGAGCAAGGGCAGCTCGGAAAGGCTTGAGGGACACCAGGGCTGCGGGAACAGGCCCTTTACTGTTTGCAGGCTGGATCCAGTTACAGGCCAGGTCAATAAAAGAACTGATTTTAGACTTTTATGGCTGAAATAATTGCCACTTGCGTGCCAAGGGCTCGTTAGCTGGGGGCAGCAGGCGATGCCGTGTGCCGGGGCTCCATCAGCCCCCTGGGCTGGGCATCGCCTGCAGTTCCACTCCCCCCATATTCCTGTGGCCATGGAGAGAGAGGGACTGGGAGCGGAGGGCACAAGCACGGGTGACCCGAGCAAGCCACGGTCACTGGTCCCTTCCCTGGGTGTCAGCCAGCCTTCCTCCCACTCCTCCTCCTCCTCCGCCGCCTCCTCTCCTCCCTGCAGCCAGGCTTTTCTCCTGAAAACCCTTCTTTGTCATGGAAAGTTCTGCAGCTGGAAGACGCCGGGGCTGGGGCCAGGCGCGGGGGCAGCCAGGTCCCCTTGGCCCGAGCCCTTGGCGTTTGCCGCGCTCCCCGGTGCCAGCGCCGCGGAGCAGCCGGTGCCCCTCTCCCTCGGGCACCGTCCCCCCCTGCTCAGCCTCAGCCGTGGCCGTGCCAGAGCCACCTCCTGCCCCCGTCACCACGCGGGTTTTCGCCTGGTCACATATGGAACGGGTTATGTTTTTATAATCATCTTTATGCAATCCTTTTTCCTTTTTTTTTCTTCACTCCCCATATCATTCCATATAATTCCTCCCCTCTTCCCCCCCCCGTAAGGCCCTGCAATGCCCTTTCAGCCACCCTCCTGCCCCATCCCTTCCGAGGAGGGAGACCCATATCTGATCCTCCCACCCCTTGCAAGGACCCTCCATTCTCTCCAACCGCTGGAAACCCCTTCCCACACGAGGGGGGCAGGGGGGGACCCGCTCTGCTCCTCCTGCGGACGTGTTCCCTATTTTTGGCACCACTCCTGCTGACACGGGATGCTCCCTGGGGTCCTCTGGCAGGGACCTGGAGCACGACCAACACCTCCAGCTCCTTGCTGTCAGCCCGGACACACCGCACTCGGCTGGGCATTGTCATGTCCATCCTCACCCTCACCCTTCCCCTCCTTACAGAGGGGAGGGAGAGCCCCCCCAGCACCTTATGTAGGGTCAGTGTGACCGTGGGGACCTGGGGCTTGGCTGTGGCAAACAACCATCACGGTGTGGCAAACACAGGGGAGAGGTGAGCCCAGGGTGGGGGGGAAGGGTCAGTGGGAGCCAGCATCCCACCAGTGCTCTCCACTGCCCTGCCCGGGCACCCCCAGCCCACCCGCCTGTGTCGGGGATGCTGGGCAGCTCATGGAGCCCCCTGGATCAGGACAGAGAGGCTCAGAGCGAGCGAGGGGCATCGGCTCCAGGCCCTGAGAGCTGAACTTGGGCTCCCCTTTCCTAAGGAAAAAAAGGAGACAAGGCTTTTCCCATGGAATCCCTGCTCTGACACATCTGAACCCACCCACGGCCCCTCTATTAAATCTCTGCGATGAGAGAACAATTTATTGTGGGATTTTTCTATTTTTTTATTCTACAGAGAAACTGCTGGTGCTACCTGCCCGAGCCAGCTGCGGGTCCTGGACTGTGGGATCTGTTTGGATGTGTCTTCAGTGTTTGGATGTGTCTTCAGGACACTTCTCCTCCCCGTGAGGCTCCAGCCCAGCACGACATGACTTTGCCCGGGCAGGGTAAGCATGTACCAGCCCCTCACCCCACGCCGGGGGCTCCCTGCGGAGCAGGAGATGGGATGTGGGAGGGAGCCCCTGACCCATCAGAGATCCCTCGGCACATGGGGCTGTCGGGAGAGGCATCGGGAGGGCGCAGGGAACACACTGATCCCAGAGATGGGGAGAAGGGCAGGGACAAGGGAACTTTATCAGGCTCTGGGCAAGTGTTTCTCACTCCAGAGAGAGCCTAATGCTTGGAAGGGAGCTGGGAAGGCGTCACGGGGATGTCTGTCCTTGCCAAAGCAGGGTAGGAGAGAGCTCCACGTGCCTTCAGTCCTGCCGGTGGCTTCCCCAGCCTCGGCACCCCATCCTGTCCCTGCTCGGGGCAATAAACTCAAAGAGGGCAAAGGAGAGCCCCGAGCTCCTGCCACAGCAAACTGGGCAGGAGAGCGGCTGGTTGGGGGTCCCGGGGCAGCACCGCTGGGTCCAACCTGAGCCACCATCACTCCCCCGGGTCCCCGCAGCCCCCGCAGGGTCCCCTGTGCCAGGAGCTGGAGCCGTGCCGGGAGCTCCCATCGCCCTGGCCATAAAAGCAGAGGGGGCTGGTGGGGCGGGCAGGGCAGAGACAGAGTGCGTGTTCTCACTGTAAATAAAACGAGATGATTAATTAAAGTGCAAGTCTGCTGCCAAGAGGAAGAATGGGGCTCAGGTGGTTAATTAAGCTGGGGCTGCACAGCCAGCCAGAGGATTTCTGCCGTATGGCTGCGCACACAACATCTGCTCCATTAAGATTTCAAGAGATAAAGGCAGGCGAGGTGCAAGACTGTAGGAATTCCAGGAGAGCGGCCACGGCAGGGGACCCGCCACTCCGGGGGATGCACCAGGCACGGCCTGAGCTCTGCAGGGACACAGACATCCCTGGAAATTCCTCCTCCCTGACAGAAATACTGTGGTGCACCCCGATAACCACCCAGCAAAGCCTGCGGGGCTCCTAGGGGGGGAGTAGGGGGACATCTGCTCCTGCCCATGCATCCAGATCATGGTAAAATAACACCAGAGCCCCCGTTTCACCCCAAAGCAGATGGCATGGTGCATGGCACCCACAGCATGCCTGTGCCCCCCCTGCACCTCCCACCGGGGTGCCGGTGGGTCTGGTGCTCACCCGTGCCCCCCAGGACTGGGAGGGATGGAGCAGCAGCAGCGAGGTGGCTCTGGGGCCGGATCCCCCCCTCTGCTCCCTCCCCAAACATCTGTGCAGATGTTAATGAGCGTGGCAGGGCTCGGTTTTCCATACGAGAGGCAAAGGGTTAGAGTTGAGCTCTTGGGTAAGCGACACCGAGAAAGTCAAAGTTTAATTGGCATTCCTGCCCGGGATGAAAGCCCGCGGGTGCCGGTGCCGGCAAAGGCTACGAGGGACCATTGGTCACGGGCCGTAAAGGCCACACACAGGCGGCACCGGGGCAGGTCCCTCCCTCCAGAGGGGGCTTCGGCAGCAGGACTTGGCTCCAGCACTGCCTCCTCAGCCTCTCCCCTCCCGCATCCCTCGTGCGGAGGCAGCAGAGCACCCCTGTCTGTGTCCCCCCATTGTCCTTGGGTCCCCACCCACCCACAGGTTCAGAGGGGTCACCTTCCCAAAGTCTCTCTGGGCAGCGCAGGGCCCCTTGTACCCGTCTCACCTTCAGGGATGTGAAGTTTGCAATAAAGCCACCCTTGGACGGATGGGCTTGGGACCGGGCAGCAAACACTGGGAATAACCCATGCCAGCTCCCAGAGCCAAGGCAGGAGGCAGGATGGGGAACCGGGGGGGCTGCCCCCATCCCCACCCTCACCCTGCCATGGGGCTGGATCCCTCCACACGCCAGGGGAGGCTGGGGACAGACACAGCCTGTCTGTCAGAGACCCTGCTGCCTGCGCTGGGCTCTCCCGGTTTGCAGAGACCGGGGGGTTCAGGCCCTTTTGGAGGGTGGAGGGAGGTATCCCCCCTTTAGGAGGGGCTGCCTCCCCTATCCATGAGCAAAACAAGCACCTGCACTGCCGGACGGGCTCTGCCACACGGAGCAGGTCACGGACGTGAATTCCAACACGGGGCACATTCACCAGAATTTCCCCCAAACTGCCTGAAAAGGGTTATTATTCCAAAGGCAAGGTCTGGCAGACACCAGTCAGTCATTTCACTCCTGCTGTAACTTGTTCGCGGCGCCGATGTCCTGGGGGTGGGGGGAGCTGGGCTGATGTTTCCCATTAGCGGGAGAGCCCCTCGCTTTGCTGAGAGCCCTCCCCACCGTGAACGCTTCGCTGCAGAAACGGAGCCGCTAAACTCAGCCACGGCCTCGGTCCCTTTCAACTCCGGCGCTGCAGGGGGGCTTCGGGCCCCGAGGGAGCTGCTCCGGCTTCTCCTGGGCTCCTCGGAGAAATCAAAGCAAACGGAGGAACATCCTTCTTATTAAATCAATAGCGTCTCGCAGGCTGCTGGGGGGGGGGAGCATCGGCATCAATCCCGGGGCAGCTTTTCCTTGCCCGTCCCGCTGCTCCAAGGCGGCTGCAAAGGACGGGGCTGGGGGGCGGTGGGTGATGGGGTGCCTTTACCTGCCTGGGGGAGTCGTGGGAAAGGGAGAGATGGGGCACTGCAGAGGTACGGCCAGTCATCCCGCAGAGAGACGGGCTGGGGGGGGAGCTCACCCACCATGTGAAGGGCCTAAATAAATATCAAAATAAGTGTGGGGAGACACAGGCATAGCCCCGGCTCACTGCCACCCCCAAAACCCTCCAGAGAGCTGGAGGCAGCGTGCAAGTCCCCGCACACCCGCCTGCACTGTGTCCCAGCACCATCGGGCTCCACAGCAGCCTCTCCCCCCCCAGCCTTCAGTTCGTTAAGAAACAGCAAAGCATTTAGTCCTCATTACAGAGCCCTCAACCGCCAGATTCTTTCCTTCAACTATAAATCTGTTGCAGAGTCACCAGAGACATGGGTACCCGTACTGCTGCTGCTTTCCCCTCGCAGCCCAACGCGGGCACGGAGGGAGCAGCGAGAGGTGGCCACGCACAGCGAGCCCGGGGGCAAGCCCAGCCTTTCCCTGGGTCAGCTTTGCCCTGGGGTGCACCATCTGGGGAGAGCCAGGGACCAAGGGTCCCCTTACCCCACCTTGGTGGCAGCCCAGAGCCCGCAGCAGCAAACCCCTTGCTGTGGGCAAGTGAGAGCATCTCCCAGGTAGCCCCCCAGCACACTCACCCCAAAGATGGATCTGCCATGGCAACCCCAGCCGAGAGCCCCCTGCCCACCAGCTTGCCAGCGGTCCCCAAGAGAGCCCGGGGACTGGAGTCAATTGTGCTCAGGTGGTTGTTATTATCAGTAGTTTTCATCCTAATTCAGAACGGCTGCCACTTGCCAAGCGCTGTCTGCAGCAGCCCATTATTAATGGCACCTTGAAACGCAGCCGAGCCCCGCTCTCGCTGTCAGGGAAGTGCTCCTGCTGTCAGCTGCTCCTGGCAGCCTGGGAGAGCTTCGGGATTCTCCGGTGGATGGTCGGTGCTCCTGGAGCCCTCAGGGTCTGAGCTGCCACCACCATGTGTGTGACCAGCAGGGGGTGGCCGGTGGGATTCCTCATCACCAAATGGTGCAAAAACACTGGGGCCACCCCATCAGCAGCCCCTGGCTTGGGCAAAGCACTGAGATTGGTGATGGCCTCTTGGAATGGCCATAAGGAGCAAGATGGGGCTAATCCCAGCCCAGATCCCACCTGGCCGTGTGGCCTGGTGCCTCGGAGAAAAGCCAAGTGATCCTGGAATTCCAGAGTAATCTGCCATAATAACTCCCCCCAAGGCTGGTGTGCACCGTGCACAGGGATAGATGCTCATCCCTGGTTATTTTTCAGCAGTTCCTTGGGCAGCCCCTTAGGAATCCCGTCAGGAAGAGGACAGTGGCCGGGGGAGGATGGGCTGGCCAGGGTGATGGGGACCAGCCCTGGGGGTGCCCCAGCAGGAGGAGATGCTGTGGTCTCCGTGGGTGGATGCATTACACAACGTGGGAACCCTGGCTTTATCTCTGACACCGCTGTGCTAAAAATCAAGAAAAACTCCTGTAACATCAAAGCTTTTTGTGCAAATGTAGTGGGCGAGACCCCGTTCTCTCCCTTTCCTCCTGCTCCATCCCCTGGGTTTCCTGCAGGATCACTAAAATGTCCAGGTGGTTCCACCATCCCTCTCCCTGCCCACCATCCCTCTCCCCTCCTGCCCCTCTCCTTCCCTGCCTCCATCCCTCCCGGGGCCATGGCAACGGCCCGTGACGTCTCCCGCACCTCAGGGGTGATTCGATTACGTGGGCTGCGCAGCAGAAAGTTCCTGTTGGAGCAGAAACGGATCTAATTATCGCCGCTGACGGCGGCTCGGGCTCCAGCACAGGCTGGGCAGAGGTGCCGGGAGGTGGGATGCGCCGGGCAGGGATGGAGGCTGTGTCCGACAGCTCCGCTCCGAGTGCAAGGTCAAGGACAGAGCTGAGGCTGGTGGAACTGGGAACGCGAGAGGAGCAGGCACCAAACCTCTCCTCCTCCCCACTCCCTGCCCTGGCGCTCTGCGGGAGGATCCGGAGCGGGGTTCCAGAGCTTCTCCCGTGCTCCATCCCGTGCCCGGGCAGCATCATGCAGGGGAGGGCAGAGCTGCCGGGGTGAAAATCCAGGTATACTCCAGATTTCAACCAAGGAGCTGACATTCCAGTTCTGGAATTGGTTCTGCAGGAGGGAAATCATGGTAGGAAACATGTCCCTGCAGCTCCTTGCACTGGACAGAGCTGAAACGCCCCTGGAGTAACCCTGCTGGGGAGGGAATACACACGGAGATGAAGGGATGGACCTCTGCCTCCCTCACCATCATGCAGGAATGGGCATGGAAGGGAAAAATGGGCTGGGCTGGGTCTCCCCAGTTCCCACGTCCCACAGCCGGGGGAGGGCACCCCTTGTCTCCCCTCCGGAGCAGTGGGGAGGGCAGCACAGAGGGTGGCCATGTCCCTGGGGGAGACCAGCCCCCCACGCCGCAGCTCCTCTTTCAAAGAACCTTGGGTGAGGATTTTCACTCCCTCCTTCCTCCCATTTCAATGAAACTGCAATTTTTATGCAGAAAAAAAAAAAAAAAAAGCCTTGAAAAAACAATCTTTTGGCATGTTTTTGAGGCAAAAATCCCCTTTTTCTTGGAAAACAGGCCAAAGCCTAGCCCATATTCGTTTGGAAATGGGCCTTGTTCTATTTGAAAAACAGCCCAATTTTCTGATGGAAAATTGGAAAATGGACCCAGGTTGGCTCTAGAAGAAGGGGTGCGTCGCGGCAAAAACTTTCCATGAAAATGACCTGGAGCTGCAACAGAGCAAAAACCCTCGAAAGTGGAAGGTTCCCCCTGCCCAGGGATGCTCTGCTGCTGCCCCCGCCTCCCCCCAACACCTCATGGCCCCCACAGCCAGCTCCGGGAAAAGATGGTCCCCCAACCCCTGACCCCCTGACTGGGCTTTTTTTTTTTTTTTCCCCAGCCTAATATGAGAAATCAACTCTCCCCCACCCGAATTTGCCCGGCTAATGTGATTCTGGCGTGGCATGTCACCCAATAGGATTCCTATTAAGATGTGATTTCCTCCTGCTTATAATTTCATTACCCAGGGCGTTTCTGTGGAGCATCGACCACTCAGGTAATGGATGGGACGGGGAGGTAAATGGGAGAGCGCGTTCGTTCGGTAACGGGGGGCTGTGAGCCGGCGTGAAACAATCCAGGCTGGATACAACCACTATCAGTCACTGGTGCCTGACACGGGGAGATACTTCACGGAGGGGTTATTGCCATTTAACATCTTTCACTTCTTCCATCTCTCCTGGATTTATCCGTCCGTGCCCGTCGGTCCCATCCGTCTCGGGGGGGGATGTGTCAGCGCCGTGGGGCTGATGTACGCCCCCGTCACCCGCGCCCGGCAGGGACCGTATTTCTCTCTTATTTATCAGCCCTTGAGGTGCTCCACGTAAATCCAAAGGCGGGGATGTGCTGGGGAGGAGAGAACAGTCTTGTCCATCTCCTGCCCCATCCGTCTCCCCCCTCCCAGACCTCTCCAGACTGGAAATCCACGTTGCCTCCCCCCTCCCTGGCTGCAGACCCCTCGGTGGGACCACGGTGGGGGCGTTTGCTGCAGCTCAGCCCCCTCCCCGCGCCTTGAACTGCTCAGAGACGAGCTACCCAACTCCACGGGGATGCCAGATTGCCGCTTTCCTGGGCAAACCAGCTGGGAATAAGGGAAAAAAAAAAGGCATTTTGGGCCCCTTCCAGCAGCTTGCGGGATCCGTGGGGCGGGCGGTGCTGGGGGGCAGCGGTGCCGCAGCCCCCGGCTCCGGGTCCCGGGCAGAGGAAGCTCAGCCCGGCGCTGCCATTAGCATTCCCCCGGCGGCCCCGGAATAAACACCGCTTTGTTTTAAGCCCCCCTTCGCTGCACAGGCGAGAAGCACTTAGGGGCTTTCATAAACTCATCTGCATGATAATGCCGGGGAATTCTACTCTGGAGTGATCCCAGTGTCAAAGCCCGCAGCCCAGCCGCGAGGTGCGGGGAGGGAGCGCTGCGGGGACAGCCCCCACCCCGGAGCCGTGCTCACGTCGAGCTTTCCCGAGCAAATGCCGGAGGAGGAGGAGGGCGAGAGGGCACCGAGGAGGAAATTTTGGGCACCCGGGGCCGTGGGAAAGGCCGGGCTGGGCTGTGGGGCGGGATGTGTGGGGTGGGATGTGTGGGGCTGAGAGAGCCTCGTCTCCCAGACCGTGAGTGAACCCCTGCCTGCGGGGGGATTTGGGAGGTGCCCCCGTCCCTCGGTGGGAAGCATCAGCATCACCGGTGAGCCCCGAAGCCCCACACTGGGATGGGGCTGTGGTGCCACCTTTGCACCAAGGGTCGCCACAGCCAGGGGGCTCAGGACCCCCCCCAGCCCATGGGAACAGGGCCCATGTACCAGATGGGCAATTACCAGGGAAATTCTGATTTATGAGCAGCAAAACCTGCTAACCCCGTCACTCCCCGGTGAGGGGGGGATGTTTTTTCTGGCGTGCTGTCGGAACAGGGGCTGCTTTGAGCCCGAACCCTTCCTGAGCTCCCTGCCCCGGGTGTGAGCCCGGGAGGTGATAACTTACGCAAACACACACGCCGTTACCGGGCCAGCTGAATTTAGCATAAATCAAGGACTCTGGCTTTGCAAGAAAAACAAAGACGCTGAAATGAGGCAGGGCAAAGGGAACAAAAGCCCTTTCCCAGCTTAGATGATAACACAGACAGAGAGACTGGCAGCGTCACACTGGCTCCGAAAAGCACTTCAACCCTCCACGGGGCAGGGCTGGGCAGCAGCAGGGACACCCCCCAGCCCATCCCCGTGGCCTCACGATGGGTGGCTGGGAGGAAGGAGAGGCTTTTCTCATCTTCCTCCTCTACCTCCTGCATCCCAGGGGCTCCCGAGCCTGGACCAGCCCTGCAGGTGCTCTATCCCCTCCCAGCCCCGGGGATGAGAAAGATGCTCTTCTCCCCCCAGGAGCAGAGGCTGTGGGTCGGGGGGCTGCCGGCGCCGGGGACGAGCCCCCGCCGGGACAGGCCATGTGCTGGGGCGGCATTCGCAGCCCTCCCGGCCGAGCACAGACACTTTTTGTCGCCTTCCCACCCTACTACATATTTATCAGCCTGATTTGCATGCCCCTTTGCATAAGCCGCCGCGGCCGGTGGCTGTGAAGCGTCTCTCTGGAAAGACAGTGTGAAGTATTCATCTCAATAACTCCGCCGGCATCTTGACTTCCCGGGACAGAGCCTTTGTTTCACGCCATTCCCAGCCAATTCCTGCCCCGATGGGCTCAGGTTTCCAGCCGTGACCACGCAGCTGGCCCCCGCCACAGAGGACGAGAGTTTCCCCCCGTTTCCTCCCAACCCCGAACAGCAACAGCCCCGATGGCGTGGGGGGGAAAACCTGCTCCTTCTTTGGGGGTCCGAAAAGTTAAGACACAAACCCTCGTTTAAAAATGCACTGGTGGGAAAAGGGAGAAGGGACAAGGGAGAAGGGAAAAGGGAAAAAGGAAAAGGGACAAGGGACAAAGGAGAAGGGAAAAAGAAAGGAGAAGGGAAAAAGGACAAGGGACAAGGGAGAAGGGACAAAGGAGAAGGGAAAAAGGAGAAGGGAGAAGGGAAAAGGGACACAGGACAAGGGACGAGCCTCTGGAGGCAGCACAGCAGCCTCTGTTGACATTGCTCACCCAGGCAGTTTAACCAAAAAAGCTCCTTTCCTCCTCCTTACAGCTCCACTGAGCGGGAGGAAATAGGGTCGTTATGCTTTTGATTTCAGGCCCTAATTAGGCCTCAGGAAAGGAAATGGTGCTACTGAGGTGAGTCCCTGCTGCTCAGCACAGGGTCCCAGCACCGCACCGAGCTCCGCTCCCTCCAGCAGGTCCCAGCCGAGGGAGGAGGAGCCGCCCCCGACCCACAATGGCCCCATTGGGGGCTTCCAGCGGGGATGGGGCAAAGCCCCACGTCAGATCGACCTGGCACAGGGGCAGAACAGATACCAGAGGGGTGGCTCCTACACGGGCACCACCCAGGGAGAGCGGGGCGACCGGGCATGGCCCTGGCACGGAGGAGGCAGAGGGGCCGTGGCATCACGGATGCACCACATCCCCACCCAGGATGCATGGAAAAGGCTGGGCACTTCATTCGGAAAATACTACTGAGCAGCTTCCCCCAAAAGAGCCATCTGTTCTCTCATTGTGTCTTTAGAAATTGCCCCATCATCATGGAAAAAGCCCTTTAGCAGGTTACGAAAAAGGGTCTGACTTCATACCGGTGTAACCCACCCCCTGCGGAGGATGCCGTGCCCAGGCTGCTCCCATTGCCTGTTCCATCGCTGCAGTTCACAGCAGCAGCTTAATTAGTACTCTAATAAAGACTTTTTAAAACAAGAAACACGTTTAAAGATGTGAGCATTGAAATGCATACAGAATCTGCACAGGTAAATACGCACGGCTGGGTGTCTGTCTTCAAGAAGAGCTGCGGGACTGTAGCCTTCCTCCAGCAGAAAAAGTTGGTCTTGAAAAGTTAGAAGGGAAGTGTAAAAGCCCAAAATTTCCCATTTCTTGGCAAGAAGCAGCCATTTTTGTATCACATTCCCCAAATCAGCTGCTGCAGCACTGGCTGGGGAGAGCCCCATGGGACTGGGACAGGGCAGTGCGGGACCCCAGGGATGGGGACAACAGCCCAGGGCCATTGGTTTAACAACTCTGGGAAAGCAAAAAGCCCCACAGCAACGATCTAATGAGAGGGTTCTGCAAATACATCTCCATCCATGAGGCCACGTGTGGCCCCTCGCCCGCTCACCAGCTTGGCTGCCCGGCGTGAGGGCTGAGCTCCAGCCCGGCCCCATGCTCCCCACCTTCAGAAACCCACCCGTCACCCTGATTTACAGCAGACGTGTCTCGGGGGCACCCAGGGGCCTCCTGAGTTTGTTCCGAGAGGGAGGTTTAAACCTTTCCTGCTTTTCAGTAATTCCTGCTTGGAGAAAAGCCTGGCTGCCCCCAGCCCCTTCCCTGCTTGGCCGTGGGGCATTGCGGAGCGGGGGGCTGCTGGCTCACGGGAATGGGGCTCTGGGGGACCCCGGGCTTCTGGAGTCAGGGCTGTCTCCAGCCCCACGGCCGAGGCAGCAGCTCTAAAGCACAGGCGATATTCATGCTGTAATTGCACCCTTAATGAGCCCGTCCTCTGCTTAGCAACTGCTCCTGTGACCTGCGGGGGGTCTGCTGGGATCAGCAGCTCCGGCTGCAGCCAGAGGAATCCCTCCCTGCCCGACCCCAGCTCCTGCCAGCACCCAGAGAGTCTGTCCCCTGCCAGGCTGAGGGAGGGGGAGCAGCACCACCCGCACCAGAGCATCTCCACAGGGGCTGTGGACCATCTCCAATGGGTGCTGCAGAGCATCTCCGTGGGTGCTGTGGACCATCTTGACGAGTGCTGCAGAGCATCTCCACGGGGTGCTGCATCTCTGCAGGGCGCTGGGAGCAGCCTGATTAGCCCGGGCACCACCCCGCTCCGCAGCCTGGCAGAGCACGCTCTCTTGAGCTAATCAAAAGGAGATGAAGTGCCGGCTTGATTGCAGTGACTAAGTACCTTCGTGGGCAGAAAATGCCAGGCGCTGGAGAGCTCTTCAATCAAACCATGGCACAGCGAGAGCCGGCAGCCAGCAGCACTCGGGGCTGGCCTGGGGACCAGCACAGGCTCCTGAGAGCGAGGATGAGGAGGGGAGGAGGGATGGGAAGCAGTCGCGTCTCCATCCCTGAGCGTCGGGGCACACGGGGGGTGCAGGCGACCTGCCAGCCAGGCTCAGGCACGCTGACCCCGTGGCTGCTTCTGGTCTTTAAATCTGTGAATCCACAGGCTTTAAGTATTTTCAAAGAATTTCCTGTATTTAAAGAGAGAGATGCTCTTCAGTGGTTCCCTGGAGGAGGGCCAGGGCGCTGAGCGCCTGCAGGACGGACCCGGGCTGGGGACTGCAGGGCCACACGCCGGCTCCTGGGAGGGGAATATGCCCATGGGCACATCTTCTCCCGAGGATGAGTTCCTGGCTCCGGCCCACGGGGCTCCCAGGGATCCTGCCCCTGCCCAGAGGGCTCTTGGCACCAGCACAAGAGAATCCTGATGCAGAGGAAAGCTTCTTGCATCCCCTGCCTCTCCTGGATGGCTTCCCAGGCTGGTCCCGGAATGCTGAATGGCACCGGAGGGGCGGTGGGGATGTGCCCAGCCTCATGCCCAGAGGAGCAGTCCTGGGGCTGACGGCGTCCCTTGGGCAGCGTGAAAAAAGCCTGTGCAAAACTGTGAGTTTAACAGTTCATATTGACCCCTGCACTGTTAGCACCCCTTAAAAGGAAGCAATTAAACACCGGCAGGCTGGTTTACAGCCGACACAGTCACCTGCGTGCCCTGAGCATCACACCAGGGTGTGCGGCTCCCTCCCAGCCAGTCCCACACCCACGGTGGGAGCAGGGTCCTGCTGCAGGACCCTCACCCTGGGAGCACTAACTGGGGCTGAAACCACCGCCGTGCAGGTCCACGTGCAGCCCCACACCGCCAGAGGGGAACCAGAGCCGGTGAGGACCACTGAGCATCCCCCCGGGGAGCGGGGCCAGGCAGGGGGTGCTGTGCCCACCTTCAGCAGCGCCCAGCACAGACCCTCTGCCCATCACTCCTGCCTTCCCCTGCAGCTCCCCTTGCCCCGCACACCGTGGTGGCCCCACGGGACACCTCTGCTTGCACCGTGCAACGTGGGGCCCATCCGGAGTGGTGCTGGCTGCTCTGCAGCTTTCAGGGTGCATTGGGGGGGATTTTTTCCTTGGAGCCCCAATTCTCTATGCTATTGCCTCTGGGCTTCCCAAAAAATAGGCTCTTCCTGCCCCACAGCCGCCCGGATGCCACCCATCACAGTGGTGGGAAGGGAGAAGAGGTGGAAGAGGCTGCTTCACTTGGGTCCTGTAAATAATGCATTAGTTTGCACTCACAGGAGTGTGGAAGCAGGGCACGCTGGTTTGTGATACTGCCGGGGCTGCTGCCCCCCCGCGCCACTTCCCGCAGACAGAAGCTCGGTGTCTCCCCCCCCTTGGGCTCCTTCCTCCCACAAGCCGGGCTTTTCACTCTCAGTTTCCTCTTTGCCTTGTAATGAGTGGGTAAGGAGCAGGGATGATGCCTGTCTCGGAGCGCCCTGTGCATTAGTGAGAGATGATCTCATTAGGACCACTCCATGAGCTCCATGCATCCCACCCGGTGTGGGGCTATCGCAGTGGGGTCCCATGGGGCAGCCTCCCCAGCAGCCCTGCCATCTCCCTACTCTCCCTGGGCAGCCCCACACCTGGGGGTCCCGCTGTCAGCCCTTCCGTGGGACATGCCCATCCCCTGCTCCGCGGAGCATCCGAGCAGCTCTGCCAGGGGGTACGGAACAAGGAAAACATCACCTGGGGAAATAGAGAAGTTCCCAGAACCGTGGGTCACATTCTGGGGAAAACAGAGTGTTTTCAGCTGTCTGCTAGTCAGAGAGAAAGCAGAGAAGGGAAAACAGGTTCTGCCTTCGGAGACCACGACCTCCTAGCCTGGAGATCAGGACACGTCAGCTCATCAGCGCCCATCTGCCAGAGGCTCTGCGTGTACCGGAGGTGTCAGAGCGACAGAGAGCGTAATTGCTAAATAATTCATCAGAAAAGGCCAAACAAAGGCAAGAGGGAAGAGCAGCCCAGCAGAGTAAATATGCCAGCAGAGCCCAGCCAGCCGGGGCTGCCGCGCGGGATCCACTTTGCAGCGAGCTCTCTGTTGGCAGGAGCTGCTTGGAAAACTCTGGGTGGCTTCACTTCCAATAACACGCCTGTTGATTTTCCCTCCCTCCCTCCAGTAACTTTTGTGACATCATTTTCCCCTTATATCCCTCTTTTGCGTTTCTATTTCGGAGCAGGGTGAGGAAGGAGAGCAGCGGGACCTCCCCGGGCACAGCTCACAAACCCCGGAGCATCCCGGGGGGAGGCTGAGCCAGCCCTGCCTGCATCCCGGCTCCACGGGGTCCCGGCAGAGCCAGCGCCTCGGGACCTGCCTCGCTGGGTGTTTGGGGGTGTCAGACACCCCCGGAGCAGTGAGGGTGCTGCTGCCAAGCCCCCGGCTGCTTGTGCTCCGGGCAGGGGCTCCTCTCTGCAGCCAAGCGAAGCTGTGCCCAGAAATTGCAGAGGGGCAGGTTCCTGGCACCCGTCCTGCGGGTTAAATCTGTCCCCGGCCACAAATGAGAGGTGTCTGTTGAGTTCATCCCAAATTACAGAGCGGAGCAGCTCTTGTAATGAGGAGCTTCGCTCTGAAGGCACGTCCCTGCCATGAGCACCCTGCGCAGGCTTCTTCCTCCGGGTGGAAATCCAGGCGGGGGGGCCCCATCCTGCCCACGGCATCGCCTGCAGGAGGGACCCAGCCCCGGGCACCTGCGGCAGCTCGGCCCGAGGAGGAGGAGGAGGAGGAGGAGGAGGAGGAGGAGAAGGAGGTGGCGTTTGCCCCGTGGAGGGTGGCAGCAGCAGGAGCTGTGACACTGCCCTGCTCCTTGTGTCGGGTTTCTGCCCGGTGCCACCCCATTTCCAGCTCAACGAGACACAGGAGGAACCAGGGTGGGTTTTACCCCAAACCCTCAGCTGCTGGCAGAGGGTCTGGCTGGGCAGGAAAAAAAAAAAAAAGCAAATCATCCAGATTTAAAAAAAACCCAGATGCTCCCCAGGGGAGTGGGGGCTGTTACCTGTGCCCGAGGTGAGGGAAGCCTGGGGTAAGGGTGCTGAGGGAAACACCTGGGGAAGGGGGGGCTGAGCAGCTGCTGACCCAGCAAAATGAAATTTAAGATGCTGATAAATGACTTGCCCATCACTCAGCCCCTCTGCAGCCTCTGCATGGGGCCCCCACCTCCTGCCTCAGGCAGCGGCCCCTTCCCCAACCCCCAGCTCTGAGACCCCCCCCCAAGTGTGCCCAGAGCCGTGTGTGCCCAGAGCCATAAATCTGGGTGAGGGATGGGCTGCAAAAGCCATTTCCAGGCTGGGGCACACGAGGAGCAGCAGGAGGTGCCCTCCCGGATGGACCCACCTCCCCACACCACTTGCTTTGGGGGGGCTGCAGCCCCCTGCGAGCATCACACAGGGCTGGGGGCTGGGGGAGTCACCAAAACCATCGGGGTGGCCACTTCGGAGCCATCGTGCCTCCCCGTGCAAGTGCTTGTGCAAAGCTGCAGTCACGCTGGGGGGAGCAGTGATGGGAGTGATGCAGCTCAGCACGGCGGGGATGGGGGGAAGGGGGGGCCGTGAGGCAGCCGAGCCGCGCCGGGGGTCCCGTCAGCAGGGTCCAGGGCCGATCCGGTTGTCAGCCACGCGCCGGTGGCTCCCGGTCCGAGGACTGAGCTGCGGGAATGGCAGGAGCGAGAGGGCACCGCGATGTTTGTGCACCGAGCTGGCCTGTTCTTGTCAAAACAAAGCAGATTTTTTGCAGAGGTTTTTGACTGAAACCTCCCATTCTCTCTGGCAGACAAAACTTCGCTTTCGGGTTTGGTTTTTGGTTTGTGTTTTTTTGTTGTTGTTTTGTTTTGTTTCGTTCTGTTTTGTTTTAAACCAGAATAACCCAAAACATTTCAGAAATGTGCCCCGTAGCCCAGCCCAGCCCCAGATGCCGGCAGCATCTGCACCCCAGCCCCAGGCTGCTCCCCCCTCCGCCTCCCGCCGTGCCCACGTGTCCCATCCCCGGACGGGATCAGGATCTGCTGGAGCAGGACCCGTTCCCGGGCAGTCTCCACCCAATATTGCCTTGATCAAACCCCGGAGACCTGACAGGAGGGGGGGACAGGGGGAAGAGGGGCTGGTCCCACACTGAGCACTGGGATTGTGCCCCCAGCCACCGGCACCGCTGCTCCCTGCTCCCCCCATCTCTGCTTCCTTATACACCCCGGGGGTCGAACCCCCCCACCCCGGGGGAGCAGCGTGGTGCCCCCAGGCTTGTTGCACCCGCTGCAAACTTGGGCCATTGTCCCTTTAGGAGTTTTGTCACCTAAAAATACCGGCTGTGTTTTCCTGCACACCGTTGTAGTTTGTAATTGGCGCGTATAAATATATGCCTCTGTGTGTGTGTGTAGATATATATATGTATAAATACACACTGGAGCGCAGCTGAGCAGGTTGGCTATTTAAAGCCTGGCCAGGAGGAGGACCCGTGCCAGGCCTGGCTGTCAGGAACGGGCACTGGTGGAAGACAAGGACGCAGCCCCAGCTCCGGGGTCACGGACCCAGCGCCGGGAAAAAAAATAGGAGCGTGGGCAGGGGCTGGGGGGAGCTTAAACCAGCACCGGGGGCAGCGCGGGGGGAGCGCCTGAGCCCAGCTGTGCGGTACCTGCCCCGGTGGGTAACCCCCTGCCCCAGCTCACCTCCCCCCCACTGCATCCTATGGGATATCCCCCCCCCCGGGGCACGTGTCGCTGCACCCCACATCCATGGGAAATGGGGGTTCACCCCGGGATGCTCAGCGTTGGCAGACGCTGGATGCCAGGACGGGGGTGCCCCTGCTCTGCCCCCACACCTGGGCACAAAGGCAGCCACTGTGCTGGCAGATGACCCCCCCCTGCCAGCCAAGCCCCATCCTCCCCGGGGACTTGCGCAAGAGAAACCCCAGCCCTGCCAAAGCCAACGGGGGTGGGGGGGGGGGGGGCAGAGCAGCCTCCGGAGCCCTCGCTCGGGTCCAAGCACAAACCACCTCCTGCCAGCTCGGATGCCGCGGCTTTGGGGGTTTCTGCTTCCTCCCCAGCCCCACTTGAGTCAGCCCTTGTGGCAGCGCCCGGGCAGCCAGAGCCTCCGCAGAGCTTCCGTGAGAAGCCACCGTGTTTCCCTTCATCCCATCCCATCCCACCCCATCCCATCCCATCCCATCCCAAACCCCAGGGGAACTGACTGACCCTCGATGCTGCATCTGCCCTCCCTGCCCCGGGGTGGTCGGGGGGACCCATCCCCTGCAGAGTCCCGTGGCCAGCAAACAGGGGGGTGGGGAGCCACTGGCCCCCGGCCAGCAGAGCCTCTGGGCAAACAAGGAGTGGGGCTAATGAGCTTACACAGCCTGTGTCCCGCACGTCAAGTGGGACACCTCCCACCAGAGCAGGTTGCTCCAAGCCCCCTCCAACCTGCCCTTGAACCCCTCCA
>JAOQGL010000015.1:5171640-5220852 GCA_027564165.1 Gallinago nigripennis | reverse complement strand
TTCTCCAGGCTGAACCCCCCAACTCTCTCAGCCCCCCCTCCCAGCAGAGGGGCTCCAGCCCTCCCAGCATCTCCGTGCCCTCCTCTGGCCCCGCTCCAACAGCTCCGTGTCCCTTTGATGCTGGAGACCCTGGAGCTGGACCATCACCTCCTGGGACACGTCTGCAGTGCCTGGAGACACCGTGTGTCCCCACGTGATGGCACAGGGAGGGGGGATGAGATCTTGGGCCTCCAGACATCCCCTGTGTGGGCTGCAGCCATAAACCCTGACCAGTGCTCCCAGTGCCCGGCTGCAGTGGGGATGTACCTGCCGCGGGCTCAGCCCCTCTGTCCCCCGAAAGCCACCGTCCCCCACTCAGGGCCAGCTGGCAGGTGACGATGCTGGGGCTTTGTCTCTGCCCTATGATGTTGCCCGTGATTTATAGGTCATTTTACAGCAGCTGTAAAGAGGCTGTAAATTATAGGAGGGGCATAAATTAGCCACGGACCCCTTTACTGGCCATAAAGATCTAAGGCCCACCACAGCTGCCTTTGGAGCTGGCACCCCGGGAGCATTCCCGAGGACAGCCCAGGGTGTCTTCGGCCGGGCCCACGGGTCATTTAGCACGTCCCAAATAAATGGGCCCTTTTATTCCAGCGGGGCCAGGGAGTCGGTGGGTGACAGGTGGGGAGGGGCCGGGGAGATGGGGACAGCCCGGAGGGGACGGGGGTGTCCCTGCCGAATCCAGACCTCTCCCCCTTGTTTAGTGGAGAGGGGAGAGGGCATTTTGTCCCCCCAAGGGGCCCACGGTGCCAGGACCCCCAGCCCAGGAGCGTTGGATGGTCCAATCCAGCAGCCATCTGCCGGGATGCAGCAGCGGCATGGACCAGGGATGCAGGCAGGGATGCAGGCAGGGATGCAGGCAGCTCCTGCAGCAGCCCCAGCTCACAGTGCACGGGATCTGTGGGGCAGCCCCACATCCCCCTCAGAATGACGGGAGGTCAGGGCCTCTTTCAGCTCCCACCACCCTTGGCTCGGTCCCCGTGAGCCGAGTCCCCCAAATTCCTCCGCTGGCCACCCCGTCCCGGCGGCAGTTGGTGCCCTGTTGTTCTCCGACCTGACCCTGGAGCACAAACAGCTTTGCAGCTCCTCACCGTCCCGCTAATTACATTATGTCTAACGAGAAGGATCAGGCGGAAGGGATTAAACTTTGAATCTGCTTCCGCGGTCCCGGCGCACAGGAGAGAAAAGCAGCTTTATCCATTCAAAACGGGAGTAATTTTTCACACCAGCTCCAATCCCAGCACTAATCTCCTTAGTTTACCCAGCTCGCTGTCAGCTCCGGCGCAGGCAGGGCAGGCAGGGCAGGCAGGATGCTCCCGGCCCCAGGGTTTTTCCTTCCTTATCCAGCTTTGTAGCCCATGGACAGTGACGGAGGTGATGGAGCTATGATGGGGTGGGCAGGGGGCCTCACAAGCCCTCCCCCAGGGCTCAAGGGACCCTTTCAGTGGCTTCTCCCTGCTCTTACCTGCTCTGTGCTGTGCTGGCTGCTACCAGGGAATTCTGGAGTTACCAGCAGCTCAGCATTTCCCCCTGCCTGGGGCTGGGGATGCTCTTTCCCAGGTTGGGATGGAGCCCAGGTGCTTTAGGAAAGATCTTCCAAGCTCTGGGGACACAGCACCAGCAGAGGTCCTGGATCCCAGGGCCACCCGTGTGAGCCGAGAAGGGATGGAGCCGGGCAGGGAAGGCTGTGGAGCTCACAGGGGTCCAGCAGGACCCAGGGCACAGCGGGCAATGCTGCAGCACCTCCAGCTGCCACGGGAGTGTGGGGGCTGTCATCGGCACCCCAAACATCTGCTCCACGTTTTGGCCCCTCTGTAGCCATGCCAGGGCAGCTCCGAACACTGCCAGCTTGGCAGTCCCATGGCCAGTGGTGGAATGGGTGACCCTGGAGAAGCAAAGTCCCCAGGCAGGATGGGCAGCCGTGGGAACCAGGCTTGGCAGCCACTGTCCCTCCATTCCTTGCCACCCGAGGTGGCTCAGTGACTTGCAGAGCTGCAGCCAGGTGGCCTGGAGGCACATCCACATGAAGGCTATGGCCACTTGTCATCTGCAGGTTGTTACGTTATGCAAACAGGGGTATGATTGTCTGGGCTGGGAATGGCCCAGCCAGAGGGGAGGGACATTTTCACCCAGCGAATCCATCAGCTGGAGCGAGCCCCTCATGTGGGCACCCTTCCAGGCTCCTGGGCTAGTGATTTGCATGATTATTCAGCACAAATTTGCCTTTGTTATGGAACAGGGAGTAGCCAGGGGTCTCCGTTTCGGAAGAGCAGAGCTGCTGGAGACGGGGCCGCAGCGGGTGGGCAGCCAGACTGACACCCTGCAGCAGGGGGGTCACCCCTCGCGGGCCGTTTGCATCCTGAGAGGCTGGAGCATCTTCTGTTCCACCCCTGGGCATCGTGTCCTCTGCCCAAACTGCCCAGAGAAGCTCTGGCTGGGCAGGACCACACAGGGCTTCCTCCTGGCCGGGCTTGCCCCACTCTCGCCTCCAATGCACCAGCCCATGGCTTGGCCACGGGCTCCCAGGGCCACCAGGGAACTCAGGGAGATGTTTCCCTGAGGATCTCCCACCACAGCCGCTGGCTGGGGCTGGGGAAGGAGTGCTCCAGGCTGGGCAGAGCCAGGGACAGCTCCGGGGGGGGGTGGGTTGCTGGGGGTAAGGGCTGCTCAGAAGCAGCGTCTTCCAAGCCTTGAGCTGAGATTTAGCCCTGGGACGTACCTCAGTGCTTCTCGGCTGATTTTTAACACAGATTTTACACCGAGATGTAACACTCCAGCTGAGACCTCCCAGCGCCGTGTCAGGCCCCACGGTCCTTCCCGGCTGGATAAGGGAGAGCTGAGCCCCGGGACTCGGTGGGGTTTGCAGTCTGTCTGGCAGAGCCGGCTCTCTGACGGGAGCAGACAGACACCCCCGGGGCAAAGGGCCCCCCTCAACGCGCCGAGTCCGACCCCGCAGCCGCCCGGCACGTTCTCCCTGCAAACGCCTGACCCCCAGGTCTCCCAGGAACAACAGGGAAAACCTCTGCCCCCCGGCACGGGCAGGGGCTCTGCACAGAGAGACCCTTGTGCGCGGTGGCAGCGGCTGTGGGGGTCACAGTCCCGGCGTGGGGACACAGCTGCTGAGGGGGGGGACACGGTCGGGGGGCGCCCCTGGCTCTGCCAAGCCGTCCCCAGTAGCTGCAGCGCTGGGAGGGGTGGGCGCAGGCACCGACCCCCAGCCTGGAGCCCAGCTGCGAGCCGGCAGCAGTAAATCTGGGCTCGTTGCTGGAGACCCCAAGGAGAGGAGCATCTGCAGCTTGTTTTCAGCCTGAACTCCTGTAAAAAGGGCACCGTGCCTATAAATCCATCACGGGGGAAGCTTCCTGGAAACCCGGTTCGGCTTCTGTTCCTCTAATTCCTCGCACACGGAGCTGCCAGCACGGAGGCAGGGCAGAGGGAAGGGGTTTTACACACCGTATCTCCAGCCCACCTGAGTCCCCCCAGTGTCACCTTCTCTGTGCCCATCAGCGGGGACGGGAGCTCCCACCCTTTGGCCACCAAACCCCACTGCAACTGCTCCCTGTTACCCAGCCAGGGACCTCTGCCAGGGCCACCCTCCCTGCTCTGTCTCCTCTAGCACCAAACAGTTAAAACAGGCTTTTAAAGCCTTCTTGGAAATCACAGCCCATCAGCGGGGAGAAGAGTAAACATTTTAAAGTCAAATATTGGCAGGTGGGTACAGCAGAGGATGCTTCCCACCCCCGCAGATTAACCCCAAAGGAATTAATCAATACGAGTCTAATTTAGGAAGCTTTTAGTCACCTGTGCAGCTCTTGCTCTCTCTATACATGCACCACTTGCTCCCCCCAGCACCCCTCAGAGTGGGTCTTCTTCAGAGCTGCTCATCAGGGTGATGCCCTGGGGACACTTGGAGGTCTCCAGTACCCATGACCCAAAAGGAGCATTCCCAGCCCACATGCTCCTGTGTGGGGCCAAGCTTCCGCTGGGGAAGCTGCTGTGGGAGCAGTGAGGGTGTGTGACCCCAAAGGTGATGGGGGTTTGGCCCAAGAGAGGGGCAGCCATAGGGGGGGAGGACAGGGGTGCTCTGGGGGTGCTCAGGGAAGATGCTCAGGGCAGTGTGTGCATTGGTCCTGTGGGAATGCTGGCTCTTCTTTAGGAGTGATGCTCCAGGGAGGGCTGGAGAAGCCTGGCTGTTTGCAGAAGCAGGGAGAGGGCGAGAGGAGCCCGTGGTCCTGGAGGGGAAGGTGAGAGGTGCAACCTGGAGGGGGGTTAGAGAGTTTAGGGTCCGCCTGTGGTTTGCTTTGCCTTCCTCCTCCTCCCATTTCCAGCGTGTGGGAGGCATCCTTGTCCGGCCTCACCAGCAGCATCGGGCTCCTGTGGGTTTGGCAGAGCGAGCGGGCACAGCTCTCTGCCCTGCTCTATAAATACAGCGGCTTCTCCGGGGCTGTCTAGACAGGAAACAGCCTGAAAACTGGGAGAAAACTCCCTGCGTTAAAGGGGACCAGCAGCCTGTGCTGGGAGCCCAGGGAAAACCAGCTACTGAAATATTCAGACGTACCCGGGAAGCCCCTCTGGAAGGGGCCCTGGACCCCAGGAGCCCGCTCGCTGCCAGGCTGGGTGCCAGGGTGCCTGGATGTGGTGAGGTCCTGGCCCTAGGTCAGCTGCTGCAGGCAGTGCCAAGCTCCTCCTGCCCTCCATGTCCATGTCTCATCCTTCAGAGTGCAAAGACTCCCCCCAAAACCTCCTTCTTCCCATGCCTGGGAAGGGGAACAGCCCTGCACCGAGCACCCTGCTTCCAGCTCCAGGGGAGCCCAGGTCCTGGGTGAGGCGGAGGGGGATGAGGAGGTGGAGGAGGAGGAGGAGTCAGCGTGGATGTGCTGTGGGAGCAATTCCATCGGTGCAGCCACAACCACCCCCTCCATCCCACCCTGGCCTTCCTCCCTCCGGACCCTTCAGCCTCCTCTCCTTGCACCGAGCTCTGCAAAGCAGCCCCTCAGGGAGTGGATCCACTGGATCCCTCAGTGACCACAGCCTGGGAAATGGCACAGGGACCCAAGTGCTCGGGTCTGTCCTTCCTTCCAGGCGCTGAACCTGTCAGTTCGCTTTGTATTGCTTTCATTTTATACCCTTGCAGGGGAAAGTCCTCATCCCAGTTGTTTTCTTGCTGGCCGCAGTGGGGTTTTTTTCACTATAAATATCCAAGCATTGCTTGAAAGGAAACAAAACAAAAAAAAACCCAACAAAAAAAAACCCAAAACAAAAACCCCAGCTCTAGGTAGTGGGAGAAAAATCATAGCCCATGGGTAATGACACATAATTACAGCCTTTCTCCTGATGAAAGGAGCTGCCACTGGGCTCTGAAATGACAGTGTGCAGAAAACGCTATTACCAGATTACTTGAACGGCAGAATCTTCGCAGCAGCAAGAAGGCAAAGCGTGTCCAGCCCTGGGGAGGAAGAGCAGCCAGCACCATCCTCAGCCCTGGCCTGCGTGGGGTGTGGGAGACAGAGGCAAATCCTGCAGCTGAAGGGAGGGGTCTCTGGGGCAGCCCAGGCTGTTTGCTGGCCCTGGGAACTTGTGGTGACCCCGGCACCTCGGGGGACCTGTCCCCGTGTCCCCCGTCCCCAGCAGGGAGAGGGGCCGCAGCAGCCCCCGTGGGCTGGGCTCTGCGGGTGCCCCTGCAGGGGTGCGATAAGGGGCGCGGAGGAGATCTGCCCCACTGATTTGTATTCTGTTCTTTGCCTGTATCACCGTAAACAAGGAAAATTACAGTATTTGTTATCTGGAGCTTCCTCCTCTTGCTAAGGCAAGATAACAGCCAGAGGAGGTTGCTGTTATGATTCTGATCAACTTCAGCACCTTTATCTGCCTCTGGAGATCTTTTGGGCCCGATTCAGAGATATGGGGAGCCTTTGTCAGGGTGGGGGGCTGAGGACATGGGCAGTGCCCTGTCCCTGCCCTGGGGATGACGGCTGTCCTGGGCAGCCTCAGCAGCCACTGCCCCCCCGGGAGCCCCGTCCCCTTTCCCCCTCACAGGGAGTGGGTCTGGGTTGAATCGCTCCATTCCTGGGGCTCTGAGCCTCCCTGGGTGTGCGGGCACTTCCCCGGAGCCCCGGCAGCATCGGGATGAGTGGAGCATCAGAGCGGCTAATGGGAAGCGCTGGGTGTCCCCCGGGACAGCTTATTAAACATCACAGCCCCGCCGGAGGGGCTGGAACAGTGTGACATTCATACACCAGCCCCGCTCCGGCGCAAGGGGGGCCATGTCAAACAAACACAATTAATTTCCCTCTGCAAATCAATGGGGGGCCAGAAGTCAAGCCCGCCTGGTGCAGGAGATGCACCGCAGTGAATAATCGTCCTCGTGGACGGGGGATCCGTGCTCTGCTTCCGAGGGCGGGCAAATTAAAGAGCCTCCCCCATGGGCTGAAGGGGAGACCAGGCTGCCGTGGATTATCCACCGCGGGGAGTTAATATGGGGCTGAACCTCCTGCCAGGACACTTCCCCGGTGACAAGCCCAGCCTGGGCGACCCAAAGCCCCCAGGTCTCTCTGGCAACTGGCTTCTCAGAGGGACGGGTCAGTCCTTTGCCTGGTGGTTCTCGCAGAAAAGCAGCGCGGGGAAGGATGCAGCTTTGTGCCGGGAGCACCCCAGGGGATGCAGAGCACTGAGCATCCTTCCCCCAACCCCCCCGCCGCCCCAGGGAGCCCGGGGTGTCACTGGGAGCCTGTCCTGGAGGGTCACCAGTCTGGGGATGACGTCCCTGGCTGCAAACACCCCTGTGCAACTGTCTGCCCCAATTGTTGTCTGCAGACAATAAAATATCATGTGATGTCTTAATGAGCTCCTTGGTACTTGACAATTGCAGGGGAGAGGGGCTGGCTGCCCCGGCCAGACCCCCCCAGCACCGCTTCCTCGGGGGGCAGTCACTGTGGAGCACCTCAGGGCAGGGGACAGGAGGGGGCTCCGTGGGGGACACGTCCAGCTGGGACCCCCAACCCTGTCTGCCCCGGCTGTGCCCTGCGTGGGCACCTCGTGGGTCGGGGCAGAGGGCTCTGATCAGCCAGGGAAGTGGCAAAACAATCCGGGCTGGAGCCCTCGGAGGGGAAGGCAGGATGGCAGGATGGCAGGGGGCTGTGCTCTCCCTGGCTCAACACGGCTCCTGCTCAGGCTCCCAAAGGCCGTGTCTGTGGGGAGAGCCCAGCGGGAATGGGGGTGCCCTGAGCATCTCTGGCCCCAGAGCTGGTCCTGCCCTCTGTGAGGGGGGTGATGCTCAGGCAGTTTGGCTGGCGGGGGCTTCTGAAGGACACATTTCCCTTTATCAGCGGCAGAAGAGCACCCACGTAAGAGCCGATGGGGGATCAGGGTGCTGTTGAGATGCACCCAAGGAAGGAAAAAGCCAGTTTGGGTCGATGCTGACAGTGGAGAAACCTCCGAGCAAGGAGAGTGCTGGGGAGGCAGGGCTTTGCCTGTGCCAAGGCTTTACCCGGGCACAGCAGCATCCCAGGGGCCGTGTGTGGCTGAGAGATGCTGCCACGGGCACTGGCCCAGCCTGGCTGGGTAGCCAAAGTCCAGCTGAGCACAGGCAGCGCCTGCGGCCGCAGCCACAGCCTTATTGATGCTTTATCGAGCTGGAGCAGAGGTGAGAGGGGCTTCCTGTGAACCGCAGCCGTTTGCTCCCAAATCGTGCCCGGCAGCTGATGCTTCATCCCTAGTGCTGCTGATTTCCACATGTCACATTTTCCTGGGAAGGCTGGTGTTTTCCAGGCTGGAAGGTGAGCTGCCCAGGGGCAGTGGCAGGGTAGCCTGGGGCTCGACTCCGAGATGCTATAGGCAAACCCCGTCCCCACTGGCCTTGGGGCAGCACAGGGAGGCTCTTGCCGTGACTCAGACCTTCCAGCTGATGGGAAGCCGTTTGCCAAGGTCAGACAATGCATCTGGAAGGCTCTGCAAAGCTGAGCAAGCCCTGCTGCCTGCCTGGGGGGAGAGGGGGAAAGGCAATGGTAGTGTCTGGGGGACAGAGGGTGGCACGGGCACAGCCTGCCCTCGGTGCTGGTTCCCACCCGGACACGGGTGTCCCCCCTGAACCCAGGCTCAGGACAGGGAACTGCTAGAAAGAGTCCAGCAAAGGGCTACAAAGATGATCGTGGGACTGGAGCATCTCTGATGGGGAAAGGCTGGGACCTGGGGCTGCTCGGCTGGAGAAGAGCAGACTGAGAGGGGATCTCATGGATCCTGAGCAACAGCTGAAGGGCCAGTGGCAAGAGGATGGGGCCACTCTTCTCAGTGGTGCCCGGGGACAGGACGAGGGACAACGGGCACAAACTGGGATGCAGGAAATTCCATCTCATGATGAGGTTTTTAATTTCTTTCCTGTGAGGGCGATGGAGCCCTGGAAGAGGCTGCCAGAGAGGGTGTGGGGTCTCCTCTGGAGAGATTCCAGACCCACCTGGACGTGATTCTGTGGGACCTGCTCTGGGTGACCCTGCTCTGGCAGGGGGTTGGACTGGAGGGGTCCCTGCCCACCCCAGCCATTCTGTGGCACACTCGTTACCATCAGTGCACACTCATTACCACCAGTGCACACTCAGCACTCCCCACGGCGGGGCTGGTGCACACCCCGTGCACATGTGTGCTCCGCAGCTCGCCCAGGCTCCACGCCAGGAGCCCCGCACCCCGACGTGCTCCGGCCTTTTCAGGGAGCGCCGGGAGCTGACAAAGTCTTTGTCAGTGGGATCTGTCACAGGGAAAGCTCTTTGTTCTTCAGCATTTGCTCCTGCCTCCCCCTCTCCCAACCCAAACGAGATGCATCTGCTTTTGTTTTCTAAATGCAGAATTAGGGGCTGAAAAGGGCCCCTTTGTAGTGGGGAGGAGGGGAGAGCTGCAGATCTTTAACTGGGAAGGCAAGGTCAGGGGGGAGCCGCTCCATTGTGCTGGGACTCTCCTCCTCCGGCTCGGCCCTTTCTGTGCCCCCTCTTCACACTCCGCTTCCCACTGGAGCCACTCTGGAGACTGGGGAGACCCTCTGGGGCGGGCGAGGGAGGGGGGGGCAGGCAGCCCCCCCAGCCCCGGTGCCCACCGGTGTCACCGCTGGCGGTCCCCTGCCCGACGGCGGGGATGGTGCGGGTTCCCCCCGCGCTGGGTTTTGCTGCTCCTGGAGGTGGGCGGCAGGGGAAGGGCCACCCCTCGGCCTTGGCTGGCAAGCGGGGGTGGCAGCCTGGCAGCGCTGAGCCCGGGGACACGCGCAGGCGGAGCAGGGGGGAACATGTGTGTGCACACGTGTGTGTGTGTGTGTGTGTGTGACCCCGTGCAGGGACACAGATGGGACGGTGCCAGTCCCCGTGGGCAGGGCAGGGGGTGTGTGTGGACCCCGCGCTCGGTCCCACGCCGTGGGAGGAAGGGGGGGCAGCGGGGGGGCTGTGGAAGCTGCAGGCTCTGGGAGCAGAGTCCCCGGGGAGCTGCTCCCCAAAGGCCTTTGTCCCCCCGCAGCCCAGACCAAACCCCACAAGCCCCGGCCTCACAAGCCCTTTTCTCTCTCTGGCCCTTTCCCGTGGCAGGGCAGCTCCGCAGCGTGTCCCCCCCCCTTCCCAGCCACCTCCTTCCACTCTCCCAAGGATGCGGAGGACCCAGACACAGCCACCAGCCCGACACACGGCGAGTTGATCAGCTGCTGTGGTAACGGACACCTAATTTAAATGTATCTTAATCCTGCTCTTGATTAATTGCAGTTAAACTGCAACACGCCCCGGTTAATGGAAAATGAGCATCTGCACTGCCTCGAAATGGCATCACCGCTGCCCACGGGGGAGTGGAATTGCTCAGCACAGCACGCCCCGGGGGGGCAGGAGAAGGGCCAGGGGCTGGTGCTGCCGCTGCTGCCAAGACACGAGCCCCCAGCCCGTCCCTGGGGGCTCCAGCTTGGTCCTTGTTGCTCCTCGGTCTCAGCCATGGCTCTCGGCAGCTCCCATCACTCTGGGGGGAGTGGGTGTCTCCTGGTCCGTCCTGGAGGACCTGCTCATGCTCCGCTTATGCCACCAGATGGTGACAGCTTGTGGTCACTCCTGTGTTGGGCCCCGATGGGAAGCTGAGGCCAGGGATTCCGCCGGATCCCTGAGCCTCCCAGGAGCAGGGGATGGTTTTCCCCTTTTTCTGCCGTTTGCAAACACCATTCCTTCTAAAGGCCGGAGGACTCGTGTCCCGTTGATGCAGTCAAGCAGAAAACCAGAGGAATGAGCCTGACCCCTTTCCATCGCGAGGGCGCAACCCCATAAGGTCCATTTCGGGGCCAACATTATTACACCTGGGACCAAAGCTCGGCGGGGGGCACGACTGCTCTGGAGGGACCAGGGCCAGGAGCTCCAGTGCAGGGCAGGTCCCCGGCTCGGGTGGGTGCCCACCCAGTGCCCCAGCAGCCCTGCCAGCCTGGCAGCTTCAGCACAGGGTGGCCAGGCTGGGGGCTGGGGCCGGCTCTGCCGCTCTGCTCTCAGTGAAACACTCCCCGTGTTCAGGCTGCTGGGAGAAGCGTGTCCCAGCAGGTGTGTTACCTCCCCCCCTTCTCCCACTCCACACATCTGTCATCCTGGAGAGAAACATTCCCTGGCTCTTGGCATGGCAAGCGGAACAGTTGCCTGAACCAGCAAGAGGCTGCTCCTGGAGATGGATGCCCAGCATTTGGTTCAAATCTAGCCCTGGTGATTGACAGGGCTAATTCAGCCTGTCCTCTCCCCTCTTATAACTTAATCACTTACACATTGCCTCGCGCAGGTCTCTCGCTGCCAGCTGGAGATGTCTTCATTCTGGGATGCCCTGACTCAGAGTCCGACTCGGGGCTGCTCCCGACCTTGTGCTCCCTGCACAGAGGCTGAACGGCCCCACGCCGTCTGTGTCACCCCGAGCCAGCCCGGCTTTGGGGGTGCTCACCTGAGCGGCACAAACTGGGGCTCTCTGGGGTGGGCTCCCATCTCAGAGAGACCAGAAGATAGGCTGGGTGACATCTGGCCTGGTGACATCCCACCTTGCCCTCCAGCCTGGGGACCCAGCGTGGTCCCGGCAGAGGCTGAGCAGAAGGTGCACGTGCTGCCTGTGTGTGTAAAGAGTTTTTGGGGTGCTCCATGTCCGAGCTGCCATGTTCCTGCTCCTGAAAGGCTGCCCGACGCACACAGCTGGGAAGGGCAGGGATTGCAGCAGCAGTGGCTCCTGGATGGCTCCGGGGAAGGATTTGGGTCTGGCAACCCCTTAAAAAGCTGCTCTGAGAAAATGGGTGCCCCGGGGTTTGCGTCGCAGAAGGGGCTGCCCGAAGGGAGAGCAGCGGGGGGGGGCAGGGGATCCCTCTGCCCCTGCTTGCCCCCCGGGGACCCGAGTCTCCCCCACTGCGACAGCGTGGGAGCGAGCATCCCGCCGGGCGCGGCGAGCAGCCTGAGCTGCTTTCGGGGGGACAACCGCCCCCAAGCCCCAGAGGGGACCCCCGGACCCCCGCTGGTGAGGCTGCCGGCAGCGCAGCCAGGATGCTCCGGGGGATGGGGGGCGGGCAGCCCGGCGGCGACTACAAGCCCCATCAGGCCGCTGAGGAGGAGGAGGAGGAGGAGGGAGGGAGGAAGGCGGGGGAGGAGCCGGGAGGAGGCGGCGGGGCGGTGCGGGAGCGGCTCAGTCCGGCGGCGGCGGGCGTACGGCGGGGACGCGGCGGCGGCGGGCAGCGGCAACGGCAGCGGCGGCGGCCGTCGGGGCGGCCGCGCCTCCGGGAGCGCCTCCCGCCGCCACCTCGGGGCCGGCCCCGCCATGGGGCGGCCGCTGTGAGCGCGGCGGCGGCGGGGCTGCGCCTCTCGCCCCGGCCGGGGCTCCCCTCCATGGTTCCCGGGAGCGGCGGGCACCGAGCCGCCGCCGCCCGCGGGGCTCCGGTGAGTACCGACACCGCGCTCCGGCAGGGGCTGCCCGGGACCGCGGCGGGGAGCGGGACCGCGGGGCATCGCTTTGTGCTCGGCGAGGACGGCGGCGGGGGCTCGATCCGGGACGTGGGGCACCCGTCCCGCGGGGATCCGCCGCGCCCGGAGCTCCCCCCGCTCCCCCCCGCCCCCCCCCGGTGTGTGCGGAGCTCCCCGGCTCGTCCGTGGCGGGGCGGCTCGACGGCGGGCCCGGTTCGCGAGCACCGCGACGGGAGGGGGGGCTCCGGTTTTCGGGCGCTGGAGGTTTTGCGGACACCGGGGGGGCGCCGTTTTGCGGGAGCTGGGGGTGTGCGGACGCCGGGGCGGTCCGGTGGGCGTGTGTCGGGGGCCCCGGTTTGCAGCCCCCGGGGGCTACGGGCGGCGGGGGCCCCGGTTTGCAGCCGCTCCGCCGCGGGAGCCGTTCGGCGGGCGGCAGTTTTGAACCGCGGCGGGTCCGAGCCCGTCCTTCGGGCCGAACCGGGGCTGGAAACCCCCCCGCAGCCCCGGCGCCGGTGCGGGCGGGAAGCCGAGACGCCCCCCTGTCCCCCGGGTGCGGGGGAGCGGGGCCGGGGCTGTTTCCCGAGTTGGTGCCTGGCCCCTGCTCCCGAAAAGTTGCTGAGCGGGAGCCTCGCGGCTTCCAGAAGAAGATGGAAAAAGGCGCTGGGGAGGGTTTTGTTCCCGATGCGGGACCCCGGGGCGTTGCGGCGGCCGCCGGCACCGAGGGGCTCGCAATAACGCGGTCCTGGAGTTTCTGTTCCCTTTGTGTGCGCTGCCCGCCAGGAGGTGGGGGGACCCGGGGAGCCTCCTTTATCCGCACTCTTTGCGGGTCTCTGGGGGGGTTGTACATGGCGGAGGCGGGGGGGGGAGTTGCGGCGTGGCGGCCCCCGCTGTACCCCCCCTGTACCCCGCTTTCTGCCGGGCCGCCCTGCGCAGCCCCCGGCGCCCGGCTGGGTTTCGGGGGGGCTTTTTGGGGATCGCCGCCGGTGGGGCCGGGAGCGGTGGTCGCAGGCGGCCCGGCCCCGGGCGCGGAGGGAGCGGAGCGGGGTCCATGTTGGGATCACGGCGAGGGGCGCCGACCCCCCCGGCCGTCCCCTCCCCTGGCGCTGCGGGGTGACTGCGGTGACTGCCCCGGCCCCGGTGTCACGGGTGGCCGCTGCGGCTCCCCCCCCGCCCCCCCATCAATGTTTAACCCCGAGCGGGGCGGTTGGCCCGGCCGGAGCGGGACTGGGGGTTGTGCGGGGGCGGGATGTGCTCTGGGCGGGGGCTGCCCGGCTGGATGCGTGTGTGCGTGCGCGGGGGGGAACGGTCCCCCTGCCCAGCCCTAGGGATGCTGCAGGACCCGGCCCCGCGGGCCCCCTGGCCAGCAGCCATTTTCCCCGCACGGGAGCCCTTCCTCCCGTGATCCGTGCGGCGGCTGGCCCGCACTGCTGCCCCGCCGTGTGCTGCTCGGGGAGGGTTGGAGTAACCACTGCCTGCCCGGGGGGGGGAGGGCGGGAGCAGCGCCCCCCAAACTGCGTCCCTGGGCGCCGGGCTCCGCTGCGAGCGAGGTGGGAGCGCTGGGAGGGAGCCCGGGGGGAACTGGATGGAGCTCCCGGTTTATTTGTCTGCCAAAAAACGTAAACTGGACGAGGAGCCGCGTGGCCTCCAGCCCCAGCTGGTTTCCCCCTGATGCTCTGCCTCCCCCCCCCCAAGCCCAGGCCTCCAGAAGGGGCCACTCCGCTGGGGCTGGGGCACAGATGCTTCTCCCCCGGTGGGGACTTTCTGCTTCTGGGCACGAAGGCAAATGCCAGCAGTTGGGGATCTGTTTGCTGGAGAAACGTGTGTCCTTCCCCTCCCAGCAGTGTCCCTGTCCTGGACCAGTCCCTTCCCAGAGCACTCAGTGGTACCAGCCCAGTGGAGATTTTCAGGTTCCAGTGGATGCTCTGTAGATGCAAAGATGGAGCCCTTGGGCCGGGACCCCTGAATGTGAGGGTGTTTCTATCACTGATTGAGTTTTGCAGAGATCAGTGGCTGAGGCTGGGCCTTTCCCCATCCCTCCTGCCCCACTTACCAGCCTCTCCCACCCCTGGATGCCCACCCCATGTGGTGAACTCGGCCCTTAGAGATGCCCCTGGAGCTGTGAGGCTGCAGCACGCGTGGCCGGGAAGGGTTAACACCGTATGTGTGCTGCACAGTTGGATATTTATTTTTCCAAGCATGCATCTGCTTTAAGCATTATAGTTTTTCCCTATAGTTACATTTGCAGTTGTGTTTGCTTTTTATTTCAGCAAATACTTGGTTCCTGACCCGAGGGCCAGGCTGGGGCAAGGAGTGCTGGGTGAGGGAAGGGCTTTTCTCCACGTCGCCCATGAATTTTGCCTTTGGTGTGCCCTTCTTCCCCAAGGGTGCCCGGAGGGCTGCTGGTGTTGAGCCTCGGGGAAAAAATGAGTCTCCTTTCTGTATTTTGGAGCTGGAGGGGGCTGTGTGCCAGGCAAGGGCTGCTGCTGGCAGTCACCACCTCTCCGTCCCGAGGGATGTGTGGCCCCCAAGCTGGGTGCAGCCCCCGCCGTGGGGCTCCTGAAGCCTTGCAGACCCGGGAGCCCAGCCCAGGCTCTTCTCCCCGCTGGGGCTGCCCTTCCCAGGTTGTTTTTCCGCTGGCTGTTACATGCCAGGTGCTGGCTCCGAGACACCCCGGCACCCACCCGCCCCCGGGACGCTCTGACGTGGTGGATGCTGCTGGGACCAGCTCTGCTCCAACACGGAGGCCAAGCTGCCCCAGCCCAGGGCTACCCCAGCCCCACCGAGGGTGGGCACCCAGAGCCTGCTCCGGGGGGTCGATGGCACGGCATCCTGGGCTCCCACCCCCCGGTGACCAGGCGCCCGGCTCCAGCACCCGCTCCTGCTTTTGGCACGTGGGATACATTCCTGGGGATGAGCCACGGGCCGGGAAGGGGCTTCCCCGTTCCACTCAGCTCGGAAACCTTCAGCACAGGCGGCTGCCCGAGGGGGGAAGGTCCATCGTGAGCCGTGTCCCCGGGATGGCTCAGCCCCGTGACTCACGGCCGTGGGAGAGGAGAGGGGGCAAAGTGCAGCCCGCGGGGTCCCCGGGGACAGCGGGGGACACAGGTTGCCCGAGGCTGCTTCTGCTGAGCCCACGGGCACGCGAAGGTGTGAGAGCATCTTCCCGGGTGTGCGGGGAGCCCGTGCCCCGGGGAGGGTGCCCAGGTGGGCACATGGGTGTCCATCACGGCTCCGAAATAGCCCCGTGGGTGTAATGGCCGGCTGTAATTGCAGCCTGGGAAGCAGCTCTCCGAGGGGCACTTAGCCCTGGCTCCTCTCTGCTTCCATTTTTAGTCCCTGGAGTCCACCCCTGAGCAGTAAATTGCAGTGTGCTGGGGCCGTGGCAGTGGGGATGGTGCCCGGTGGGAGCCCAAGACCCCCCCCCCTGCCCGAGCTGCCTCATCCTGAGCAAACGGTCTCCCGTTGGGATTTCTATAAACGTGGAGAAGAGCCATGCCCTGGTGTGCACAGGTAGGAGCACCCTCCCCGCTCCCTCGCCTCATGCCGAGCGGGTGCAGAGGAGCCCCTGGGGCAGGGGCAGGTACGGGGGGGTTCCCCGGGCTCCTTTTCCCCGGGGAAGAAGGGAAGGGTCCGTGCTGCCCCGTCCCTTCGGTATCCCCTGCTTCCCAGGGTGCTGCTGAGCCTGTGGGGGGAGCAGGCAGGATGCTGGGTCTGACCCCCCTGGGCAGGATGGGTCCCTGTCCCCCCCCACCCTCTGGCACTGCTGCCACCTCCCTGTCTGTCCTGGGGAGCCGAGCAGGGGTCCTGTGTTCCCTCTGGATCCCGGCACGCGTCCCTGCCTCCTCCCCGTGACTCTCCCCGACACGGGGCTGGTGCTCCCCACGCCGTGGAAATGGGTGCTCCCCACGCCACGGAAACACGCTGCTGTCGAGCCCTGGATCAGCTGGAAGGCGCCCGCCCCGAGGTGTATCTGGAGAAGGGCTCTGCTGTGTGCCGAGCCAGCACTGACTCATTTTTCAGGAACTGCCACTTCTGGAGGCTCTGTGCTCCCTCCCTCCCTCCATCCCTCATCCCTCCCTCCATCCCTCATCCCTCCATCCCTCCCTCCCCTCGGCACGGGGCCGGCTCGGGAGGCCCACGCAGACGCTCCGCATTAGGGCATGTTCCGGGGAGCATGTGCTGTCGATAAACAAAACCACTTAGAGACAGAAAATAATTTCCAGAAATACCGAAGACTTTTTTTCTTCCTTTTTTTTTTTCTTTTTTTTTTTTACTTTTTTTTTTTTTTCCATGAAGAATTCCACCTCCCCCTTTCCAAACCTTGATAAATTGTTAACATTCAATAACTATTTCAGAGCGTGCTGCCTGGCGCCCGGGAGCGCTGGTGCTGGCTGATAACGCCGGTGTTTGCCGGGTGCCACTTCTCCCTCCCGGGGGGTTGTGTCAATACTCGGGTCCCAAATGCTCCCACGGTGGCCGGAGCAGTTGGGGGCGGGAGGAGGCAGCCGGAGCCCCCAAACCAGCACCTCGGCTGGGTTCCCTTGGGCTGCAGAGGCTGTTCGGGGGGTCTGAGCTCCCCCAGGCACCCTTTGGGGCCGGTGCTGGCAGCTGCTCGGCCCATCCCTGGGGAAAAAAGCCGGTGCTTTGGGCAAAGGGAGCGAAGGGTCTCGCTGGAACGGGACAGGCGGTGGCCGGAGTTCCGACGGACCGAGTGCGTGGGGAGGATGAGTAGTGGCTCGTTACTCACTAGGATTATTACTCAGTGTTTGTAACAGCTCACGCTCCGAGGCGGTCGCCTTGCGGGAAAAGGGAGCGCTCCCTCGGGCGGCAGGTTGGGAACGGCTCCGCACGGGGCTGCGGGAGAGGGACCGGCTGAGCTGCGGGGGCACGGAGGTAGGGCTGCTCCCCGGGGAGCAGGGGAGGTGTTTTGGGGATGGCATCATCCTGCCCACACCCTGGTCCTTCCTCTTCTCCTGGAGCATCCTTGTCCGGAGCAGGGCCGTGCCGGGGTTGTGCAATGAGCTGGGCAGGGATCGCGCCGGCCGAGCCCAGTGGGACCAGTAACGGCCGCCGGAGTCAGGACCCCCATCCCAGGCGCCTGCGGAGTCACAGATGTGTCGCGGGGGTGGAACGGGGCCGGGGGGGGGATGCGCTCACATCCAGGCTGCTGGAAACAGTTGGCCAGGGGCGGCTGGGCCGGGGCTTTGGCTCCGGCGTCCCCCTCGGACGTGTTTTGGCAGAGCTCCCCGCTCCCAGCGTGGCGGGGAGGAGGACGGTCAGAGGGATGAAGGCCATGGAGGGCACGTCCCCGGGGCACCCTGAGATGGGATGGGGCTCTGGTGGGTTCCCTCGAGCCAGAACCTGGCTCCGGTGCCCCCTGGCAGGGGAGGGGGACGGGGACCCGAGGGGACGGGTGGGCTGGAGAGCCTGGCGTGAGAGCTGGCAGGGACGAGAGCGAATTGCAGTGTTGGCCGTGTGGAAGCCGGGGGATTTCTCCCCAAACGGCTGCTCCGAAAACAGCTGTTGGTGGAAAGAGATCTGCTGCGGGCGGGAGGTAACCCCTTCGGCTCCGGGAAACCTTCCCCTAGCGGGGGGCTGCCTGCGTGCCCTATAGGTCCTATAGGGGATTGGGGGGGTCGGGGTTTGCAGCAGGATCTGCCTGGCTGAGGGTGCACAGAGACATGGACAATGTCAGATTTTGGTCTGGATAATGTGGGATTTGGGATAGCAAAGCCTTGGAGCGAGGCCCTGCTGGTCTGGGGGTGCCGAGTGGGGTCCTGGGGGTGCTGGGAGCATTTGGGGCAGAAGATGTGGAAAGAAGGGAGAGAGGCGGGGGGGGTTGCTGGCATTCACTCAGGGGAGAAGTGGCCTTTCGGAGCCCGGCAGAAACAGAGCATTTTTCCTGTCCCACAGAACTTGTCAAGGTTTTGGGATTGTTTTTCATCAGAGCAAAGTTAAAGAAAAATTAGACTATTCTGGGAACTGCCACACTGTGGTGACCCGGTTTGGGCCGAGGGGGTTTTTGTTCCAAAAATTTTTGTGGCGTTTTGATCCTGGTAGAGGTTTCCTCTCCGCGGCACGGAGCAAGTGCAGGAGGAGGAGAGGAGCAGGAATCTCCCTTTCCCTGACCGGCCTTTGAAAATTTCTCCCCCCCCGTTCTGGGAAATTTTGCTGCATTCGATTCTGCTTCGCCAGCGGTTTTCCCTCTCGGCACATCAGCGCTTTCGTGCGGGGAAAACATAACCCTGTCCGTCAGTGCGGGGTCAGCCCTGCCCGAGGAGGGGTCTGCGGGGACCTGCCCCACGGCGCGGGGGCATCATCCCTGCCTGGGGGGGGGATGCTGGAGGAGCATTGCCTGCGCTGGGTGGTGGGATGCGGGGGTGCCTCTCGCCCTGCCCTGACTCTGCTTTCCTCCTCCGCAGCTCGGAGGGGCTGACGGCCCGGCGGAGACCCCCCCCCGCCGCGGGGTCCCCATGGAGTGGGAGTTGCGGAGCCCAGTCGCCGAGCAGTAGCCGCAGCAGTGGGATGTTGACCTGGCGGTGCCTCATCCTTTGGGCTGTGCTGGTCGCAGCCGCGCTCTCGGCCGCCCGGCCGGCCCCCACCCTGCCCGACCAAGGTAAGAGCCCCCTCCTCCTGCGCGGGTCTCCCCCGGCCGTACCGCAGCCCGTCTCCGCGGCAGAGAGAGGGGCAGAGGCTGGCGTGAGGTCTGGCCACGTCCCGGTGCCACGCTGGTGGCTGGTGGCTAGTGCCGGTGGGGATGTGGCACATGTCGCCTGCCACGAGCAGTTCTCCAGGGCATGAGAAATTATAGGATCACAGAATGGTTTGGACCTTAAAGATGGAAGGGAATGGAAGGGATCTTAAAGATCATCGAGTTCCAGCCCCCCTGCCCTGGGCAGGGACACCCCCCACCAGAGCAGGTCGCTCAGAAAGTGCGTGCGTGGTTCCAGCAGCGCCCCTGGATGCGTTAAACCTGGAGGGAAACTGTGTCCAACCCCCAGGCTGTTGGTTTGGAGGAGGGTACAGAGCCCCAGGAGCTGTGTCCCCGCCGTGGGGGGGTCACTGCCTGTGGTGTCACCTCACTTCCCTGTGGCCACCTGCAGCCCGGGGCTGCCTGAAGCCTCGGACCCATAGAATGGCCCGGCTTGGAAGGGACCTTTGAGACCATCAAGATGGGACCACCCTGCCGGGCACTGGGGTGATCCTGGCTCAGCAACAGGAACCAGGATTTGTGTGCAGGGAACCACGGGCAGCGTGTGGGATGAATGCACCCCACGGAGACCCCCGGGATGCTTCGGTGTCCCTCCTGGCTGGGGAATGCCCACGGGGCTGGCTCCAAAGCCCTGGTCTCCACCTCACTGGAGACAGGGGGCACAGCCCCCGAGGAGGGCATCCCCCTCGCTGTCCATCGCCGCTCCCCCCTACAAAAGCCTTGCAGGGGCTTGTGGCCCATGATGGGCAGGTGGGGGGTTGTCCCTCAGCCCTGGGGGTGCTCCGCAGCCCGGGGACACCCCGGGATGCAGGGGACAGGCTGGGGGTCACCCGGCCCTGGTGACAGCCCCCCGGAAAGCACCCCTCTGGCGTTCCCCAGCCTTGGCTTTCCCCTGCGTGAGGCGGAGAATAAGCAGAGCAGGCAGCGCAGGGCTTGCTGCCTTTTGGTTTTAATTACCCAAGAATGTCTGGGCCTGGGGTACTGCTGTTCTTTTTAAGGCTCGCTCCCCCTTCCCTCTCCCTTCCCCCCAGCCCCGAGAGGCGAGTTGCCGGTGCTGCCGGCGTGGGCACAGCACGGCCCCCCCGTGAAGATGCCCGTGCCCACCATCCCTTCATGGATCGGGGGGCGGGATGGGGCAGGAGCTGGCACCGATGAGTAAATCGTGCTGAGGCTGGCGTCCCTGGCCTTTGGGGGGGAGGGAAGGGGGGGGACACGACAACTGGGTGATCCCAGCTGGAAGGATGCTGTGATGCTGCCAGCAGGCTGGGGTCGGGGCAGAGGGCACCCTGGTGACAGACACGTCCCGTGAGGTGGCTGGGGCTGTGCGTGGTCCCCGGGGAGCTGCGGAGAGGAGGCCGGGCAGAGCATCGCTCGGGGGGGTCAGCTCGGAGATTTTTCCACTGGCGTGTGTGCTCCCCGCGTCTGTAAATAACGCGGCCGACGGCCGTAAACATGTTTTTCTCGGGAGATTGCTCTTCCTGGAAGAGGTTTCCTGGCGGTGTGTGTGGTGAGGATGGCTCTCGTGCTGCCGGGAGAGCGGTGCTGGCAGCCCCGGCTGTCGCATTGGGGTGCTCAGGCTGAGGGCTAATTTGAGGAAAGGTGGTTTTTGGGGATGCTTAGGGGGTCCCACCACCCCCGGAGGGCTTGGGGAGCAGCCTGAGGCAGCGGAGGAGGAGGAGGAGAGGTTGGAGAGGAGGGAGCTGGTTCCTCGCCAGCCTCATGCCAGGGCTAACAATAACCTCTGGAAACATTTCCCGACACGGTTCTCACCAGGGCAGCCCAATTAGTGCCACAGCGGGAGCCCGGCTGGGGCAGAGCCCGTCCCTTGGCTCCGGGGCCGGCTGGTGGGAACACAATGTTCCCGGCAGGACGTGCGGGATGGGAAGAACCGTTCCTGGGCCAGGACCCACGGCCGGGGCCGTGCCACCGGCCTCCAGGTCCGGCCCCGGGGGCGTTTGGGGTCCCGCGGGGTGTGTTGTGGGGCTCAGCTCCCGTGGGGCATTGTTTCCCCAGGGCTGGGCTCTCTCTCCTTCCCCTGCATCCCGCCGGCATCGTCCGGGGGGCGGCCGCGCTCGGGTCCCCTCGGTGACGGAGGCAGCAGCTTTCCCGGACTTTGTTCTGGATGTTTATGGGGTTTCAGTTTACTCCCGGTTCTGAGGCAGATAAGCTCCCTTCTCAGGGAGGCAGTAATCCCCCGCGCCCGGCCCGCGGCCCCTGCCTCCCCGCATTCCCAGCCCCCCTGCCCTCGTGGTGCGGGGAGGGGGCTCGGCAGCCCCTGCCTTTGTCGGGGGCTCGCTCCCGTCACTGAAAAATCTGCAGCAAATAAAATATTAATGGGCACTTACAGCATTTTATAGTTACCTAAATTTGGAGGTGGTAAAAAAACCCCTAGTTAAGGGGAAAAGCCAAGAAATTTCCATGAGCAGCCTCCGTCGCCTCCCGCACAAAGCCCCTCTTTGTCTCCAGGTTAAATAGAAACCTGCAGAAAATTGCCGAGGGGATTTTTTTTTTTTTCTTTCCCCTCTCTCCTTGTCTGCTATTGTCCTCACCGCTGTTCAGGCATTTCCACCGCTCAGGGTCTGCCTCATCCCTGCCTGGGGGGTGCTGGGGGTGCAAAGCAGCCGAGCTGGTTTTTGTGGGGAGGGGGGCAATGCTTTGGGGGGGGTCTTGCCTTGGGCAGCTCTTTTTGGGGCACACTGAGCCCCGACGGCTGCCCCAGAGCAACAGGTACTTTCCCAGGGGGGTGCATCTGCCCTGTGGAGAGGGGGGGGTTGGCAGAGGAGCCCGGGGCTGTAGCCCCTTCCCTGTGCAGCCGAGCCCCCTTTGGGGCGGGGGGCTGCCCCATTTCCCGGCCGCCCAGCTGGCCACAGGCTTAACCTCCCCCCGGCCCATCTGTGGGGCCAGCGGGGGCCCTGGCTCCTGGGGCTTTGTTGTGCCTGGCTCCTCGGGGGGGGGGGGTGGGTGTCTTGCTTTGCACCCAACGGGAGCTGAAAGTCCAGGGCTGGGGAGGGGGTGCTCAGCTCTGGGGGCCTCTGTGAGCATGGGGCTGTGCTGCTGCCACCTCCTCCCCAAAACTCAGCGCTGGCAGGAACATGTGATCCCGGGGGGGGGCTGCGGTCTGTCCCCCCTCCCCAGCACCAAAGATCTTTGGGGCTCGTTGGCTCGGCTGTAGCCCTGGACATGCTGTCACCAGCCACAGCATCCCCAGAGATGGCACCACGAGGGTCCTTGGCTTGTCCCCGCTGCTTTCCAAGTGGACTGCTGTCCTCCCATCCCCAATTCCCTGCTCTCCAGCCCCCACACATGCTGCTTTTGCAGTTCTCGGGGTCTCCCCCCACCCTTGCCCCCAGGATCCACAGGGGATTGGGTTTGGAGGAGCTGATTCCTCACTGGAACCCTACAAGATCCCCGGCCACGCTGCGCACCCTCTGTACTTTTCCCAGCCCAGGGTCATCACTGGAGCTTGGGGGGGCCAGCAGCCCCCACTCCCACCTCCGAGCCCTCTGCTCCCCAGACCCCAAATCCTGCAGCCGCGGGATCCCCAGGGCATCGCCTTGTCCTCGGGGGCATCGCCTTGTCCTCGGGGGCATCGCCTTGTCCTCGGGGGCATGGTGCTGCCGCCTCCCCCCCAGGCTGCTGAGCGGGCATTGTTCCCTCCTCCCGCCTTCCCACTCGGATGCTGTCACTCCGGCCCTTAATTGAGGAGGAAAAAAAGAAATATGAGTCTGGGGGAGCAGCGGCGGCGCTTTGCCGCAGCCTGGGCTGTGGGGCTGCCCCACGGCCAGCAGAGCCAGGCGAGGGGGTGCCGGGGGGTGTCCCCGGGGCTGGGGGTGGGCTGGCTGTCCATCCCCCCCCCCCCATATCTGCAACATCCCTGGGGCTGCTCAGGAGAGGTGTTTTCGGCAGCGAGCCAGGGCCAGGCACAGCCAGGGGTGGCTGTACGGATTGGGGTGTTCACTTGTGCCCCCCAGGATGGGCAGGACCCCCCCCCCCAAGCCATTCCCCGCCTGGGGGAAGCTGATGGGTGGGTGTCTGTGCCCCCGGGGCTGCAGAGCCCCGAGTGTGGCTGGGGGTGTCCCGGGGGGAAAGGGGTGGATTTATTCTGACAGCTTTGCAGACTACCAGCACGCCTGTTGGTTACATGCTGCTTCAGTTGATGGGCGGGGGGGCAGCACGTAAATCCCCCCCTCCCTGCTGGAGGAAGCATCCAGGGACCCGAGGGTGGGGAGAAGCCCAATGCCCCCCCTGGCCTGGCTTGGTCAGAGGAGCCAGGGGTGCCTTGAACCCCCCCAGGAGGAGCCAGGAGTGCCTTGAGCCCCCCCGGGAGGAGCCAGGGGTGCCTTGAGCCCCCCAGGAAGCCCCGTGGTTGCCCTGAGCCCCCATCCTTCCCTGCTGGCATCTCCCCGCTGCAGCCTTTCCCCGGGAAAAGAGGAACCAGGGATGTGCATCGCCCGGGGAGCAGCCGGGATGCGGGGATGCTGCTGGGGGGGGACCCCCTGGGAGGGGGTGGTCAGCAGGGAAAGGAGCTTTTTAAATAAGAAAGAAGCCAATCCCCGCGTCCCGGTAAGCGCTTCCTGTTGGGATTAGCGGGGCTGCCGGGCATGTGTGTGCTTTTTCTTCAGGAAATACCTTCGGAAAGCCCCGCTGGGGTCTCCAGGGCAACCGGCGCCCCCGGCCCCGCGCCCCCCGCCCGCATTGTCCCCGCGCCGCTTTGTTGGCCGCTTTATTGCCACCGCCGTGGCCGGCACAGCCCGCGGCTCCCGCGCTCGGGGGGCCACTCGCCGGGCTGCTCCGATGGGGGGACAGGGGGGACAAGGTTAATCTGTGCCCCTCCTCTCCCCAGGGTGGCTGCCCCGTGTCCCCCTGTCCCCGGGGGAGCGGGTGACAGTTCCACGCGCTTGGTGACACTCTCCATCTGGCTGGCGCTCCCCAGGCTGGGCTCTGCTCCTGGGTCCATTTCAAAGCTGGAATAAAGCAATAAACCCTGGTCGGGCTGTGCTGGAGCATGCAGCCCCCCTTTTTTGGGCTCGTTTGGAAGCACAGGCGCCATCGGCCGGGGCTGGGGCTGCCCCTGGTCTCCCCGTGGGCTCCTGTCCCCCCTGCACCCTGAGGGGCTCTGCCCTGCGGCATCCCCACTGGGAGGCTGGAGAGGTTCAGTAAAAAAGGGAGCAGCAGATGGTTTAGATCTCCTGGATCTAACCTGTGTATTTTGCTTTCTCCGGGCAGGCGAGCAGCAGGCGCTGCCAGTGTTCTGTTGGCCATCCTCATCCTCATCCTCCTCCTCGCCCCGTTTGGCTCGAAGGGGGCTGTGAGCATCCCTGCAGCCGGGCTGGGGACAGCAATCCCCCCGCCTCAGGGGCTGCCCAGTGCCCCCGACCGTGGTGTGATGGTGGTGTGATGGTGGGAGCAGGCAGAGCCGGGCGGGCAGGCAGGGGCCGGGGGAGGAGAGCCAAGCGTTTGTCTGGCTGATTAAACTCTGGCCGAGGTGGCCGCCCCGGGGCTCGCTCGTGCCCGGGGGGAGCAGCCGGGCTGGCGGCCCCGCAGAGGGGCTGCACCTGGAGCCCTGGTTTCGGTTACAGAAAAGCAGAACCTGGGAAAGAGGCGTTTGAGGCTGATGGAGCCCAGTGATCAGAAGGGCTGGCGCTAATTAACATACACGAGGGCACGCAGGTAACGAGGGTGACACCGCTGGCTGCTCCTGGGCAGGGGGAGCCCGGGACCACGCTGCCATCCCCGCTTTCATGGAGGGGCTGCGTTTCCGAGGGGACTCCTGTGCCTCGGCTGCGGGGGGCACTGGGCTGCCCTGGTGTCATCCCGGTGGCCACAGTGCCATCTGCCTTCCGGGGCCACCCCACGGCACCGTCAGACCCCTGCCCCCCAGCCTGGGCTCCTTGGATTGGTGGCCCGAAGGTGCGGTGGCATGTGCCTGGGGACCTGTCTGAGGCTGGGATGCTGCCTCCCCGAGCCCCAGTGACAGACCGGGGGTGGCTCAGAGTTTTCCATCCATCCAAATTCCTCCTCTATCCCCCCAGCCTCTCCCTCCCCAGTGTCCAGGTCCAGCTGGGGGGTGTTTGCCGAGCGTGGGGCTGGCAGGAGCTTCCCTTCCCTGCTCCAGCACGGTCCTGCCGACCTTTGTGGGCAAGCTCATGGGCAGGTGGCCTTTCTGTGGTGGACCCTGGGGGAGGAGGTGACCTCTACAAGAGCTTCGTGGCCCACAGCAGTGTTTTACTGGCCCAGCATCGGTTCAGCTGGGATGCAGTGGGACCCTGCAGGTCCGGCAGTGCCAGCCCTGGCCATGGGGCACCGGACCCTGGACCCGTGCATGGCTCCTTGTGTGCTGGCGTGGCCTGGTGAAGGCAGTGGAGACATCAGAGGACGTTCGTGGGCAGTGGGTGTCCTTGGCAGCTCCAGCCACCTTCCGCAGGTTGTTCTGGGCGATAAGGAGTGTTTGTCGGTGCCGGGGGGGGACAGGCAGAGCTGAGCGTCCTGGGGGCAGGGACGGAGCCAGATAAGGGCAGACACGGCTGTGGCTACACATCTGGTGGTGGTTTGGGTGTTCGTGGCGGTTTGTTGCTCCCTGACCTTGCTCTGAGAAGGAATCAGGACGGACAGGAGGACGTCGTGTCACCGAGTCCCGGGATGGACAGACACACAGCGAGGGGGCTGGAGGTGGCTGGAGGACGCCTGTGACCGATCACTCCAAACACAGATCAGAGGAGTGCCCGTCCTGCCAGAGGAAAACAGGGAGAACGGGATTGCAAAAGCAGGATCCTCTAAGGGACGCCCCCCACTCTTCGTATTCACCGTGGAAGCGCTTTGCAACCTCTCGCTGCTGGATCTGGAGCCCTGGGATTTGGTCCCCTCGCACCCGAGGAGGGTGAATTCCTCCCCAGCGCTGTCTCCCTCCAGGCGAAGGAAGGAGGAGCTCGGGAGCTGCTTGGGGATGTTTCCCCACGAAGGAGGAAAGGCAAAGGGGCTGGGGAGTGCGGTGTGGATCACACCAGGGTAACTGGGGGTTTCTGAAGAGCTGGTTTTTGGGGAGTTTTGGCTCCGCTCTGGGGGTGTTTGGTGGCAGCAGGGACCCCGTGCCTGGGATGAGCTGCTCCGTGGCTGCAGGGGGAGCGCAGAGGAGGGGGAATGGGCTCGGTGGGCACCGAGGAGAGGGCAGTGGTGTGTGTCAGTGCTGCGGGGAGGCAGCCCCTCCAACACGTGCTCGGATGCCGTGGGCGTTGGTAATTAGCTGCTGGTTTGCAAATTGTCCCTCTCCTCCTCGCTGGGAGCCACGTGGGTCCCGAGGGAGGGCTGTGGCTTTCCTCTTGCCCCCGTGGCCGTGGTGTGGTGCCTGCGGGCTGCGTGCCCACCTCCCTCCTTGGGGGAAACAGCCCTCGGGACACGGACCAGCTGAAGCTACAACACTTCTGACTGTTTCTGCTGGGCTGCCTGCACGGGGCTTGGTGGGAGCCCTCCTTGGACCCCTTGGATACAGAGCAGTGGCCCCTGGAGACCTTCAGCTGTGCTCCCATGGCACCGTCGGCTCTTGCCCTCATCCCGCCCGAAGCTGCCAGCTTAGAGGGAACGCAGTGACTCCAGGATGCTGCCGAGCAGCTCTGGTCCTGGGGAGCAGCATCACCTGCAGCAGCCTCTCCCAGACACCCCCTGCTGCTCCCGGACCCATCCACGCCGACGAGCTGCTCGTTCCCCAGACGATGCTCACGCTGTGTCTGCTCCACACTGTCACAGGGAGCCCCAGCGCCCACAGAGCCCCAGCAGCCACAGCACCCCTCCTCGGGCTGCGGGATGCAAAGAGAAACGGTCTGGAAACCCAGCCGCCCGCCCCGAGCCCCGGGGAGAGCCAGCAGTGCTCGGGGACGGAGCCGTGCCTGCCCTGCCAGGGCCAGGAGGGACAAGAGCACGTAGCGGCGGGATGGAGAGAAAGGATCTTTGTGCTGCTGACACAAATGTGGCATCGGGAGCAGCTGCGGCGCTCCCTGCCCGGGGTGGCTGCCACCGGGGACGCCGCCAACGGCACCTGTTCCGCCGGAGCTCCCCTGGGCTGACCTTTCCCGGCAACGCAGCCCCTCGCAGCCCCTCGCTGCCCTGCCTGCTCTCCTGCCGCAGCCCCCCCTGGCACCCTGCCCTGATGCGCTCTAACCAGGGCAAGGCACGGGGACCCTGCCCCGCTTCGCTGGCTGCCCGCTCCTGGTGGTGGGGACCTGCGGGGTGGCCGAGCCGTGCGGGGACTGGGGATGCTCCTGCCTCGGGTAGGACCCAGCCGCCCCACCCGGCGCTGCCTGCGATGCCTCAAATGGCCCCTTTCTCCCTCATTTCAGCGCTCCCCCTGGGCCAAGGGGTGCCGTAGTGCTTTTGGGACTCCCCGGGCACCGAGCGGGTGCTGCCGCGGGGGTGAAGTGCTTGGTGCTGCTTGGGGTGCTCGCAGCCTCTGCCCCCCCTCCCTGCGCTCCGCCGGGTCCCCTGCCCTGGTCCTGGGTGCCACCGCGGGAGCATCCGGGCAGCGCATGTCGCCTCATTAACACGAGCAGCAGCAGCAGCAGCATGGTTTCCTTTGGTCTCTATTCCTTTTCTCCTTCTTTTTTTTCTTTTTCTTTCTCCTTCTCTCTCCTAACTCCTCCAGTTCCGCCCAAAGCAAAAATCGAAGTGGAGTCCTACTCGGCCCACCCCGGGGACCTCCTCCAGCTGCGCTGCCGGCTGAGGGATGACGTCCAGAGCATCAACTGGGTGCGCGACGGCGTCCAGCTGGCCGAGAACAACCGGACGCGCATTACCGGGGAGGAGGTAGAGGTCAGGGACGCGGTGCCCGAGGACTCGGGGCTCTATGCCTGCATGACCAACAGCCCCTCGGGGAGCGAGACCACCTACTTCTCCGTGAACGTCTCAGGTTCGTAGCAGGGAAGGGGCAGCCCCGGGGCCGGGCCACGGAGGAAGGAACAGGCTGCCCCCGCACGGCTCTGCATGCTGCCGGCACGCGTCCGTCTGTCCGGCTGCTCGGGGACGTGGGGACAGACAGAGGAGGTACTGGCGTGGTGGTGCAGGGAGGAGCAGCCCGAGGTTGTCGCCCGTTTGTCTGTGGGGGGGGCCAGGGGGCTGCCCCCAGGAGTGGGCACACGCTGGGCATGAGCCCAGGTCCACGTTGGAGCTGATGGAGCATGAGGCTGGAGAACAAGGTTTGGAGGTGTCCACCGAGGCTTGGGGCGTTGCTGTGCCCACAGAGACTCGGCTGCCACCCTGGGTGGGTTGGTGGCACCAGCACATGCTTGGACACGCAGCGTGGAGCTCTGAGATCACGTAGGGGGGCACATGGCTCCACGATGGCCACGGGCTGTGGGCACCGGGACAGCCGGTGTCAGCCCTGGCTGTGCCCGTGGGCACACACAGCGGTCACCCGGGACCCCCGCACCTCCCCACTGCCACCCCACCACACACAGTCCCGTGCCACCAGCCCACGATGCTCTGCTCCCCCCGGGGAAGGGAAGGGTCTGTGCAGGGATGTTCAGCCGGGCTCTCTCTTCTCTTGCAGACGCGCTCCCCTCTGCCGAGGATGATGACGATGAAGATGATTCCTCCTCGGAGGAGAAGGAGGCGGATAACACCAAGCCAAACCGTACGTGGGAGATGGGGTTGCCCCTGGGGTTGCCCTGGATTTTGGCAGGGGGCAAGGGGGGGCTGCACACACAGATGAGCATCACCCAGGGATGGGGAACGGTGGGTGAGGGTGGGCGGGGGTCCTGCTGCAGCCCCGGGCATCTGGGGGTGGTGAGGGCTCGGTGTGGGGAGTGGGTCTGGGTTTGGGTGCTGAGCCCCCCCTTGCTGTGCTCCCCAGAGGCCATCGCTCCCTACTGGACCTATCCCGAGAAGATGGAGAAGAAGCTCCACGCCGTCCCCGCCGCCAAAACGGTGAAATTCAAGTGCCCATCCAGTGGGACCCCCAACCCCACGCTGCGCTGGCTGAAGAATGGCAAGGAGTTCAAACCCGACCACCGCATCGGGGGGTACAAGGTACTGGGGCCGGGGTGGGGAGGCTCTTGGGGGGGCAGCCCCTGGCCCTGGCTGCGCGGAGGCTGCTCTGGGCTCCATCTGTCCCAGGCTCTGCCGCACCTCGAGGGGCCGAGGGCTCGCTCCGGGGAGGGGGAGGATCGGGAAGGGGCTCTGCAGCTTAAGAGGCACCGAGCCCCCTGCCCGTGCGGCCCCCGGCGGAGGCAGATGGGCCCCTCTGATGTCCCCGTTGCAGAGTAGCCCTATGGCAGTGACCTGCTTCTGGGTCATGTTTGCACCGGCTCAACCCCTGGGGGAGGGGGACAGCCTGCCTTCGCCGGCTTGGACTAATCCCCCCGCCGAGGAGAGGGGGTCTTGGCGTCCCCGGCTGACGTGGGAGCTCCCGGGGGTGACTGGGCAGCCCTGGGGGCTGCAGGGCTGGATGAGCCCCTCCGTGTCCCAGGGGTGGTCGGCAGGAGCTGTGCCAGCAGCCTGGGGGTACCGGGAGGTGGGAGGAGGGGGTCCTGGCTCACACAGATGGGCCACATTGGCTCCCGGAGCTGGGCAGGGGGCTGGGGTGCTGCTCCCCCAGCACCCACGGTGAGCCCAGGCTGCAGGGACCCCCAGGAGGGATGGGGGCTCAGCTTTCCCCTGCTCAGGGCTCCAGTGGCAGTGGGGGTGCTGATGATGGTGCAGAGGAGCCCCAATGGTGGGACCAGTGCACTGGGACCCCCTGAGTTCTCCCCCTCAAAGGAGAGGGTGGGCCACGCTGCTCCAGCATCCAGGGCTGAGGCAGCTCCAGCCCTGAGGACCCCCGGGTGACCCTACAGGGGAGCAACGTCCCCTTTTTTCATCTCTCTCAGGGATTTTTCTGGTGTGGGGCTGCAGCCTGCCCCAGGCTGGCACCCCTGGGTGGGTGGGGGGTGAGACCCCCACCTGGCATGGGTCCCCCATGCCAGCCCAGCCGGGTGCTGCGGGGCCGTGGCTTTGGGCACTCGCAGCCCCCGAGTCCCGCACCGTGTTGTGGAAATGGGCTCCGGCGGTGGCCCTGGGTGCCACGGGCTCCGGCCAGGTGCCAGGGACACGCAGCAGGAATGTGGCCACGTCACGGCTCCGCGTAGCACATCCCGGGGAGGGACAGGGGCTCACGGGGAGGGAGGAGAAGGGATGCTGGCAGCACTGTGGCTCCCCAGACAGGGACAGCACGGTGCCCTGGATAGGCAATGGGGCTGAAATGCTGTGGAAATAACCAGTTCCCAGCTGGGAGGGAGGAAAGCATCCCCCTGGCCGGGAGCGGGGCTTGGGGAGGTCTCCGGGAGGAGGAGCCATGTGGCAGAGCAGGGTGTAGGAGAACTGTCCCCATGGCCAGGGGGCACCTGGGGAGGTCCCAGCCCAGCAGAGCCCCCAGGACCCATCCCAGAGGAACTGGGACTGCTCGGCAGTGCCCACGGAGGTGTCCCGGGGGCACGGTGTGACCCTTGGTGTGACCATCTCACTGTTGGGGCTGGCCACGGGTGCGAGCCCAGGGCCAGGCGGGGGGCAGCGGCTCCTGCCGTGCTGGGGGGGGAACAATGCCGGTCTGTTCCCCGCGCGCTGGGGCGCCCGAGAGGGGTGTCCCCCACGGGCCTGGCCAGCCCATCACCCTCGGCTCACAACATCTGCTTCTCGGCGCAGTTGGCTCCATGGCCAGGCTGTCCCGGGACAGCTGGGAGCAATTACGGTCCCTCCGTAGGGAAGGGGAAAGGTGACCTCAAAGGGAGATTTATGTCCCGGTCGGTGGGGGCCGGGGCTGAGCCAGCTCCGACGTGGCTGAGAAGAACTGGTGGGCTCCAGTCCACCACCAGCACGTGGCATCTAACGGGGTCTGTCATCCCCCCCTCCCCGTGTCCCCAGGTCCGCTACGCGACCTGGAGCATCATCATGGACTCGGTGGTGCCGTCCGATAAGGGCAACTACACCTGCATCGTGGAGAACAAGTACGGGAGCATCAACCACACCTACCAGCTGGACGTCGTGGGTGAGGAGTGTGGGGCTGGGAGGGTTCCCCCCGCGTCCCCCCGCTGCCCCCCAGCAGAAAAGGGTGCTGCACCCTGCGACACGGGGATGGGGATGGGCTTCTTGTCCCCGTGGCTGTGTCCCCCCCCAGCAAACACCTCTGGGGCACAGCGGGTCCCCGAGCCGGCGAGGGGGAAGGTTCACCTCAACCCGTTCTGGGGGATTTTTAATTGTGGTGGAAATAATTTCATAGACCAGACAGAAACTTTTTCTAATCGCCTTATTAGCCATAATTCCCAGCTGGGAAGGCTGGTCTGAGCAGTTCCACATGTGGAGCTGCTCTAAATGCCAGTAAATGAACCATTAAAAATGTGATTTAATTTGATTACACTGAGCAAACTGAAGGGAACAGTCAGGGAGGTGAACAAAGGGGTTTGTTAATGCTGACTCACCACAGTGGCAGCCGCTTTGTTAACGGCCGGGGCCCTCGTTAGGTTTGTTTGACCTCTGACCCCGCCGAATAGGTACCGGTGTCCCCATCCCCGCGCTGCCATGTCACCTGTCCCCAGCCCCTCCTGGCTCCTCTCGCCCCACGGCGGGGGGGTCCTCTAGGGAAGGGGACACCGTGGGTCTGCTGGGAGCATCACTGCCCACCCCAGTCCCCGTGCGTGGTGGGGGGGTGCAGGGTGGGTGGCATAGCCCCCCCGAGCCCCCCATAAGGTACCCCCTCTCCCCGGGTCCTGCAGAGCGGTCCCCGCACCGGCCCATCCTGCAGGCAGGGCTACCTGCCAACAAGACGGTGGCCCTGGGCAGCAACGTGGAGTTCGTCTGCAAGGTCTACAGCGACCCCCAGCCCCACATCCAGTGGCTGAAGCACATCGAGGTGAACGGCAGCAAGATCGGCCCCGACAACCTGCCCTACGTGCAGATCCTGAAGGTAAAGCCACGCGCCGGGCTGCCCCACGCGTGTCCCCGCTGCCTTGCCCATCCCCTGGGGCAGGGGCAGCCACGCGGGATGGTGGCTGTGGGCGAGAGGAGCTGCCTGGGGCTGGGGGCCACCGTCCAGAGCCCCAGAGCTATCACCAGCCTGCCCGGCTCCCTGCCAGGGTGCCCGGAGGAGCCCAGGGTGAGAGGTGGGCAGGGAGGGCAGGTTGTCCCCCTGCAGCCCTAAAGGCTGTCGCTGTGGGGCTGGAGGTAGCCCAGGGGGGCGAGCACGGTGCTGGAGAGGGGAGCCCGGCCCCTGCTCTGTCCCGATGAGAGCAGCTCGCACTGCACCCCGGCGGTCCCGCTCACAGCCCCGGGGGGGCTTCTGTCACCTGGTACAGTGTCCCCAACCCCATCAGTGTCCCCAACATCTACAGCCATCCCCAGCTGTGCCCTTGATATTCACAGCCATCTCCAGCCCTGTCCCAAATCCTGGGATGCACAGCCATCCCCAGACATGTCCCCAATTCTGGGATGCACAGCCCAGCCATGTCCCCAGTGTCCCCAGGTGTATCCCAAATCCTGCGGTGCACAGCCACCCCCAGCCATGTTCCCAACGTCCACAGCTGTGTCCCCAACCCTGGGGTGCACAGCTGTCCTCAGCCATGTTATTGACATCCCTAGTGTCCCCAGGTGTGTCCCCAGTCCTGGGGTGCACAGCCATTCCCACCCCTGTCCCCAATGTCCCCAGGTGTGTCCCCAGTCCTGGGGTGCACAGCCACCCCCAGCCATGTCCCCAGTGTCCCCAGGTGTGTCCCCAGTCCTGGGGTGCACAGCCACCCCCAGCTGTGTCCCCAGGTGTGTCCCCAACCCTGGGGTGTGCATCCATCCCTAGCCCTGCCCCTGGCTGGGTCACAGGAGCAGCAGGATCCCAGCCCCATGACTCTGCCCCCACCTCCTGTGCCCCCCATGCACATCCCCAGCCCTCTGGGGTACCGAGGGGTACCCTGCAGGTACGGGGGGGTCCAGCAGCCCCCCGCGCTGGCAGAGCCGGTGCCGGTGCTCCGGGCGCTGCCGTCGGTGACCGCGTCGGTGTGACTCCATGTTGTTGGTCTGTTCCAGCACTCGGGGATTAATAGCTCAGACGCGGAGGTGCTGACCCTGTATAATGTGACAGAGGCGGAGAGCGGGGAGTATGTTTGTAAGGTCTCCAATTATATTGGCGAGGCCAACCAGTCTGCGTGGCTCACTGTCACCAGGCCCCTGCCGAAAGGTAATGGGAAGAACGCCCGGCGGGGTGTCTCCTCGCACCGACACTCCCCGGCGCCGGAAAACAAAACTCTGGGCTCTCTCGTTTCTGCTGTGTTTCTGGTGCCACAAAGCCATGGAAAAATGCTCAGCGGGGGCCGGCTGGGCTTTGTGCTCTGTGTGTGTCCGTGTCCCCCCTCCCCGTGTTTGTCCTGTGTGAGTCCCACCCGTCACGCAGACGCCCTGGGGGTGCTGCCGTCGGGCCACCCCGCGCCTCCGCACCCCGGCTGCGCCCGGCTGGGGACCCCCCCGGTGTCCCCCATCTGTGCCACCCTCCCGTCTCCGTCCTCCTGTCGCCGTCCTCCCGTCGTCATCCCCGCACGCCCGCCGGCTCTTCCTGAGCCCCATTTCTCCATGCAGCCCATTGCCAGCATGTTCCGATGGGCAGGAGGCTCCGTTTGGTGAAGGGTTTTTAACCAGCCTCTCCGTAGGTCCGCCCGGATGAGTGGTCATCCCGAGGGTCTCTCTAGCAGGGCTGCGGTGGGCTCTGTCTGCTCCCCGGGGGTCTGGCAAATGAGACTGGGCTCTCCCTCCTCTCTGGCCTCCTTCCCAGAAGATCTCATGGCGTTTGCTTCTCCGTTTTTTTTGCTTCCATTTTTCCCTTCTAGACGGCTGGCGTTAACACAACAGACAAAGAAATGGAAGTCCTTCACTTAAGGAATGTCTCATTTGAGGATGCTGGGGAGTATACATGTTTGGCGGGTAATTCTATTGGGATCTCCCATCACTCTGCATGGTTGACAGTTCTCGAAGGTATATACTCCTCTTCCTCTCCTCCCTCCTTTCCAGCCTATGCATTGCAGTCCGGGAGAGAGCGATTCCCAAACCCTGTCCCCCCCGGAGCTGGGTACCACGGCAGTGGGAGAGCCGCGGGGTGTCCCCCCTCTGCCTGTCCCCCCACCTCTGCCCTTCGATTGGGGTCTGTCCCCCCCTCTACCCCCCAACTGGGGTCTGTCCCCGCCTCTGCCACCCGACTGGGGTCTGTCCCGCTCTCTCCCTGGCCCAGGCAATGCATACCCAGGGGAACTTAACCAGGGGCTGCTCTCAGGAGCAGGACGGTCCCTCGCTCCAGGGCAAGGCCAACACTGCCCGCACAGGGGGGGCACAGAGTGGGCAGGGGGGGCTCGGGGGGCGCTGGCAGCCCTGCCTGTGCCCTACCTGTCGGGGGGGCTGGCCTTGCCCTGCAACACAGGACCCATACTGGGGATGTGTGTCACTTCTGCTGCGCTGCCGGGGACTCTGCCCCCATCCCCATTGATGCCCCCCCTCCTCGGGCATCAATGCTGCAGGGACCGAAGGCTGATAACAGCAACCGGGGAAGTTTTTGGGGGTGCTGCATGGGTGCTGCTTTCCAGCCAAAAAACTTTTCCCCGTTATCAGCCGCTGCTTGGTCCAGCCGGGTGTGCTCGGAGGTGGGACAGAGACTTCGACTCCCTCTTACACCTCTCTCTGAGGCTCTGTTCTCTGGGGGGGGAGGGTTAGGCGGGGGGGGTGCAATGGCAGCTCCCACCCTGCCAGGTTCACCAGGGCTTGTGGCCACACTGGACGGAGCCACATGGCTGCAGCCGCTCTGAGCTGTTCAGGGCAATGCCACCTCCTCTGCCACCGGCGGCCACCAAAGCGGGGTCTGCCCCATGGCCCCCCCCTGCCCGGGGGTCCCACGGCAGGTCGCTGCTGCTGGTCGATGCTTCTGGCTGCTCTGCCCCGAGCTCTCCCCAGTCATTACCAGTAATGCCTGGACTCCTGCAGCCCCGGGCACTGATCAATGGCCCCCTCCATGCCCGGGGCAACCCCTGGGCCCCAAGGGACTCACAGCTGCGAGTGTGGTCTGAGCACAGCAGCCAGGGAGGGGACCCATTCCTGGGGGCGCCCCGATACCCCCTCCCTGTGGGGTGATGCAGGGGAGCATCCCCAGTGAACCCCCACGGGAGAGCTCTGCTCTGTCCCGCACGGCCCCAGCCGGGGGACACGGGCACTGTCCCCCCCACTTGACGCCTCCCTCAGTTGACCCCATCCCCGGGTCCCATCCCACCCCGTCCCACGCCTGTGGATGGGGCAGATGCATTGCACGGCATCCCCATTGCATGGGGAAGAGGAGCCCGGGGGCACCCACACGCTGTCCCTGCCACCGAGGCCACCGGTGACACAGAGCGTGTCCCCACCGAGCGCGGGGAGCAGCCGGGGGGGCTCCCCCAGCCCCACTCTGCTCCTGAGCCCCGGGTGCTGACGCCTTGTTCATGCTGGCCCAGCTATTGAAGACACCCCGGCCATGATGACGTCCCCCCTCTACCTGGAGATCATCATTTACTGCACGGGGGCCTTCCTCATCTCCTGCATGGTGGTGACCGTCATCATCTACAAGATGAAGAGCACCACCAAGAAGACGGACTTCAACAGCCAGCTGGCCGTGCACAAGCTGGCCAAGAGCATCCCCCTGCGCAGACAGGTAACAGAAAGTAGAGAGGGGGTTTGTTTGCACCTACTGCCCCCCCGGGGGACCTGCCCTTCCTGGGGAGGGGGGGAGGATCTGGAGGAGGATGGACGGGGGGAGACCCAGGAAGATGCTGCTCTGCTGCACGTGCCACCCCCTTCAGCCTTGTGCCCCTCCGTGGCATGGCGTGGGGACCAACCATGGGCTGTGACCCCAGCTGGGAGCATGGTGAGCAGAAAGGGGGGCTGCAGAGCCCACCCCCCACTCAGCAGGGGTGATGAGGAGAACCAGAAGGACTTACAGCAATTTGGTGCTCGAGCAGAAGAGCGTGGTTTACGCAGTGAGGAGACGGGAGGAGCCCCAGGCTGTGTGTCTGGTGATCAGCATGATGGGAATTAATTAAAAATCACTCAGAAGCGGCGCTGGGGGGGCTCTCGCTGGGGGGCCGCAGGGGAGGGGTGTGAAGGCTCCGGATCAGCATCTCCCTGCCGGCCGTGGCGCTGGGAGAAGGTAACCCACGCTCCCCGCTGCAGGTGTCGGCCGACTCCAGCTCCTCCATGAACTCGGGCATGATGCTGGTGCGGCCCTCGCGGCTCTCCTCCAGCGGCACCCCCATGCTGGCCGGCGTCTCCGAGTACGAGCTCCCCGAGGACCCCCGCTGGGAGCTGCCCCGGGACAGGTGAGGTCCCGTCCCCCCTGCGGGGACAGCCTGGGTGGGGGCCGGGGGGGGACGGTGGTGCTCCTGGTGCTCTTTCCCAGTCCTGGTGACTGACCTGCTTCCCCCGCCCCGTGGCCACCGGCCCCCGCCTCGGGGTCTCTCCTCCCGCCAGGCTGATCCTGGGCAAGCCCCTGGGAGAAGGGTGCTTCGGGCAGGTGGTGCTGGCAGAAGCCATCGGCCTCGACAAGGACAAGCCAAACCGCGTGACCAAGGTGGCCGTGAAGATGCTCAAGTGTAAGTGGTGGTGAGAAGAGGGGGACGGGGGGGGGGTCCCGGCACGATGCCACAGGCTGGGGCTGGGTGTGCAACATGGGGGGGACCCAGCCTGGCCCCCCCTGACTGCTCCCTCTTCCACTTCTTTAGCTGACGCCACGGAGAAGGACCTGTCCGACCTCATCTCCGAGATGGAGATGATGAAGATGATCGGCAAGCACAAGAACATCATCAACCTGCTGGGGGCCTGCACGCAGGATGGTGAGGGTGTGCGAGCAGGGGGGGAACATCCCCTGTGCTGCCCTTTCGGCTGCCATCCTGGTGCCAGGAGGGGGCTGACCCCACTCCATGGTCCAGCTGCTCACCCCGCCGTCCCCCCAGGACCCCTCTACGTGATCGTGGAGTACGCGAGCAAGGGCAACCTGCGGGAGTACCTGCAAGCCCGGCGCCCCCCCGGCATGGAGTACTGCTACAACCCCACCCGCGTCCCCGAGGAGCAGCTCTCCTTCAAGGACCTGGTCTCCTGCGCCTACCAGGTGGCCCGGGGCATGGAGTACCTGGCCTCCAAGAAGGTGAGGAGCTCCCGGGGTGCGGTGGTGGGATGGGGAGCACCTTCCCTTCCAGCCTGTTTCCTCCTGGGGGAACCATCCCGGGGCTTGGGGGGAACCCCCTGACAGCCCCATGTTGGGTCAGTGCATCCATAGGGACCTGGCGGCCAGGAACGTCCTGGTGACCGAGGACAACGTGATGAAGATCGCTGACTTCGGTCTGGCCCGTGACATCCACCACATCGATTACTACAAGAAGACGACCAACGTGAGTGGTGGGCGAGGGGCTTCGCTGGGGTGGGCGAGGGCAGCGGGGCTCTCCGTGCCAGGGCTGCCCCGACCCGGGCTGGGGGTGCCAGGGCCAGGCAGGGCTCGCTCCTTGGTGGCACTGAGCCCACCTGGGGCTTTCTCCTGTCCCAGGGCCGCCTGCCGGTGAAGTGGATGGCCCCAGAGGCTCTCTTCGACCGAATATACACCCACCAGAGCGACGTGTGAGTACTGGCCACGGGGCAAAGGGACGGGCTGGGATGGGGGGGACGGGGAGCCAGCGTGGGGGGAGCCCCTCACTTGTCCGCTGGGCGCTCTGCCGCAGGCTGGGGGACGTGGCCCTTGGTGGCCACCTGGGCCAGCAACCCTCTCGCTGCCTGCGTCGCATCTCGCAGCATCTCTTGGAGGTCCCAGCGCCCACGGCCGAGCAGGACCCGCGGCGCAGCGCAGCAGATGGGATCCCTCTTAATTTAAGGAAAATAGAATTAGCGTCAGCAGACGAAATATTTTGAATCCAAATTGCGTTTGGCGCTGGGGCTCCTTTGTCTCCAGAGCAAAGGGAAGCTGTTAGAGCTTCCCCCTCCCCGCGAACGAGCTTCCTAAATGAAAAGGGGGTGCTGGCCCCGCGTGCCCCAGCCTTTGCCCTGTGCTCCCCCCGGGCAGGTGGTCCTTCGGGGTGCTGCTCTGGGAGATCTTCACGCTGGGCGGCTCGCCCTACCCCGGCGTGCCCGTCGAGGAGCTCTTCAAGCTGCTGAAGGAAGGTCACAGGATGGACAAGCCCAGCAACTGCACCAACGAGCTGTGAGTGTGGCCATGGGATGGGGAGGGAGGGGGCCACTGGCACCCCAAAGCCCCCCATGGGACTGGGGGGGACACAGGGGGACACGGGCAGATGGTCAGAGTCGCTTTCCCAGCGGTTCCCAGCCCTGCAGGAACATCAGCTCCAGCTGTTTGCAGCCACCGCTGCCTCCCTGCGGTGTTTCTCACCGGGAGTGGATCCTGGGGTGACCCCGGAGCAGGGACGAGCTCAGCTCCCCGACATCCTCCCCGGGAGGGTGGGCAGGGGGGGTCCCGTCCTTCCACCCAAGGGATTAGCCCTGATCCCTGGAATAGTGTCTTTGCCAGCCACGGGTCCCAGCCCGAGTGCCGGGGGGTGTCCCTGGGTGCTGCTCCGCTCCCAGGGGTGGGGGGTCCCCAGCCTCTCGCCCCAGGCTCAGCCCTCCCCTCTGCCCCCCCAGGTACATGATGATGCGGGATTGCTGGCACGCCGTCCCCTCCCAGAGACCCACCTTCAAGCAGCTGGTGGAAGATCTGGATCGGATCGTGGCCATGACCTCCAACCAGGTAGTAGGAGAGGTGGCACCTGTGACACCCCCCCTCACCCCTGCCCGGGGATGCTCCCCGGGAGGATGCTCGGCCCCCTCCTGAGCCCCTCCTCGGTGTTCGTCCCTCCCAGGAGTACCTGGACCTCTCCATGCCGCTGGACCAGTATTCTCCCGGCTTCCCGGACACCCGCAGCTCCACCTGCTCCTCGGGAGAGGACTCTGTGTTCTCCCACGACCCTCTCCCCGACGAGCCGTGCCTTCCCAAGTTCCCCCCCCAGCACACCAACGGCGGACTGAAGCGACACTGAGGGTGGCACTGCCACAGGGACTGCCTCGCCGTGCCCGGGGGCCACCGGTGGCCGCTGCCCGCGCCGCTCGGCTGCTGCAGAGGGGGGTCCAGAGACACAACCGCAGCATCTCACCCGCCCCAACCCACCCCCTGCCCCCTCGGCTGCCAGCTCTCCGCACCCCAGAGGTTTTCTTCCGGTGGTTCCTTTGGTGTTTCCTTCCATTATCCTTTTCTTTTTTTAAAAAAAACCTTTTTTCCATGAAGTCTGTGCTTGAATATTCCCACTTGGTGAAGCCAAAATCCCCTGCCGTGGGCAGCGCCTGGCCGGGGAGCTGCCACCCGTCCCGGGATGGGGGGGGTCTTGTCCGGACGACTTGGAGAACTCGCTCGGCCGAGCCCGGCGCGGGGGTTCTGTGGCCACGGAGCCGGGATGCCTCGTCGGCAGCACCGGGATGCTCCGGGGCCGGTCCCGCGGCGCCGGCACCGACCCCCCTCTCCCCTGGCAGCCGGGGGGGACGCGGTGCCCGCGGGGCTCAGCACCGGTGGCAGAGGCGGCCAAACCCACCAGTGCTAAAACCAGAAGTCCTGTGTACATAACTAAAAATATGTATAAATATGAATATATATTTACATGTCTTTTTAAAAGGGTTGTTACCAGAGATATACCAGTTTGGTAGTAAGGTACTAGTGGCTGGTAGATATCAGTTGCTATAAAAAAAAAAAAATCCATATATTTTGCTACTTTTGCTGTTTTTATTTTTTTAAATTATGTTCTAAACCTATTTCAGTTTAGGTCCCTCAATAAGAATTGCTGCTGCTGCTTCAGTTTTATATGGGGTTGTATTAAACAGTAATAATAATGTGTCGATGCCTTTTGGGAATACGTTGTCATTACGTGCCTGGCCTTGCCCTGGTGTCCCCCCCCGTGCCCCCCCGGGGCTCTGGTGGGGCTGGGGCCGGGCATCGCCTGCCGAGCGCCTGCGGCACCATATTGGTGCTTTAGGTGGTCCTGGGGAGGGGGCTGCAGCCCCTGCCCCACCGCTGGGCTCCCTGTGGGAAGGAGCTGGGGGTCACGCCAGCCCCCCCAAGGCACTGGGACACCCGTGCCCGGCTCGGTGCCCCCTCCCATCCCCGCCGTGCCCCGGCCGGGGGATGCTCACCCTCCGTAGCCCCTCGCTCCCCGGGCGATGCCCACCAGTGCCTTACCGGCGCCCGGGGGGCGGCTCTGCCCGTCCCTGCCCGTCCCTGCCCGTCCCTGCCCGTCCCTGCCTGCCGGTCTCCGGTCCCCAGCCCGTTGTGGTGCCCGGGCTCTGCTCCGGGAGCTGGTGCCGGGGAGGACGGAGGGGGCATTTCCCACCTGTGCCCCCTCCCTCCCCGCCACTGGCCTTTGAGACTCCCGAGCCGGGACGCTGTTACTTGAAAAGTTTATTTTGCCTTTGTATGGAGAAATATTATTTGTTGTAAACTCTTCTGTAATGAATCTGGAATTCTTGTAATTATTAAAGACTTTAACCGAGACGTTGCCAGCCCTGGCCCCGTCCCTGGGGGGGTGATGGGGAGGGGGCTGTAAGGGGTCCGGGTGCTGAAGCTCCTTGTTCAGGGAAGCGATGGTCAGAGAACGGCTCCTGCTTTTGGGGGAACTCTGTTTTTCAAGGCTTCAACATTCCCCGTGAAAACATTCTCCTGTTCAGCCCCCAAACACCATTCACCACCTTCTTGCTACCGAAACACCACGTGGGCGACTGTGATGGTGCCAGAAAGTGTCACCTGGAGGGGCCTTTCCTGGGGACAACCCACCCGAGGACCGTTCAGAAGGTGCCACCGTCCCCATGGACTGGGGGTGACGCAGCTCTGGACCCCGCAAGCCCCCATTGGGGTGGGATGGTGGGGGTCTGGCCAGGCAGCCTCCCCCCTCCTGATGTAACTACCGTGGCCCTGCTTCAATTTCCATTTTTCCTGTCTTTTTTGCTCCTCCCAGGACGGAGCCGGTGCCAGCCCCAGCCTGTTTGTGTTTAAACCTGACCTGCTGCCTCCAGAACCCCCTGGCCCTGGGTTAAAAATGCTGCCCAGGACCCTCAATTGGGGCATCACGGGGGATCCTGTGCCCCATGGCCCCCCCTGAGCTGCTCGGCCATTGGGGGGTCCGGGTGGGGGCTCACCCCGGGGGGGGTAGCAGAGGCTGCAGCCCCTTTGCCGAGCACCGAAATGGTTAAGACGAAGCGGCTGCAGCATCATCGGCCTCTCTGGCCCTTTTAAAAGCATCTGCTTGTTGCTGTTTCCCTGCGTAAATTAAATCGATCAGCTGCGCTCTGCTCCCCCTCCTCCCGCCCCCCCTTCCTAAATTAAGTAGAGCTTTTAATCAAGTGATTTATGTTGAATTCACAGGCCGAGATTAAACTCGCAGCCCAGGCAGCCGGCAGCGGGGGGAGCAGGGCTGGGGGTCTCCATAAATCACTGCTCTCCCCGGGACGGACTTGGCCGGGCGGCGGGCGAGCTGGAGCTCGTGTTTACATCATCAGAAACTGCTGCTATCACCATCTCCTGCTCATTTCCTGGGGTTACCAGGAGGGCAATTAAATATGATAATAAGCAGAGCAGCTCCAGCAGCGCCGCTAAGGCACACTGCGGGGCTGGGGAAGGGGTGGGCACACGCGGCCGGGGGTCCTCTGCATCCCCTGGGGGACCCCGGGGCACGGAGGGTCCCTCCCGCGGGTCCCTGGGGACGCTGCACTGCCCTTCATCGAGGCGAAGCCCCCGGGGGTCTGTGGGGACCGGTGGTCCCGGAGCAGGGAGATCTGGCTCCTCTTCCCAGTGCAGCATCCTCTTCACCTGGGCAGCTCCAGGAGATGGAGACACCCCAGTGCCGGTGCCAGCACCCGTCACTCCCAGAGCCAGCCACGAAGGTGGCCCCCACACGGAGCAGGACCCCGGGGGTCTCAGCGAGCCCAGGACACGGCGGCAGCAGCTCATCCTGTGACCCCTCTGTGGGAGACCCTGGCAAGTGGGGACCGGCAGGACCAAAGCCATCTCCAGCACTGCCCGGCACCGGACCCTCCTCCAGCAATTGAACTGTGGAGGTGGGTGGGACGGGATCCCTCGGGAAGTGACTCCAAAACAACGGAGGATCCAGGGCCACTGCCTGCGGGAGCCCCCCTGAACTAGTGGCCGGGGGCATTGGGCACTGGTGGCCACCGAGCCCTGGGCCCACAGGGGTGTGTTTGTCTCCCACAGCATCCTTTGTCTCCCCCGCTCCTCACCTTCCTCTTCCTCCCCCTTTAGAGCCCTCTGGCCGCGCAGGACCCAGACGACCCCTTGGGGGGGCCCAGGACCTGCTGCTCCATGTGGGGCTGAGCTGGGCTTTGTCCGGCTGCCAGCCGTGGCAGGAGACCTCTGCACCCCCACCCTGGGGATCCCACGGCCCCGCTCCTGCAGCACCCCTCGGGGGGCACCTGGAATCAACCCCCCCACCCGGGGCCATGACACCCCCCCGCCCTGCACGTCCCACCCAGCTGTGGGGTCAGTGGGACCAGGGGTCTGGCTCCAGCTCTCCCCCCACCCCACGGCCACCCACAGCTGAGGGAAGAGGGAGCCAGATGTGCACAGCTGCAGCAGAGGCAACCTGCGAGGGGGCACGGGGCTCCCCCCAAAACCCTTGCTGCACCCCGGAGCTGCGGTGACCAGCCAGAACCCGCTCTGTGCCGTGCAGGGGGGACGGGACGGGCAGCCCCCCCAGCGTGGTGGGCAGAGGGGTGCCAGCAGCCCCCAGCCCCTCGGCCAATGGTGAGTGGAGCGGGAGGGGGTTGGCCGCAAAGCCAGGGCAGATTTCCAGCCGTAAATTGCCTTTTTGCAAGGAAATAAGCCTGCCCCCCCCTGCCCCGAGAGGTGGGGGCTGCTGAGTGGGCACTGCAGGAAGCTCAGGGGGAGCAGGATGGCAGCCGCAGCCCCCAGGAGGGATGACAGCAACCAACATCTGCCCAGGGCTCGGGGCAGCGCTCCCCAAAACCCTGGGGGTGTCTGGGAAAGGAGGACCCTTCACCCCCACCTCTGCCAGCCCCGACATCCCTCCAGCATCCCCCTAGTATCTCCCCAGTATGGCCCCTGCATCTCTCCAACCTCCCCCCAACCCTCCAGCATCCTTCCAGCATCTCCCCAGTATCCCCCCAGCATCTCTCCCGCATCCCTCCAGGACCCCTCCAGCATCCCCCCAGTATCCTCCCAGCATCTCTCCCACATCCCCCCTGCACCCCCCCAGTATCCCCCCAGTATCCCCCCAGTATCTCCCCCACATCTCTCCAGTATCCCCCCCCCATCCCTCCGGCATCCCCCCAGCATCTCCCCAGTATCCTCCCAGCATCCCCATCCTGTGACCGGGGCTCCATGGGGTGCAGCCGGGGTGCGGGGGGGGGCAGGGGCAGGACGGCCCCATCCCTGGCAGACACTGAGGGGACATTGCCAGCTGCGCCCCGTGACACCCGGCGCAGGGTTCAGCCATGGATCCCTGGCTCCCCGGGACCTGAGGCTGGTGTAAGGCTCCGTCTCCTTTGTTACAGATCCATAATGGAGACAGAACGGCTGCGAGGAATGCAACGCCCCGATACAGGAGGCCATAAATCTCAGCCTTTGTTGTGCTTGGGCCTCGCTAAATCAGTGCTTTTTCCCTCTGAATATTAATCTACCACAAAAGTGCTGAGCGGTGCATCTTTCCCCGGCAGCTTTCTGGGGAAGGGGCTGACGCAAGGACGGGGCTGGCTGTGGCACGGGAGATGGTTCCCACTGGCATCCAGCAGAAATGCCCCCCCGTCTCCCGGGCAAGTCCTGGCCACGCCGGCACGGGCTCCGCCATCGGGACGGCGGCAGACGCGGTGCCATAAAGCCGGGCTCGGAGCCGGGAGCGCGGGGATGCCCGGGGGAAGGATAACCCGAGGGGAGGGCTGGGAGGTGCTTGGCAGCGGCGTGGCTGGAAAAGCTCTCCCCGCGCCAAAGCACACACGGCCTTGGAGCTCTGACACGTTTAATTTGCCCCATCTTGCAGAACAGAATCCAGTAATTTATGGGGCTCTGCTGGGTCCGTTTCCTCCGCTCGCTCGGGGCAGGGGGGGGATGTAGGAAACCCACTGACTCCCCCACTTTTTGTGCCACCTGGGGGGTAAGGGGGTCCCAGGAAGGCACCAGGGCTCCCAGGACACCGGGCACAGCTGAGACTCGGGCCCCGGGTGGGGGCGAGTGGGTCCCTTTAAAGCCAGAGCAGGAGGAGGGGTCCTGCCCAATAGCCGCCCCCTCGCAGCCCCCAGAACATCCCAGCACCACCAGTAAGTGCTCCCCAGCTCTGGGGCTCTGCTCTCGTTGTTGTTATTATTGTTGTTATTATTATTGTTGTTCTCTGGGGAATGGTTTATATTTTGTGTAACTGAGGCTGTGAAATGTGCCGAGAGGGGGTTTCTCCCCACAGCTGCTCACTCCTGCCTCTGCGGGGTTTTCCTGGGAATGCTGCTGTAACTCCCACCCTGGCTGGGGAGCAGCTCGGTGCGTGGCCCTTGGCCCTCCCTCCTGTGCCTCTTCAGTGTCCCTGGAAACAAAATCCGCTTCTCAGCCCGGCTTTGCCTCCCCCGGCGCAGGCGTTGGCCGGTACCGCAGGGCTGCGGGCGAGGAGCCGGTGCCCCCGTGTGCGGTGCCCCCGTGTGCGGTGCCCCCGTGTGCGGTGCCCCGTGTGCGGTTCTGTTGTCACGGGGCGGCCGCCAGCTCTTTAAAGCCGAAGGGGCTCCCGAGGCGCCCCGTCCCGGGGGGGTTCGTGTGTGGCTCGGGGAGCGGGGGCTTGAGCCCCCCGGGGCCGGTGGCTGGGGCAGAGCCGCTCTTTGGAAGGGTTTTGCAGGTTTGCGGCGCTCAGGCGCTGCCGGTGCCCACCGGAGAGCCGGGAGGGACGGACGGACGGACGGACAGGGGCTGGGCACGCGGGGAGGGGGGGGCCGCTCCCGACAGCGCATTTCGGGGCTTTTCCACCCAAAGAACTGCCCGGTGCTGCTCTCTGCCGGTGCGCAGCGGCACCGCCGGGCTCCGGGGGCCGTGCGGGGCCGGGGGTGGCCGTGCGGAGCCGTGGGGCTCGGGCAGCATCCCCCGCTGCGGGGCTGGCCCAGCCCGGCCTCTGCTCGCCCGCGGCCGCGGGTCCCGGCTCGGGGAAAGCAGCGGCCGAGGATTATCCGGGCGCAGACTAATTACCTTGTACAAGAAACGCCCGTCCCTGGGTAATTGCAATGTGGACTATCGACTGTGGCAGAGGGCGGGGGGCTGGGGGACGCCGTCGATAGTAATGGAATTGTGCGTGTGTCGGTGCCGTGCGGGACAGGGATCGATTCCCTGGGATTGCATTAGCATCGGCTGAGCCACCCCTCCAGCCCAGCCAGGGCTCCGGAGCTCGGGTATCCCACTCCCCCTGCAGAGAAAGGGGGGTCCCCAGCCCCGGGGCGGTGGCAGAGCCCCGTCGGGTGGAGGATCCTGCTCTTCTGCCTCCCTCCAAGCTCCACAGGAAGCCCCAGGAAAGCCCACGGAACCTCTGGGGCTCCTGGAGGGACACGAGGGTAACACGGAGCCCGGGACGCTGAGCTGGGGCTGTCCCACTCCCCACAGCAACTTGTCCCAGCCTCTCCCACTCCTTTTCTCCTGCATTTTGGGGAGCCCCAGCCCCGTCACACCGAGCTCTACCTTCTCTCCAAGTCTGGCTTTCTCCCATCTGTGACATTCCCACTTCGCTCTGCTCGGAGGGACGCTGGCTCTGGGACCCCAGTCTGTGTCTTAACAGGGAGACTCCCTCCTCACTCACCCCCAATTTGGGAACCCCATCCCACTGCTCAGTGGGAACAACCCACTGTTGACTAAGCCATAACAGAGAAATTAAATCTGCCTTCTTTTCCCTCTGCACGCCCACCGCAGTGCTCAACGCTGGGGAAGCCTTACACTGAGCGTTTGTACGTGGCTCTTTGGGGGGACAAAACACTTTTTGAGGTGAAGCTGCTCCATCAGAGTTCTCTTCAAACAACGGCGACTGTCGGTGACACCACCGAGCCAAGGAACAGCAGCCACGGGCTGCTCAGTGGCAGCAGAGCAACGGCCACCAGCAGCGTCTCCCCGCGCTGCGCAGAGACAGGAGCGACACCTGAGCAAGGGGTTATTTTATTGAAATTACACTTGTTCTCACTTACCAACCCCCGCGACACACGAGCGCTGGGCGGGAGGGACGGACACGGGCCAGAGCCCCAACTCCCGTGCTTAAAGTGCTGATAACGCCTGACCTTCAGATGACTGGCTTTTTTCTTTTTTTTTTGAGTAGGATTGTTCTGAAGGATGTCTGACCTCTAGAAAAGACATTTCTTTCTACTTAGCACCAAGTCTAATTTTACAGTAAGTATAAATATATTTAAAATCCGTAATGTGAGTAATTACTCAACATTTACATAGGACAAAGTAAAAAAAAGCTAACAAATGCTAAAACCAGCTTTCCAGTATCCTCCTGTAGAGTCTACCAAAAACCAGTCAACGCTGGAGTGTGCGAAGAATCCCTTTGTGCAGTGCAGCAAGTCCCAGAGCCCTCCCTGCTGTGCAGTTCTGAGCCCCAAGAGGTTTAGCCAAGTCAGCAACGTGTGGGGGTCCCCAGGTTGGTACCTCCCGGGGGTCCTGAAAACGCAGGTCTCTGCCGCCTCTGGCCGTGCCCCGCAGCCGCTGCAGCTCTCCTGGGGAAGGCAGGCAGAGGCTGCCGTGCTCCTCCCTGCCCCGCTCTCCTCCGGAGGGGTCTTATGTCTTTCTGAGCTCTTAAACTGAACCCCACCGCTGAGGGGAGCGCTGGCCCCCCCTTTGCTCTGCTGGTTCTCCTTGGGACAAGCGCGACCGTGAAATGCAACAGCTGCACAGGCTGTTCTGTGCGCCAGTTCCCAGTTAAACCACACCAACTGGGAGCCAGAGCCTGAGCTGGGAGAGCTGTGGTGGCAGCGGGGCAGGCTGTGAGCCCTGGCCCTGCAGAGGATTTCAAACTGGGCTTTACTGGGCTTCCAGCCCAGCCCGTTCTGCGCCCAGGCCTTTATGCCAATGAAAAGCTGCCTTTCCTAAGGTTGAGAAGCACAAACACTGCTCAGTGACAGCACGGACAGTGTCGTTATTAACATATTTACAACATAAGTTAAAATGGGGCGGGGGTAGGAGCCCAGTATAAACAAGAAGCTGGTACCATCCAGGAAGCCTGAGCGTGGCCTAGCTGCTAATGAGCTTGGAGCAGAGGGAAGGAGAGGCTCCCAAGGGCAACTGACACCTTTGTGTGTAACACAGCCTCCTGGAAAGTGGCTCTTCCCTTCCCAGGGGGTGCAGAGACGACAGCTCTTCTCTCCTGGTGCTGGAGGGTCCTAGAGCCCGTTGGCCTTGCTGCTCGGAGACGCCCCCAGCTTCGTCTGGGGAGAAAGTGGCAGATTTTTAGAAATTTTTAGGCAGTACCAATACAAATGCTTCTTGAAACTCAACACTTTTTTTCAGGAAGGTCTCTTCCCGTTTACTACGGGAAGCTGCTCTGGAGAATAACAGCTGACTAAGAACGAAGTTCTTCAGGGTAAAGGTGTGTTCTGTTGGTAAAGTCAGTGTGGACCCCCAAACCTGCCTGAAGTGGGCAACCCAGGTGTAAGCAGCCAGACTGAAATCAAACATTCACAGAAAGAAAACGGGCAAAAGAAAAGGCAAGTCCCTGTAGAAATACTCCACTTTCCCCAGTCTGACTGCGTGTGTATTTAACAGCCCTCAAGGCAGTTGTCACCCACAATTTCTCTAGTCACTCCTTGAACTCAACATTCCCATCTTGTAGCACAAATTTCCACAGTTTGACTGTCAGTTGTGTGAAAAACAATCTCCTTTGGGAAGTCTAAGAGCTTTGAAAAGCTTACCTCTCGTGGGGGAGGCTTGACTGACACTTCTGAGACCGGCACCTTCTCTGCTGGCTGAGATATGAACTCTTCACTCTTTAAGGCAAAAGAGACCCCTTTAAGCCAGAGACCCCTCTGGGAAAGCCCAGCCCCAGCCAGGCCCCAACCTGTCTCTGACCAAGGCTGTTCCCTGCAACGTGCAGCTGGGAAAGCCATGTGTCAGTGAAAGCCATGTGTCAGCATTTCCATCGCTTCCCCCACCCGACCTCACAGAGTATTGGGAAATATTTCTAGCAGTTGATACAATATTCTCCTTTAACTTCTGTTGTTGCTTTTAGCAGCTTGGACTAACGTAAGGAATTCACTTTTTTTTAGCCTTGTGCCGAGAACCATATACTCTCCCTTTCTTATTTGAGAGATTTTTGGAGCTCTCTGTCCTGGGCAACTCAGCACCAGTTCACCAGGAGAGCTGGAAACAAGTCACCTTTAACCAGCTCCTCTGGCCTAAATGTGCCTGGGCTGAAGTCTCTGGATGTATGTGAACGCAGCAACTCAGAAGCTTGTGATGCTCCTCTGCTGGAAGCAACCAACACAGGGCTGAATTCCAGGTGTTTCCAGCAAGAGGACAAGATGCTCCACAGCAGAGCTCTGGACCCTTTTATGTCTCTCAACTCAGAGCAGGCAACTGGGAGGCTCTTGGGCAAACCCACGTACAAGAATATGCATCGCTTCTGGGTTTGTCTGTTTTGGAAAGTTTTGTTCACATGCTCCTCCCAAAGATTACAGCACTAAACCCCCATTTTCCCACTTGCAGAGTGCTGATTTCTAACCTTCCTTCCCTGTGCAACGGGGGCAGGATCCACCAGTGCCTCTGGACCTTCGGGAACAGATGTCACCATGTCGGCAGTTTCACCCATCTACGGAAGAACACAACGTTCAGTACAGCCGCTTTAGTCCACTTGGAGCATCAAAGAACAAGATTCATGTCACAACACTTCATTTTTATGATGTGCAATGGTTAAAATATTAACCTGGAAGTTTTATTCAAAGAACTCACCTTATTTTGTGGAACGGGAACAGGTTGTGGCTTTACATCTATTAAGTACAAGGCACGGGAAAGCAGGAGTAGAGAAGGTGGAACATTCTCTTTTAAATGCAGATCCAGCCACTGTAAGAAGAAAACAGAAGAAAAAGGTACTTCACATTGGCTCTGTGTCAGCACTTATTTCTAGAGCGCTCTTTGTCCTTAAAGATCTTAAAGCCTTCTTGAGTTTGGCTAATACAGTTCTAAGTGAGAAGAAACAGTTTTGAGGACTAGCGTTGGCTCTACTACAAGTCTTGGCTACTTTAGAAATTTAAAATATATTCCACCAACTGCTTCATCTTGCTTGTAGCTGGCCCTGATGCTACTTGGTTTTCTCCTGAGTCTAAGACATAATATGGACACTTAATGCCTTCAAGCTCAGCCACGGAGGTGAGGAACCATCTAGAAACACTTGTGTAAGTCTTAGTGAAGCTTTAACTGAACCCACCACTCTGTCCCGGAAGAAACCTCATCCAACAAGTCCATAGCAGAGTGTACTCACCTGCCTGAGCTGCTCCTTCAGCTGCTCCTCCGAGAGCCCCAGTGACCGCATTCCT
>JAOQGL010000015.1:5151425-5164517 GCA_027564165.1 Gallinago nigripennis | reverse complement strand
ACACGTTCCTGTGGGACCTGCTCTGGCACGGGGTTGGACTGGGTGATCTCCAGAAGTCCCATCCAAACCCAAATCACTCTCTGATTCTGTGAAGGAGAAGTTGCTGCCATGGCGCTGCCCTTACCTCTAGTCCTTTCCCAATGAACACCTCTTTTCCAGCAAAAAAAAAAAAAACCTCCAAAGGAATCAGGGTGGGGGAAAGGGGAAAAGTAACATGAGAGATAACTGAGCAAGAGAGGAAGATAGGAAAAAAACCCAAAATTCCTGTCAAAACCTGACGAAAAGGAATGGGGAAATAAAATGCTGCCGAAGCATCAGGCCCACCCCCTGTCCTGATATTAAAATTAATATATAAGCATTTAGGATTTATAGAAAGGGGAGAAAAAACCTTTTTCTAGGTCACCTAGTGACCTAGTGCTTTATTGTGTCGGAGGAGTAGAATCATCGCTTTTTAAATAAACTAGGGGTTTTTTTCCTCCCTCAGGACCTCAGCCGGCGCCCGCCGCAAGGCACGACGGGAGATGTAGTCCCGCAACCTATGTCGGGGCCGCGGGACCACATCTCCCGTCGGGCCTTGCCGCGGACACCGCCCCCAGCGGCCAATTAGATGCCGAGGTGGGCGTGGCCGGCTCCTGCGCGGTGCGCGGCGGCGGCGGAGGCGGAGGGCGCGGGAGCGGGGCCGGCAACCGGGCAGAGCGGCACCGAGCGCCGCCTTCCCCCCGCCGCCGCCAGCGGTCGCCCGCGCCCGCCCGCACCGCCGCCGAACGCCCTCCCCACCCTTGGCCGCACCGGCGGTGGGGTGGGCGGGCGGGCCTACCGGGGCGGAGCGGCGGGGGCGCGGAAATCGAGGCCCGGGGCTCCGTCGCGGCCTAGCTGCTGCGGGGAGGAGGCGGGGAGGCCTTGTCGTTACTGCCGTCGCCCCCGCCGCCGGCCTTTTGTCTCCGCTGGGCTGGGTGGACGCGGCGGGGGCAGTTAGAATGGAACAGACTGAAGGTGAGGGCGGCGGGCGGCCGTGCTGGCGGGGGCGGCCCGCCCGGGCTTAAAGGGCCCGCGGACGCCATGTTTGCTACCGGCGCTGCGACGGCGGCGCGGCCCCCGCGGAGGGAGGGAGAGGGAGGACGGGAGGGGGCGGTGGGCCCTGGGCCGTCCCGAGCCGACCCCGCGGGCAGGGCGGCCCGCTGTCCCCGTGAGGCGCGGAGCCGGGCCGCGGAGAGGGCCGGGGCGGGCAGGGCTCCGGGAACCTCGATCAAGCGGCGGCCCCAACACCCCCCTAGTTCCCCGCTCCGGCAGGTGACTGGGGCGAGCGGCCGGAGTTCGGGGGAAGCCGGTCTCGGTGAGCCCCAGATCTGGTGGGGAGAACTTGGGGTCAGAGCCTGCGCAGCGTTCCCCTGAAAGGGTGCAGGGCCCTGACCCACCGCGCACTTGTCAGCTGCTTCGTGCGTGCTCTGAGCATCTGCTATACCTGAGGGATTTGTTGTTTCCTGGATTTTTATTTTTTGTTTTTGTGCGGTACTGTTGCATCGTATTCTGTTCTGTGTCTCTCTCGGCTTTCTCTTGACTGTCAGTAAACTTGGCAATTTTAATACAGGGTTAAGATTTTCAATTTGTTGTTAAAAAAAGAAATCTTAATGATAACATAGTTCTTTATATATGTCCATCAGCACAAAAGACAATGTAAAGTAGCCTGTAATTATAGTTCAAGAAAAAAATTGTAGCCTGTTTTGATGACTGTTTATGTCTTCCAGTGGCTTGTTGTAGAGATGTGCAGGGAATGTTTAGGCAGTTAGATTTTTGTTTGTTTGTTTGTTTTTAATGTTTTTGTTGAACTGCTTGGAAAGATTGTGTTCCAAAAAGTTAGCATGCGCTTTCTGAAGTTACAGAGGAAGAGTAGAGGGTGATGGATCAAAGACTGTGTGTTTTGTCTTACTACAACTGTGTTCTGCATTTTTCACTTCGGCGAGTTTGCCTGAGTTTGAAGTGACTCAGGTGAGAGATGCTAGAGTTACTGCACTGGTTTGGGGATGTGAAAGCATGTCATGACTGCTACAATATTTGGTATTGCCAAAGATCTGACTGCTGGTCTCACCTGAATATCAATCCGTGACTCTCCCTGAAGAATAAATGATTGTCTTCCCTGTTTCCTATTTGAATCCTGAGGCTCTAAAACCAAAGGAGTTCCCTGAGCTTGTTTTCAATACAAACCCTTTTCTCTTTTTTTTTTCCTTTTTACTGCATATCACTTTCTTTGATTTTTTCCAAGTTATTTCTTTCCATGTCACCGTGGGAAACTTGTTAAAAGTGATCTTGTCAAAACCTTATTACAGACATGACTATTTCTTCTGGCATTTAAAAAAAACCAAAACCCACACCACCTTTAAAAAGGTACACAGGGAAGTAGTCAGCCTTGCCACAGGCTTTAAAGTCTGTCAGGAGGTCTCTGATTCACCATCAGTGTTTGCCAGAAGAGACTGCTCAGACCAGCTGAAGTCAGGAGAAATCCACAGGCTACAGTTTTTCTGCTAATAAATCTACGTGCTGTTGAAAAGTTGGCATTGTCTTAACATACGTAAATAAAACTTTCTGTGCATGATTTCTTAAGGACGTCCAGAACAAAAAGGGACAAAGCAGGCTGCAAGTACTGAATGCAGGAATCAATAAGAATAATTAATTTATTTCTGTTTACAGCGCATATAATTTGAGTGCCATGGGGTGCTGTTACAGTTGCTAAAGGCAGCCCCCGGGTGCTTTTTGACCTGACTGTAGAAAAAGCATGGGTCTGTTCGGTTCTGGTGAGCAGCTTGAGGGCAGGGGTGGATGCTGAACTTCAGAGAAAGCCAGGTTCTGCCTTTCTTCTGGCTCCAGCTGGGGAGTCTTTAGGTTTTGAGAGGAGGAATGGAAACATGACAGAAGTAGATTGCATCACTTAAAAACCCTGACCAACCTAGCCTGTTCCAGCTGCTTGTAAAACACTGATAGCAGTGAATGTCTACTGGGAGTCAGTGCTGGATTAGACCCCATGAGGTGAGCAGGACCAGTGCGAGTTAGATACAGGCTACACTGGAATGAAGGAGTGCAGAAAAGGGCTTTAAATGTACATGTGGTGACTCGAGTAACGAGGGGGTGGTAGGATATGAAGAGGCCTTTGATCCTCTGTGATTTAGGTCTACGTGGACAGGAGCTGATTTGTTGTTTGTGCATAAAGATGGTCTAGAACTTCTGCTTTCGAGACTGTTGATAGAAAGGCCAGCTCAGGGTGACGAGGCAGTGACACCGTTCACTGAACACTTAACACTGACTCAAGTTACTGCTTTTTACTGGGTCAGTGGGCCGGTAGCACAGTTTCAGTTCTCACAGCGGATATTTTCCATCTGTGTAAAAACCTCGCCTCTACCAGGCGCTACCCAAGGGTTTGGGCAGGGCCACCCACATGGAGGTTGTCAACAGAAAAGGGCAAAATGAATTTAAAATGGTTTTGAGGAAACTCGGTTTAAAATATGTGTGCTACACTCTTTGTCAGTAGAAGTTGTGCCAGCTCCTTGCTGTGGTGGCAGCGTCAGATTAACAGGCTGGTTAATTAACAGCGCTGGTCCTGGCTGGTGGCTGTGGGAGAAGGTGCACAGAACCCCGAGGGTCTCGGGTGTTCGGGGAAAGTGTGGTTGTTTTGCCCCTGGCTTTGGGCTGCTTTCTCCGAGTCCTGCATCCAGCAGGCTTTGGGAACAGCCCCCCCATCTAGTGCTGGGGGGTTTTACCTTGGGCTCCAGCTGGGTGCCGGGCATTGGTGGGTGCTTCTGGCACTTAGGAAACTTCCCTTACACACTGCACAGTTACAGTAGCTGTTCTCACTTCTTTTGAGCTCTTCCTGATTGAGCAATCGTACAGTGAATAGAAACATGTTTGTGTATTTAATAGGTGAGTCCTCTCCTGCTGCTGTATTTTGTGCAAACCTGCAAAACTTTCTCTTTGGGAGGAAAAAAGCTGTCATCAATAAGAAATGGGATCAGCACTGTTCAGAATTGTGTGATAATCTGTGAGGCCTGTTGTAGTCTACTGTGGCATCAAAGCGTATTCCAGTATCTTGTTTTCTGAGAGTGAAGTTGCAAAACACTCATGCTAAAAATGGCTTTAGATAAGCGTAACCGTTAGTGAAAAACATGAACCCAGAGGATTCCCAGTCTCTGAAACTTTCCCATAACGGAGCATTCACTGGTGAAGGTGTAGCTGACTGTCTCGAGTTAAGCTCAGTCGAGCTGAGAAGCTCAGGCTGGGAAGTGAAACAAACTTGGCGTTAATGTAAGACAGAGCAGTGTAAGAGCTCTGCCAGGTTGGCCTACCTTTTCTTTGACTGCTTATATTTTTTTATTTAACTTCCTTTTGTGGCTCTCCCAGGGGCAACATGAAAATACTTGCTCAAACAGTGTCCGTGTGTAGAGTGTCAGTGTCTGTGACCAGTCCCAGGCTCCTGCCCCGCAGCCGTGGGAAGGGACAGGTACAGGATGCTGGCTGTACAGTGCTGGGGATCAAGCGCTTTTCTGCTCACTAGGAAACTCAGTTGCAGTTTTGAAGATATTGTTGATTCCTAGTTATTTTCCAACTGCTCTTAATTAGCCATTTCCTATAAACCTTGAAACAATAAATTGTTTCTTTATCTGTTGGTTGAGTTCCAATGGCATATCAGTGTGGTCTCTGTGATGGATCATGCTTGGAAGCTAAATTCTACAGCTTGCAGGAGGCTGATACTGTAATTTATTAGGGTAATCACTGTTGTGGTGAGAAGAACTTATCCTGGAATAGTTTTCTTCAAGATCAACACGTGTCACTGAAAATGACATTCCTGTGGTTTTAGGCAGTGCTCCTCTGCCGAGGAAGGATCGATGTGACGTGAGCCTGTTGTCGATGTTTCAGTGAGAATGGGGTACTCTTTGCATTACAGCTTGGGAGTGTCTTTTACAAAGTAATTCTTCCGTGGTTTAAACATTGAGATTCCTGTGTGTTCAGGATTCATCCTTGCATTCTGTTCTTTCAGTAGCTCTGGGGGCTGTCACTAACGCAGCCCCGATGTCGCCTCCCAGCCTGGCACCTGGGGAGTGAACAGGCTGATGCAGAGGTTTGGAAAGGAAGAAGGTTGGGAAAATCTGGGTGTATTAACTGCGGTGACAGCGAAAGGCTCGGAAGGAAGGAACTCTTGATGATGTCAGCTCTGGGGGAGGAGATCAACTTCTTGTGTTTTCAGACTGTGTAGAGTCTGTAGAGTAGCAAATGAGTGAAGCAATAACGCTGGCTTCTGCAGCCTGGACAGGAAGATGAGGCTGGTGTAGGAATTGGGCTGGCTCTGGAGCCTGGGCTCATTTCCAGGTCCATTTTACACAGGTGAGCTCCGGGAAGGAACTAATAAATCAAAACTATTTTCTTTTATTGGTAACTCCTCAATCTGATATGAGTAGAGTGCTTTGAAGCTCACTAATTCACAACTTCTGTCACGTAACAAACCAAGGTGCGGGGATGGCCCTTCGGGCAGTGCCCGAGGAAGTGTGTCGCCAGCTTTAGGAGCTGTCACTGCCTGGCTGCTGTGCAGAGACACAGCCAGGGCAGACTTTGACCTGGAGGGCTGTATGCGGAGGAGATAAGAGGGACCAGACACCTTCATGCAGCTTTTGAGTTCTGTTAATATGATGTCTGGATCTCATTAACACCACTCTGGTGGGATGGTTGTACCAGGGTAGCAGCAGAAAACTTGTGCTGCTCAGCACTAGCAAAACTGCATGTTGCTGCTGTACCTTCTTTCAGCCCTTCAGAGGAAAACAAGCTGTCCTGGTAAGAGCATTCTCTGTGTGCAGGTGAGGACTTCTGCTGGCTGCATCAGTGGAGTATCGCATCTCGCTGTAGACCCAGATGGATGTGACTGTGACAAGAAGCCTGTAGTGTTTTCATGGCTTAGTGCTCCTGCCTTGTGACAGGGAATTCTTCCTGTTGGGAACAGGGCTGAGGCTCGTAAACAGCCTTCGCTAGATCACTCGGCAGTCTGTAGATCATCAACTTCTGAACCATGTTTATGGAGGGAATTAGAACAGGTGAATATGAATAGCCTAATACAGTGACTCCTAGTCAGCCAGGTACACACATGGAGCATCCCAGAGAATAAATAAACTTTGGGAAATGTGAACAAAATAGTTTGGTTTTTATCCCAACTTTTTAAAGTGTGGGAGCTCTTTAAAGGAAACACTGAAAGTTGCCAGTGTAATAGAAAAAGATCTGCTCTTATTTCTAAGGTGTGGGGTAGGGTAATACTTTTTAGGGCAGAAACCTGTTGCTTGGGCTGTTGTACAATTTCAGTGCTTCTCAAACCACAATGTTTGGCTGTGGGTGGCATGAACAGCTTTCTGGTGCCCTGTGTGCAGCCTCACCCGGCGGCATGGCTGCACTGTAGAGGAGCCTGAACGGAAGATTTCAGTTAATTCAGCAGAGGAGCCGGGCAGCAGGTCAGAGTTCTGTGACACTGTCCACTGTGACATGCCAGTAGAGTTCTGCCAGGGGAATGAACTGGGTGACCACATCCTGTAACCCACAGGTCACAGCAGCGGGAGAGAGGTTGGATTATATTTTTTTTTATTTTTTTTTTCCTCCCTGATGCAATAGTTGAGGAACAAGTTCTCAGTCCGTATGTGGTGAGTTGGGTGACCAGGAGATGGTCACGCAGAGGCACAGTTCCAAGGCAGCCTCCCAAATGTGGATGGAGAGCTGTGGGTGATGTGGAAGTGAGCGTTGGAGGAGGCCCCAGATCCGGTGGTGTTGGCTGGGTGAGGATCAGTCGTTCTGGTGGTGACAGTGAGGTCTGTTACATCATGAGATACTTGCTCGTTAGAGGAGCTGTGCTGTCTAGCGAAATGAGAAGTCTGCCTTGATATTTGACATTGTAAGTAGGGCCAGAGAAGCTGCACCTGCATCTTCAAAATTAATTATCGCCTTTTCCCTCTCAAGAAAGAAATGAAAAGCATTAAAATTGTTTTATCACATCATCTGAGCATCTTCCAGCAGGACCCAAAACTTACAGAGGTTCCACTCTTAGACTTATAAGCAGGAAAACGTGAAGCGTAATTATTCAAATGCCATGTGACATTAGCAAAGTGATATTCTTAGCGAAGTACAGAATGCTGTGTAGCTTTTTGTTTTACAGTTTCACTTTCTGAAAGTTGATTTGTTGCTTTTCATTATTCTGGTGTGGGCAGAGCAAAGTTTGGGTCCTGGCGTGGTATCCTTTAACAGATCCATTATTTAACATTCGGGTGCTTAGTTCTACTGAACTAAATGGATGGTTGTCTTCCAGAGTATTTGGATAAAAGAAAGTGATTTAAGTACTATTAAAAGAAAATAATCTAAAACTGGGAAGTTGAGAGTAATTCTGAAATTTCTTAACCTGTTTCTGCTTTGACTCTGTCCATCCAGCACTGGATGTGCCAGGAGGACTGAAGCGCTGCTGCAGCTTCCCAAGATAAGTTGAGGGGTTTTGTTTTTTTAAGTATTCAGAAGAAAGAAAAAAAAAAAAAGTTGTATCTGGTTTTAGTAACGAATAAAAGCAGCCCAGGGTGCAAGTTCTTACTAGTGTGAGAAATCTGTTTGCTCTTCAGTTTGGCAGATGTAAAGTAACAATTAATTGGTAAATAGTACAACCAGTCCCACTTCTTCCTAGAATGGGTGGTGGTTGGTGGTTTTGACCTCGACAGGCTGATCCTGCTGGCTCTGGGGGCTGTCGCTCGGATACGCTGTCCCCTTGGTGGTCACATTTTGTGGTGGCTTTGTGGTGGGTGTGCTGAGAGCTGCTGGAGAGAAGAGATGGTTTTACAGCCATGAGATTGAAATGTCACTGTAATCAGTTAATTTGCTGAGTAGCATTGTGCTGTTGTTTCCCCCAAGTTGCTGAATTAAGAGTGAGAAATGTGCCCCTGGTTGGTTGCACGGGCAATAGCAGGGAATGCAAACACCAGGATAATACCAGTGTGAAGTCCACAAAACATAGAGCAGATCCTGGTCAAGTTCGTACTTGTTACTGTTGTAATTTCAGGTTTTTTGCAGTCTCAGAGGAGGGATGTGTTCTTAGCATTTTGAAAACTATTAGATAAGGTTCTGAGATACATTGCGTCGGGAGGGTGAGAATTCAGTGTGGGCAGGGTTACATGTAGATTCTGGCTGTGAGAGTATCTGTGGGATGTGTTAATGTCATTTAAACCCTGACCAAAAGGGCACAGTAACCCTCCTTTACGCCTCCACAGAGAGAGAATAAATAATGCCCACCTCCGTTTACTTTGGAAGGGCTAAATTGACCTTGCTTGGAAGCAAACTTAGATTTCTTACCTGAAGTTTAGGTTACTGTATATTTCTTCCTATTGAACACTGAGATTATTTGGGCGAGCACAAAAGTCTTCTTTGAGCCAGGAGCTGAGCTTTGGAAATACAACTTTGGGTTAGTCTGTTTTTGGTGTTTTAATACGCAATAGGAAATGGAAAGTGTGTACACCAGCTTTCTCAGCTGTGATCTAATTCTGTGAATAGCCTCAGGTTTTGGAGAGCTTTTGATGCTGAGGCTGTTTTTCTCTCCCTCAGAACCATGTGGTGGTTAAGTCCTAAGTGTTTAATATTAAAATAAGGGGCAGGGAGTGAGGATGATAACCCTCCTTGCTGAGCTCCTGAGAGCCAGCGGGTGCAAACTACTCTGCTTTTTGGTGAGAGAAGAGGTTGGGAAACCCCATCTGAGGCTGTGGTACCATTGGAACTGGTTTTCCCAGTAGCTGGGGTGGAATCACGGATTCCCTTCAAGTGTGAAGAGCCCGTGGCTTAGCTCTGCTGAGGCCTGAGGGCTGTTCATCTGGCTTGGATTTTGGCAGGGAGGAAGAGAAGAGGTTTCTCTCTTGCTTGAGTGGTCTTTCTGTGGTTTTTCTGGCTTGTTCAGTCTGCAGAGACTGTGGTGTGGGGAGAACTTGGCATCTCCTGTCTCTGTGAGGGACAGTCTGCCCTCTTACTGCTTTGTGTTAGAGTAGCGCTTCTGAGCACCAGACCAGGAGCCTACAGAGAGTGGTTGGAATTTTAGCCCCATTGTTCTGACTTTGTAACACTTGGGCTCACAGTTTTGAAGCACTTGTAGTTGCTTACAACATTCGTTTAAGAAGGTGGTTGTGTAAAAAAAGTTGTTTTGCAGAAATGTGTAAAGAGCACGTTTTAAAGATCCAGTTAATACCAGTCCTCTCTAAATCTGTGAGAGAGCGGCTGCTGAATGGCAAGGGGGAAATTGCTCTTTAGAGCTCTCTTTTTAAAAATTTTTGGTTGTGTGGTGTTTTTTTTTATTCCTCAACAACTTAATTTGCTTAATTATTACCTTTTGATTTACACTGACCTCTTATTTCCCTTTTCCTGCCTTTAGGCCCTATGAGAAAAAGGGAAAGCTAAGGATGCTGGAGCAGAACAATGGATTTCTCTTTCTCTTTCATGCAAGGGATCATGGGAAACACAATTCAGCAACCACCTCAGCTCATTGACTCAGCCAACATCCGCCAAGAGGATGCCTTTGATGCCAGCAGTGACATCGCTGAAGATGGGGGACAGACGCCCTACGAAGCTGCCCTGCAGCAAGGCTTTCCGTACCCCACGCCCACCACGGAGGACCTGCCCCCCATCGCTAACGGATACCCCCCCACCATCAACATGTACGAACCTCAAGCCAAATACCAGACGTACTCTCAGTACCCCAACGGCTCGGCCAACGGGTTTGGTACAGGCAGAAACTTTAGCCCCCCGGAGTATTACCAAATGGAGAACTCTAACCCAAGGCCGCACGAAGTTCTGGAAAAACCTTCCCCCCCACAGCTGCCGCCTCCACCGCCCCCTTCAGTGTCACAGACGGTGATTCCAAAGAAGACTGGCTCACCAGAGATCAAACTAAAAATAACCAAAACTATCCAGAACGGCAGGGAATTGTTTGAGTCCTCTCTGTGTGGGGACCTTTTAAATGAAGTACAAGCGAGTGAGTATGCTAAGGCGAAACATGAAGGGAGGAAAGAGAAAAGGAAAAAAAGTAGCAAGCATGACTCTTCCCGATCGGAAGAGCGCAAGTCGCACAAAATTCCAAAATTAGAACCAGAGGAACAAAATGTAAGTGGAATACTGGTTTCAGCCATCTGTGTACCTGGTATTGTTGATGGAATGTGTGTTATCAGCAGTGTTTCTTCCTTACTTTTAGTTGAATGCATACTTAAAGTAATGTTTTATTTTGGTGAAAAGACTGCACATAAAAAAAGTTAGAAAAGGTTATGATATTTTCTTCATATTATTTAGTGTGCCAAGATACTTAGAGTTTGCTACACTGTGGACAGTGTTGAAGATGGAGCTTTTGGCCAATAGCATACATGTTCCTACAACTGCCTCTCAGAGTAATGCTGGGATATTCAGTGGAAAGTTGGGGGGTTTGGAGTATTTGGTGCTGCAGCTTTTAACTTTTTTGAAAGATGTTCTAAATGTTGTGACGTTGTGCAAAACCCGAGAGCTGTGTAGCTTGTGTAGAAGCCAGTAGGAATTAATATTCTAAACTGGTAGGTAAATTACAAGTACCAGTTGACTCAGTAGACTTTGGGAAAATTCATTATTTATGCCTATTACCGTTTCTGTCAAGATTTGTAATATGGTTGTGTGTATACAGGGGGTGTGGGTGTATATCTTTTCTCATACATATATATATAGATAGATAGAGATATCTCTGGGAGGGGGATTAACTTAGGTTCCAGCAAGCAGAGGCACAAATCACTGGTCTTTGGTACTCTCAGCCATTCTTTTGTCTTCAGTTTTATGAGCCACTTAATTACTTCTCTTTCTTTTTCTCTTGCTTATTCCTGCCAACTCTGTGCTACTGGTTTCTGTACTTCCCCAGTTTAGGGGAATGGGTAGCAGAGGCAGGGCGAGTGGCAGGAATGGGGAAGTTGCTGGGACAGAATGACCCAGCTCGGGCTGGGCTGATCCAGTGTGGGGCTGAGTTTCTGGTCAGTTCTTCCAGAGCCCTTTGGGAGCCCTCACTGCTTTGGGAGAAGACCCTGCCTCATAGGGACGGAACTCTGTTCTGGTGTGGGGGTTCGTGTGCCAGATGGAGTGGTGGTGGTGATGTTATTTTTAATGGAAGATGGGCTGATTTCACACATACGCCCCTTACCAGTAATATTGATGAGTTTTACAACTTCTCTACCTCCCTTCTGGTAAGTGGACCTATCCTGGAGGTCATGTTGATGATGCATCAAAATTTTTGAGCTTCTACTATATTTGATTACTGTAGCTTGATGAAGCTCAGTAAGATCTTAATCAGCATTGTAATCCAAACTTGAAATAGACTATCCAGTTAAACTACAAGCCATCCGTGACTGCGTTTGTAGGTAATCCCGTGAACTGGGAATGCAGGAGCTGCAATGGGGACCCATTGCCCCACTGATGTCTCCCTCGTGCCTGCGTTGTTCCTGTAGGGTAGGGTGGGAAGTGGGGTCTGTTCCCGTGGTCAGTGCTCCGCTGCTTGTATGCTGTTCATCCTCCTGTCCTTTGCTGCTGGAATCATCCGTTTATACCCCAAGTTTCACTTAAATAAAATCTTGGCAAGTTTGGTTCTTCCAGAGTTTAGATAAAGACACGGTCTTTTATCCCAGGCTTTTTGGCCTCTTCTCCAGATTTCCTTCACCCCCATCAGGCTGTTGGTTTTGCATTTCCAGTTTGCCCTCCCTCGTACCAGGGACTGCAGTTCTGCTGTTGAAGCTCCCACAGTGCCTGTCCCTCTGTTTGACTGGTGTTACCTTGGTATCACAAGAATCTTCTGTCTTTCCCAGATCGGTCTAAAACTTTGCCTCTCAAGTTCCAAGTTTTAAGCTTCATGTATCATCCCGGATTCACCAGGAATCTTGGTCTTGCTTTTGTCCTTCTTGTAGCTTCCATTTCCCTTCTAAAAGGTGTTGTTGCAATAAAATCTCTGGTGTTACTCACCCCTGTTTCAGACAGCAGATCGTGCTGACATGAGCAGGATTTCGTGCTGGTGGGTTTCGTTCTGAGTTACCCAGTGCAGTCTGGGTCCCATCCTCCCACTGTTTGTGTCTCCATGACACGATTTCATCTTCATCTGTGTTCATCATGAGCACTTCTGTCATCCTTAGTATTAATGGTGTGAGACTTGTGACTTCGGGTCATCTTAGTGTGACCAAACAAGACCTGTGGTACAGCTTTGGTTATTTACACTTTGATGCTCGGCGGGGCTGTTAGAGCAGAAGGTGACCTGTGGTTGTTTCCTCCTCCTGACACTCCTCTCTGGAAACCTGCTGATCGGGGGATGTTCATACATGAAAGGCCAATTTGAAATTAAAATGTTATGAAAACATGGATGAACTTTAAGCTCTGAATACTTGGTTTAAGAATCAGGTACTCTGCTGGCTAGTTGTGTTCTGCGAGGAGCTGGGATCTGTGCAGCCAGCCTGGCTCTCCCGGCAGGGGTGAAGTTGCCACTCGCTCACTGTGGCAAGAGCAGGGCAGGAGAGGTTGCCGTGGAGCCAGTTCTGCCCAGCAAACAGTTACATGGTCTGGCTCAGGTGGCTGTTTTCTACAGATGGTTGTAGGAGATTGTGCCCTGAGTTGTTGTAGATGGTGTTTACCTGTGTTTCCTCCTTTCTCTGGGCTGAAGCACACTGACTGACTAACGTGGGGGCTGTGTTTGGAATGGACACGGTGTGATTTGGATTCACAACATTGGTAGTTTCTCCCTGCGTGTGCCCGACTCTTCTTTTTGCTGCTCTTTGAGTCCTTTGACTGGTGACTTCTCCGCTCTAGGGAAAGCGAATGCCTGGTCTCTGTCTCAGGAGATAGCTCACGGCCACCTCTTATCTCTCCACTGCTGTGTCACCGCACCCCCTGTCATGGCCACTGCACCGATGGTGGTGGCTTCTGGTCAGTGGTGATCCCTCCTCTGCCCACACCTTCCCTGCCCTGCTGTGCCAGAACAGGCTGTGGCTCAGCCTAGGAGTGCACCGTGACCTTTGTGGTGTTGGCTTTTGATCCTCCAAACATGTTTGTCAACTATACACAATATGA
>JAOQGL010000015.1:5114104-5151325 GCA_027564165.1 Gallinago nigripennis | reverse complement strand
GCCTAGGAGTGCACCGTGACCTTTGTGGTGTTGGCTTTTGATCCTCCAAACATGTTTGTCAACTATACACAATATGAAAGTTGTAAAATTGATGTTAAATTGCATATTTAATATGATTTTTTTAATGTAGCTTTTGCAAACAACTGGTATGCAGTGAGACCCATCACGCTGCTATGGACGTCCTTCATATGTTCTTCTCTGTTCCTTTGAAGTTGTATATTAATTTAGTGGAAAGTTATTTGGGTTTACTGTCCCTGAGCGTATGCTCTTCTGTCACCTGTTTCAGGAGAACCTTGTTGTATGTGGGTGTGATGGTAATGTAAATAGCGTAGGAGAAAAGGTATTTTTTGATTGTGATGCTACTATGTTTTGAATTAGGCATAAGGAGTCATCATAGTCATGTTTTCTGGATTCATGGTTGCCTTTCTCTCTGTGAATTATTTTTCTGCCTGGTTTCATTATTATGGTTTTTGTTGTTTTACTGTCCCCTTACCTTGTTTGTGTTTGTTTTCCTTTTTCCTCTTCATTGTTTCCCATTTCCTAGAGACCAAACGAGAGGCTCAGCATGCCATCAGACAGACCAAGAGACGATACGGCGTTGGAGGAAGCCCCGGTTAGTACATACACTAATTAACATTAAGTAACACTTTTTGGACTCCTAGCATGTTACTATTTCTGGACTGTTACATGGATTCTTTGATTTGTCAGGTAAATCAGTTTCCATTTTTCTGAAACTCTGATTAATCATTACTGCATCTCTTACTGCTTTATTTTATCCCCAAAGCAACACTCTTAATCAAATTATGAAGCAGAAACTTTTTTGGGGTGGAGGTTGCTATTGCTTGGCTCGTCAGTGCCTGCCGTGTGTAAATCCTGCTGTTGTAGCTCCTCAGAGTTACAGAAGGAAAATATCAGGTCCCTGTGGGCAGCGTGTGCATCTCTGAGCACCCTGAATTGTCTTTGGGGGCTTCAAGCTTGTGTTTTCTTTGTAGGTCCAGCAGTTCTTGCCTTCCCTTCCAACACAAGTCACCCATGACATCAAGTTTCAGGTTGGCGATCTGGTTTGGTCCAAGGTGGGAACGTACCCGTGGTGGCCTTGCATGGTCTCATGTGATCCACAGCTTGATGTTCATACCAAAATTAATACAAGAGGTAAGGGAGGAAGATCTTTGCCAGAATATACTAAGCGTTTGTACTTGTTCCTTTATTAAAAATATCTTTGAACTCCCTTTGCAGGCTGAGTTCTACTCGTGTGTATGTTGAACAGGACTATTCTTGAAATGTATAAAACTAGTACTTATTAAATTCCCTCTACAGATGGGCCTGTGCAGACTGGGCTTGTGCACAGATGCTCCTGCTTTTCTCCAGTCAATGTATTTATGAGAAGCCGCTTATAGGTGTCAGAGGCTTCGGTGTGGGCCAGGTGTCCTTACCTTCCCATCTGACATGGTTCTCAGTCTGGGCCCCTCTTATTTCTAACTTTTAGCTCGGTACTTCCACCCGCAGGGCTTGAGTGACACGGAGGAGGGAAGCGTGAGCTAACCCAGCAAAGTGATGCTGGTAAAGCTGCTGACTAGAACTTTTCATTTCCAGGTGCCCGCGAATACCACGTCCAGTTCTTCAGCAACCAGCCGGAGAGGGCGTGGGTGCACGAGAAGCGGGTTCGGGAGTACAAGGGACACAAACAGTACGAGCAGTTACTGGCTGAGGCTGCTAAACAAGCCAGCAACCACTCGGAGAAACAGAAGGTATGACCAACGCTAACTGCCTAGAGGGGTGTCCGCAGTCCTGGGCGAGTGAAACTCTCGTGGGGCAGATCAGGGTAGTGCTTTACCCTGGGAAGGGCAGTCCGAGTTTTGCTGGCAGAGGTGTTTTTCGCAAAGATACTGTGTTTCCCTACTCCTGTGACTTTGTGTGACAAGGCTGATAGTGAACCTGTTCTGTCAGTTCCCCACGATGACAGTCATCCTGGGCACTGGAGATGACTTTACATCTGCATTAGAATATTAAATAAAAACAGTGCTTGTGTGTTCACTGTAACCTGTTCTGTGGAAAATACAGTCTCTAAAGGACACTCTTCCAGCCCCTGATATTAGTGGGTGTGTTCTTTTACATTGCTTTATTGGAGGGAAGTGTTAGCTACAGGAGTCGTTGCTATGTAGATGCACTACTGCAGTTGTAATTTTGCTGATCAGATTATTGATATGGAAGGAAAAGAGATATAGAAAGATACAAAGGATTAAAAAAGATCAATTAGGATTAATTCAATGTCTCATAACAGAATTACATGCTTGAATACTGGCTGTTCTTGTCGTTAGTGAAGTTATAACTCGGGGCAGACACTTTTAATTGTGATGGTCATATCATCCAGCCCCAGTGGCTCCTTGTTCTCTGGGCAGGGGATCCATCATCCACCTTTCAAAAATACCCTCTAAACGGATGGCTTCAGCTTGCTGTCTGATTGCATTTTAAGTGCTATACGTGGCAAAATCTTCAGTGTAATTAGCTGCTTGTCTTTATTCCTTAAGATTCGCAAACCAAGGCCGCAGCGAGAGCGTGCTCAGTGGGATATCGGTATTGCCCACGCGGAGAAAGCACTCAAAATGACTCGGGAGGAGAGGATAGAACAGTACACCTTCATTTATATAGACAAAGAGCCAGAGGAGGTGCTGTCAAAAGCCAAAAAGACTGCTGCTTCCAAATCGGACGCCAAGAAGAACCGACGACCGAAGCCAGCTCCGAACGCCCAGCCAGACCATGCCCAGGCAGCAGCAGCGTCGCCTGCGAACGCTGAGCTGCGAAGGCAAAGCCAACGGAGACAGTCGAGTGTGGAAGAAGAGGAGCCACCTCCCGTGAAAATCGCGTGGAAAACGGCTGCAGCCAGAAAATCTTTGCCAGCTTCAATAACCATGCACAACTTGGATCTTCAGAAATGTAACATGTCTCCAGTTGTTAAAATTGAACAGGTTTTTGCCCTTCAGAATGCTGCTGGGGATGGAAAACTCATCGATCAGTTTGTTTATTCCACTAAGGTATGTTCTTTGTGGAGTGACTCCTATTCATAAATTATCCCAAGTCTGTCTTACTGTGGAGCTTACGCTGTGTCCACTGAGCTTTCACAATACATGTTCCTTTCATTGGAGAGATTAAATGTTACACAAACAGGATCTTTTAGTGCCCTGAGCTCTTCATTTCAGCGCATCCCCCAGTCTCTGCAGTCCCTGTTTTGCCGGGGGGCCGAGGAGCTCCCCGTGGATGGTCACGTTTTTGCTCATGACACATTCAAAATCTTAAAGCTGGTTAATTCCAGCTTCCTAGTTGAAATAATGGAGAAATTGTCTGTAAATATTAAAAATCAGTGGATTTGTGGGAAATAGATGAGATGACAAAACTGTTACTAATGTATTAAAAAGTAATAACTACTTTTTTGTATAACAGCCTTTTACAATGAGTTCTGCCTCCCAGCTTCCTTCAGGTGCACAGCAGCCTCTCGCAGGCAGTGTAAGGAAAAGGTTTAGGACTATTTCTCTGCCTCCTTCTTCTGCCTCTCTACCTGGAGGGTATTTATTTCATCCTAAGCATTATAGAGAAGGTAATGTTTAGAAAAGTCACTGGAATATTCTTTTCTTTTTTTTTTTTCCTTGTGTGTAAGGGGAGCTTGAGAGGGATGGAACGCTGTGCAGGGCAGCAGCTCAGCAGCAGAGATCACTATGTGCATGTGCTGTTTTGAGGAGCCTTGAATGTCTCTGGGCTGAGCTCTAGGAGTAGATCAATGTGCCTGTCGGCAACAACACATATTGAATAGGTTAAGACGATCTTTTTCTTTTTTTTTTCTTTTTTAAGGGAGTTGGTAATAAAACAGAAGTAAGTGTCAAAGGACAAGAGAAACTCAATTCTTCATCAAATCAGAGAAATGAAAAGGCAGCAGTGCAAAACGCGTCCTCTCCTGAAACAACTTCTGGGTCAACAGGTAGGTGAGACTGCGGAATCCTTGTCTGAACCTCAGCAATCCAGCATTTACATTCACATACCAACCCTGGCATTTCCTCATTAGCTGAAAACCATTATTAAAATCTTTCTGTTTGTGTAGTATTAGTAACAGGCACGGCCAATCCAGCATGTGGTGAGCCCGGATGGCTGAGAAACACAGCATGGCTTTGTGAGGGGATTCGCTGGTTTGGCCTCTGAACTTGTAGCTGCTGCGACTTGCAGTGTCTGAGTCAACACGGGAAGGATGGATGCCGTGTGGAGAGCAGATGGGAGGTTGATTTAGAAGAGAGCACGGTGGATGTGTGTTAGCAGAGAATTGCAAGGCCTTTTGGCACCAAACAGAAAGTGGGATCAAAGGAAGGGGATCTGGAAGTGGCAGAGTTTAGTAGGGAACAGCGCTGACTCGGGATGGGGGCTTCCCTAGACTTTGTTGTTGAGTTCCTGCATGACTTTTGTAAAGGATAGGGATTTCTTTTTAAACTGCTTCAACTAACTCCATCAGCAGGATGAAATAACACTTGCCTTCTGAAGGCATTTTAGGGGCCCCATCAAAAAGCACGGAGTTCTGAAGTGTTACGTTTAGGGAGAAGAACCACTGAAGCGAATAATGGAGGTCGAGGCTGAAGAGGGGAAGCCTGGAACAAGCTGTTTTAAGTTTAATTTGTAGTACAGCAGTAGAGAAAAATGAGAAAAATAAACCAGATGAGTGCTTTTTAGACTTGGAACAGAAAAACATTTTTTTCCTGTTCTGATTTTTGCAAAACAGCCAATGAGAATTCTTCTAAAGGGATTGAGCTTTTCCTCACCAGCAGAAATTTGTCTGCAGTGCGGCCTCTTGTCATCCTCAGAGGAGACAGATTCCATTTGGTGAATGATGGAGGTTCCTGAAAAGAGACAGTTTTGAGTCATCCAAAATCAAGAGCTTTTCAAGTTCCTCTTTTCCCTCTAGTGACTTCTGTTTTTCAACCACAGATTTTGTACAGGCTGTGGAAAATCCATTAGCTATTGCATGTGTGTTACTGTGCTTGTAGTTCTCTCTTTGGTATGGTCTCAAACAAATGTAGTTTTACATTGGATATGTAAAGGTAAATTTTAGGTTGCAGCAGGAGACCTTGATCTTCTCTCTCAGTAGGATGTGCAGATGTCATGGGATGGAAGACTTGGTACAGTCACATGCTAAAAACCTGCTTTTCTTCTTGAGGAAAAAAAAATCTCATAATGTTGCCAAGTGTTGCTCCTGCTTTAACTATCCGTCTGTTTGGTTATATCTCTCTTTCCATAAACATAAATTAAATGAGATTTTAGGTCAAAAACCTCAGTGGTCAACACACACGGGATCACTGTCCTCTGTAAAGAGGCTTCAGTTTCTGTACTCGTAGTTTTCAGGTGGGGTTATTGTTATATACGGCATCTTATGGTCTGTCTCCAGGGACTTTACAATCCAGGCTGAGCACTCCGGGTATTCTGGTGGGAGTGTGGTGTTGTCAACAGTGGTTCTTCTTTCCAGGTGTAGCTGCCTTAGCTGCTTCCATGTTTTCAGGCAGTTGCCCCATTATTGCCTTGTGGCAGGAGAGGTGGTCGCTGCTTTGTTCCTTTCCCTGGGAGCTAAAGACTTCACCTTCACAGCGCTCTCCAGACATAGCTGGGAGAGGAGTTCTGAGCCTCTCTTTCTTCATTTTTTTAGGTTTTTTGGATACGTAAAAGTCCACCTGATAACACCGCATAGAGTGCACAAGCTTTACTTCTGTATGCACTCCCCACAGTCACTTTCAAAGCCATTTCCAAATTCCAATTATTGGTCCCCTCTCATGGAACATAATTGCAAACTCCTGTTTTCAAATTTAAGGTCACTGGCACTTCAGAATACCTTTATGATAAAGTGTTTTACAGGATGACTCTGGGAGTCTTTAGTAATTCCCTGCAGTTAGATATACATAATGCCAGGAAATAATTCCGTACCTTGAAATCTGATAATAGATAACAGCTCTGAGAATTCCTAGTGCCTCTGGTCTCCACATCCAACTGGGACAGGACTGACCTGACCTGGCCAGTAGAGGGGGGGATCGCGGGTCTGGAACTTCTCCTGAAACTGCATCAAAACATGCATAAAGACAGGACAGGAGCATCGTGGAGGTGATGCCCTGGATCCTTGGTGAGTGGGCAGAGGAACCAGTGCCCATCCCATCGATCAGTATTGCTGAAATATTGATAGATGCGCTGATTCTGGAGTTCTCTGATACAGGGCTTGCATATTATTTCCTGTACTACAGTGGGGCAGGGCTGGGAGAAAATGTCTAATTGATTAAATGAGTGTCTGGTCACACTTCTTCAGGTTTACTTTAAGTTTCAGAGTGTTTGGGCTGAACACAAAGGTGACAGGAGGTGGCCCCTGCCATTAGTGGTGACACCCCTCATGGCTGTGAGTGTCTCCCAAAGGATGTGGCTCATTGGAACCCAAAGTTACCCTGTGCTGACATGAAGGATGTTGAGCTGAGTTATTCATTTCTAAATTTTTAATAACTCATTACTATTATTTATTAGTTAATATGCTGTATTTTTTTTCCCTTGAAGAAAAGCGGTTCACTTGTTTCCCCTCAGAAATACAGTTGTTGTAAAGTGACAGCTTTTTCAGCGAGAAAGTTTAGTTCCTGAGATGTTCCTGAGGCACACAGCCCTGAGAAAAATGTTCATCCTATTAATCAAGATGAATCTTCTTTTTTTATTCCCCCTCCCCCTCCTCTGGAATCCTTTTGAAAGCTTTTTTTTCCTGTGTCTGATGAAACCCTGCCTCCCTCTATATATTTTATTGCCTAACAAGAAGGCACAGAGTTACAGCTCTAACGGTGTGTCTGTCTGGCACAGCGAGCTCATTCCTGCTCCCAGACTGTGTGTTTCTGCTTGGAAGAATAGGAAGTATTTTAAATTAATGTCTTCTTTAGGTGAAACACCCCAAACTGAAAACCAGGAGTAATGCTGAACTGCAGATAACTGTCAATCTTCACGTTTCCCTCTTCTGTCAGTACGGCTCTGAGTGTGGGCTCTGGGTCAGGAGGTGCCCGTGGTGCTCAGTGCTGTGGTCGTGTCTCCATGTGCCAGTTTGGGCAGTGCTGCAGCTCAGAAACCTCTGCTGGTTCTGCCAACCTTAGTTGTCAGAAAAACAGTAGCTCCTACTTCATCTCCTGAAGTGTCATCATAACCTTCATTAATCTGAGTTTGTTTTTCATGTTAATACTTTCACAAACTTGTTTTTCGTTTCCATTAATTATAACAACCCATTGCGATCGCTGCTGCTGTTCTGCTGAGTTTTCACCTCTCAAAACCTTCAGTGGAGCGCTGAGATTTGGGATGGATGGCCCGTGTTACAGCTGTAGGTTGTTGTGTTGGCCGACCGTGAGAAGGCTGTTCCGGCAGAGCAGGGCACAGTTTTGAGTGAGAACTTGGAAGCTGTGTCTTGTGTCTTGAATCTCTAGCTTCTTTTAGTTCCCGGAGTTGATTGTGTATACCTTCCCGTAAACACCAAAAATGGACTGTTTGGTTAAAACTGAACCAAAGCGAAGACTGTGTCTTAAAAAAACCTGTTTGCCCTCAGCTGGATTCCAGCTTTTTGTTTCACTCTGTTCCCGGTGTCTGTTACTGAAGCCAGTCTCTGTCTGTGGAATCAGAACGTGTTGTCTGCAACCACAGCACCAGCTGGCAAATAGTGTGGAACTGAATGTAAAAATAAAACATTCAAAAGAGGAAACAAGTCTTGGTTTCGTTACTTTATCTGTTGGTTTGGTGTTGAGCATTTTGCTGTGCCTCAGAAATAGAAGGAATTGTATAATGGAAACCTTTCTCCTTCTTCAGGTTGTGTAGAAAAGAAGCAACAGAGAAGATCGATTCGAACCCGCTCAGAGTCTGAGAAATCCACTGAAGTTGTGCCAAAGAAGAAGATCAAAAAGGAGCAGGTTGGCTTCCTCCATGTAGAGAGTTAAAATATATTGTATTCATAAATGTTGTGGCTTATATTGGTGCCTTTTTATTTTTTCTCCATTTTTCCCCATCGGGTTTCGTTTTGGACTATCCTTCATGAAATCCCCTTGTCAATACATTGCTGTGACTCTGCTACTGGCACCCTCCCAGTATCAGTCAGGCTTTGGAAGTGGGAACGCAATGATGCAAGACTCCTAACGACCCTGCCTTCTTTGCCTTGAGATTTCTGTTCTGAGCAAAGTGATTTTGTTTCAGCCATTTCTATTTGATGGAATTGCCACCAGGTTCCTTTCCTTTTGCTCTTGATTTAGCTGCTGGTTTGTATTGAGGTTTTGTTTTTCAAATGAAGTTAGACTGATTAATCCAACCACTTTTGAAAATGGACTTTAAGAATGATTTAACATAAAGGTGAATAGTCAGACTTTTCTGTTGGCAGCCGTCAGCAAAACACATCTTCTGGGATATACTTTTTTTTTTTTTTTCCTCCTTAAGTAGATCTAACATGTACAGGGCATTCCTTTAATCTGGATGTCAGACAGACAAATGTTGTTGCTTTAAAAAAATTATAAAAAAAAATCTGCGTGGAAATGAGTAGGGAAGTTCAGTGGATGGACGTTAATATTAAAACTGAATATACTTTTTTAACAAGTTTGTCAAAGTTGTTGGTTCTTTTCCTGCCGTGGTTGATTTCCTCTCTTCAAGGGCCTCTCCACTCGAAACCTGAGAATTTTATATAAAATATTTCATAGTATAGCTTCTACCAGTGAGAATTTTTTAAAAGGGACAGTCAGGCTAAAGATTTATATGGGAAGGGGAAAAATTTTTTTATCTCATTTATTTTAATTTATTCTTTGCCCTTTACGCTTCGTTTTGCACTTCATTCACATCAGAAATTGAAAGTGGACCCAGTTGCTTTTTTTTTTTTTCATGTTTTTCTTTTGCTGCTGTAGCGTTTCCATCTGTCTTCAGCAGAAGAAGGCTCTAATCTCAAAAGTTTCTTGCTGAAACGTGAAAGCAACTTAAACGTTGGGTGTAAGACCCCTGACGTGGTCCCTCAGGCTCCTGTGGGAGGTGTTGCAGCCTCCCCGTTTTCAGATGAGTTTTTTATGTTTGTAAATGTTTCTTAACTTAACAAAGGTATAAGAACCAACAATATGAACTTCATGGATCCCAGTTAGCTTTGCTTGCCTATATTATCCAGCTAACTAAGACTATGAACATTAAAGTGCTTTTCTCAGGAAAAGTATATGACTAAAAATTAAACCGAGATGCACTGTAATGCGCATATCCTTGAATGTATTAAGTTATATTAAAAAAGAAAAAAATCTTACTAACTTCTTACAATTATGCAACAATATTTGTTACCCAAAGTCAAGTTTTCTTGCAACTGATTCCCAAATTAGTCTGCAACGACTTGGTATAAATTATAACTGGAACGAGTACAATTAATGGGAAAAACAAAATGTTAATGCTACTGTTACAGTGACTAGTGGAGAAATAAAAGTGATTGTTTAGATTTTATATTTGTATTACGAAATGTATCCTATACAAATCCTTCTATTGTATGTTTTTACCTATTGTACAACAAAATAAAATATTTTTTAAAAAAATTATAGAATAATCCTTAAATATTTACTAAATGTGTTTCTACATGCATATGTAACCGCATTGTAAAGAAATAACTTGTAATTCTTAACCTTAAAACCAGGATTTTAGGCAACAGCTTTCTCCTATAATTATTGTGCAGTCGCCAAATTCTCCTGTGCTCCGAGGACATTGGCAGAGCAGGTTCTAGACTTGTCCTTCCCGTAGAGGACCAAGAACTGGAAGCGCTTTTGCAGGACTGTAGACTTTTCTGCTCCAGCGTGTCCTGACACTGAGTTTCCAGCTGGATGGAGCCCTGCGCGGCTGCGCGTTTCCTGGCCCCGCGTCCCCTCGCAGGGCTCCATCCAGAGCCGGGCTCTTCCCGCGGCTCCAGCGCCCGCCGGGGGGAAGCGCCTTCGGTGGCAGCGACGCCCTTGGTGTCACTAAGCCGAGTGTCAGCCCTCTTTGAGGGGAGGTTGTGCTCACACAGGTGTGGGGTCGTACCGCTGGACACCGAGCGAGCTGTCCCCTCCTGTCACCTCCGTGCCCCAGGGAGAGGGGGGGAAGGACCCCGGTAGTGACCGTGGGGCTGCCCTTCTCCCGGTGCCCAGCGTAGGCAGTGGGACTGACCCCGCGACCAGAGGCTCACGCTGGGACGGGGGGACACAGACCCCACCCGAGCTCTGAGATGCTAATGGCTAAACTGACCTGTTTGCTTTTTGGGACTAGGGAGAAAAATTCCTCTGGTTTTAACTTTGGATTTTCCTATTCAAACAGGTTGAAATGGTTCCACTGACAGCAGTGAAGACAGGATTGCAGAAAGGTGAGTTACATACAAAAGTAAACTTGATTTTAAAGTTCCTGGCTCATCACACTGTGGCCATAACACTTTGGGGATGAACATGAAAGATGCTACTCTTAATTTCTCTTGGGAGGGTTTTCTGGGTTTGTTTGTTGTTGTTGTTTGTTTGGGTGGGCATTGGTAGTTGGAAAGAGAGTGTTTGTTCATGTCCTCTAAGCACGTGGTAGAAGTCCTTCTTCTGGACATTTCTTAATTAAAAAAAAAAAAAGTCTTTGCTTAGCCATATTTTAAATATGAAGGATGCAGAGGTGATCACCTAAGGGTTTATCTTTCATTAAAGACAGTTTAGTAGCTCCCTCCACTGTGTCAGCACATCCAGAAGTTTCCAAAAAGATCTATCTTCCTAAAGTAATGTTCAGTTCCATTAGTTTTTCGGGCAGAATTAAACCAGTATCACAGCTGCAAACTTAAGGTTAAGGCTAGCAAATGGTTTTAGGCTGTCTCTCATCTTTTTGCTTAAAATTAATAAAGGAAAAAATTGAGAACATACATTAAAACTAATTTTAGTATGTTGTGTTAAGGTGCCAGCGAGATTTCAGATTCTTGTAAACCTCTAAAGAAGAGGAGCCGTGCCTCGACCGATGTGGAGCTGACGAGCTCAGCGTACAGAGACACGTCTGACTCTGATTCCAGGGGACTCAACGATTTACAGGTAAAGGCTTATTGTTTCTCACAGGGGTGTGTGCATTTATTCTGTGGGTGTAATGGGCTTTTCGGCTGCGTCTTGCTGAATACGTGCACACCTCTTTTCTACAAATTTCATGTCTTCTGTTGTCTAAAAAATAAAGCCTGGTCTTTTTCTTTCTAATCCTCTCCATATTATTGATATAAAACCCAATATAATATTTTTTTACAAGTTTTCCTCCTTCGTCTGGCGAAACATCAGTTGAGATCACTGGCTCGGTTTGGTTTGGGGAAGGTTGTTAGCTTCTTTGGGAATTGGGAGATACTGCAAAATTGAGAGGTGTCTGGAAAAAATAAAATTGGTATCTTGACAGTTTTCTGCTCGTACGGGTAACAGGTACTTCAAGAAAGCAGCAGTCCTTGTCTCATTGTCACGAAGTTCAGCAGCTTTCAAGGACCCTCTCGACATACTGAATGAGCTTCAATCTGTGGTGACCTGACTGCTTTTCAGCGCGTGGTTGCCCTTTGCACATATTGTGTTTGATGCCTTGGATTTCTCTCTTTGTAGGGTAGTTTTGGGAAACGCTCGGACAGCCCCTCGGCTGCAGCCGATGCCGATGCCTCCGACGTGCAGTCGGTAGATTCCAGTTTATCCAGGAGGGGAACTGGGACAAACAAAAAAGACACCGTTTGTCAGGTAACTGATGGTGCTGTAGAGAGGTGACTGCTGAGGATGTAGTCTCTGTTTCTGTTTGAGCTGCCAGACTTTTCAAATTGCACTACATTGGTTTAGCCACATCTTATAATTCAACGTCTCAGATAAAATACCAAGGGTTTTAGGAGTTTTTATGTTCTTGAAATGATTCCTGAGCCCTTCTGCATGCTAGAAAGCCCAGAAGTTAGTGAGTGGTACCTAATCTATACCTGCCAGCATGAGTAGGAAAAGTAGATGCTGTTTTCTGCTCTGCTCCAATTGAAGATTTGAGATGGCCTTTCAAAGTAGGGCAGAGTGAGAATTTTCCTGTGTTTTGGAGAGAAAATCCTGGAGTCTTCTGGGCAGTTTCCTGGTCCGTAGTAAGGGAACGAGCTGCTCTTGCTCTGCAGGTGCGCGAGAGAAGGAGTCCAGGTGGATCCTGTAGCTCCTCTCCCAGCTCTGTCAGGGCTCACGCTGTGAGGGAGCGAGGTGCAGGAGGTGCTGGGATTGTTTCAGCTCAGAAACTTGCCAGCTCTGCCGTGGGGTGCGGGCCAGTTCTGCCCTGTCTTAGCTCTGAAGAGATTTCAGCCAGTTCCCACACTGCAGTAGTAATCTGCCTTTGAGTACGTGGGGTGCTCTTTGCTCTCTGACGAGCTGTCTCTCTCCCTGAAGATCTGCGAGAGCTCTGGCGAGTCGCTGGTGTCCTGCGAGGGCGAGTGTTGCAGCGTCTTTCACCTGGAGTGTCTCGGCCTGAAGGCGATGCCCGAGGAGAAGTTCATCTGCACCGAGTGTAAAAACGGTGAGTTCCCGGGTCGGAAAAGCAGGGAGGGATTTCTCTCTTCTCTGAGGAGCCGTGTTCTCATCAGGACCAGCCCAGAGGGTGAGTTCCCAGGCTTTGGGAGTGTGTTTGGGTTATTCTCTTACTTTTTTAACCTCTGAGGCCACATTCTCATTTTCCACTTAGCAAGTACCTAGTAAGGAAAAAAAGTAAGGAACTGTTTAGGGTTTTACATAGAATAAGGGACTTTTGTGTAATTGCTGTTAACAATGATTGTGGATTATAGTGACCAAGTTACCTGGTAGAAGGGACAAAGCCCGTGTTGCTCAAACTGGTGTACCTGTTGGCTTCAGATTTTTTTTCTAACAACTTCTGTGTCTCAAAGAATCAGCCATTTCAGTTGGGCTTCCTTATTCCTTCTTTTACAAGGAGAACATACGTGCTTTTCGTGCAAGCTTCCCGGCAAGGACGTGAAGCGCTGCTCCGTCAGCACGTGTGGAAAATTCTACCACGAGGCCTGTGTGCGCAAGTTTGCCACCGCGCTCTTCGAGTCGCGCGGGTTCCGCTGCCCGCAGCACTGCTGCACCGCCTGCTCCATGGACAAGGACATTCACAAGGCGAGCAAAGGTGAGGGCAGGGCTGGAGGAACCAGGGTTTCCTTCTTAACGAGGTCGTTAACTTGCAGCCTGAGACCTGTCTGAGGATACCTGGATCTGCAGTGCCTGAGTCCTCTTTTGTGCTGGGTTTAGTGGGAGGCAGGCGTTAGGAGTGCAAGGGCAAGGAATGGGATTTTAAAAGACAGTTGGGAGTGGCCTCTAGAACAATTATTTTTCAAGAAAAAAAAATCATTTTAGAAATTAACTGCATTATTTAAACAAGCCAAGCAGATTCTAGAATGATTGAAACCATGTATTATTTTCTTAACAGAGTTTTAAAGTGAAAGTTAACTCTTAACGTTTGTGAATTATTATTTTTTTTTTAAAGATGTAAATGTTTCTTTTAAATTCAGTTACTCTGATTGGGATAAAAATCAGCCTTGCCTCTGTCTGTGGTGTCTCCTGCCGTACCCCGGCTGCAGGGTGACCCGCTGCCTGTTTGTGCGTTTCTGTTGAACAGGTCGCATGGTGCGGTGTTTCCGGTGCCCCGTTGCCTATCACTCAGGAGACGGCTGTATCGCCGCGGGGAGCTTGTTTGTGTCATCCCACATTCTCATCTGTAGTAACCATTCCAAAAGGAATCACTCCTCATCAGCTGTAAATGTAGGCTTTTGTTTCGTTTGTGCAAGAGGTGAGCACACTTGGTTTGTTTTTTTCCCCCCGTTCTTCTTCGGTCACTGTGCAGTTTAGTGATAAAAATAATGTATTTCATAAAGAAGAACTCCCTTAGGGCTCTCTGGGGTGTAAAAGCTGCCTGTGATTATTTTACTACTTTTTGGTCAACGGTTCTCATGAGAATTCCACTTGCTGTGTTGGTCTGTAGTATTTGACACTCGGAAGCAGCCGTAGGTACCCAGAAGACCTGCTTGTGTTGCCAGTAGGAAAAAGCGGATGCTGAGCCCCCAGTTCCAGCCATTCCAAGCTGGGAACGGGTGCTCTGTTGTTATTCACTGTCTATTAAGCAGAAGGGGATTCTTTCCCACTCATGAACTTGAAACTGTTTAAGTTTTTAAGGCTAAAAGGTAGGATTTACTCATGAACTAGAAAAATACATTTTCTTTTGTAACTCCCATCTGATTTGAGATGTTAGATAGAAAGCCATCTACAGTTCTGTATAAACAAGGTTCATGTGGGATTTTCCAGTTGCCACAGGTCTGTAGCAGCAGGCAGAGCAGCTCCAGGAGACTTCCAGCCCCTCAGTTGGTGTTTGTCCTCAGGTGACTGGAGCCAGGCTGGAAGCGGGGTCAGATACAGGTTTATGAGGGAGGAGTTTCTGTGATCTGCCCTGGTGTCAGTGTGAGGTTAGAAGTGTCTCTGGGCAAGGCCCAAGGGGAGCATTAGCCGGTCCCTGGGAGTGCTGATGGGACAAGTTCTGTGGGGCAGGATGTGTCTCGTGCTGTGCTCTGCTCCCACGTGGGGTGGGTTCACAGGAGCCACGCTGATCAGTTATAAAGCTGTGTTTGTGCTAAGATGTGAAGGAAAGCAACAGCAGGCTTCTGCCACTGGGTTTATCCTAAATATTTTGTTTTCTGCCAGTTTCAAAACACTATTAAGCTTTAGTATCAAAATACACTGCATGATACAAACCAGCTATGGGAATTTCTTCAAAGCTGTACTTTATTAGCCCTCTGGCCAGTTACTGCAGGTGTCTGGAGCTGCCTTAAGGTCCAAATACCATAGAAGAGCCTACTCTAGATGATAAATCTGCCATAGTTTGGTACAGGTACACACAAAGGTGAACCTCCTTGGGAATTTTTTCTCGAAGTTTTGGCTTCTTACTCTGTGATGCAAAGGTGTAAAGTGCAGACCTCCTGCTTCTCTGGGGTAGAACCTATTTTAAAGCTTTATGACAAAAATGTCTGCTATTTGGCATCCATCTTATCTGTATGGCACAGAAATCTGAGTTCAAGAGTAGGATTCCAGAGCTGGATTACAGTCATGGAGCCTTAGCTTGCTTGGAGATGCAGAGATGCATTGATTTGTAAAAGATAAATGAAGTGCAGAAGAAATTTTTCGTGCTTTTTCCACACAAACACACACCCCTCCATTTGACATTGTTTCAGTAATTCTGTTTATACGTGAATCTGGCTTCCTCAGAGGTGAGACTCCAGAAATCTGTGGTTTCTCCTGGCAATGTAAGTGGCCCCTGATACCAGCGTCTGGGGTGTCCTGTCCTTGGCATTCGCTGGCTCTTAGACCTGACAACGTGAAAATCCATTGCAAACCGCTGCCACCGACTGAATCCTCTGTGTCCCACAGCAGCCGTGTCCCTCTACAGGGAATTCCCCTGGGTTTGGTTCTGGTGGGTGTAGTGAATCGGGAGCCAGTGTGCTGCACCCCAGAGGTGTGGATTTAGAGAACAGCCCTGGCTGGGTGACCTGAGCCCTCTCTGGTGACATGTGGCAGCGGGAGGGATGGGGTGAGGACAGTGGATGTGGCAGGAGCGATGACTGCTGCCTAGAGAGAGCCAGGGACTGAAGGCTGTAAAATCCCTGTGATCTGTAGGTGAGAGCAGTTACTGCCTTATTTTATGCTGGTATCAGGAGAAACTTTGTATTTAGGTGCAAAACAGGACTGAAGTGACAAAATGTAGCTCTGGGACAGACAATCTGTAAAATACACAAACTTACTTGTTGTGAGGTGCTGAAACACAGTATATTTTGAGGCTTCCTATTCACATTCCAGAAACCTCCTTCATCCAGCACATTATAGTTAATATAATTTTGCACAGGTAGGTCACGCTTGTGTTGTGACTCCTCCCGAGGACCTGCTTCCCAGGGAGGTTGATGCAGTTCTTGTCACAGCAGGGATTTAGGCACCCCAAGTTCTGCGTGTGTCCCCCACCCCGGGCCGACTGCTGCTCTGGGTCACAGTTGCTCTGCTCTTCCTTGTGGCTCACTGGCCAAATGCTTCTGATCCATAGCCATGGGGCTCTCTCTGGGGCTGGCAGCATCTGGAGCAATGGGGAGAAACTCTTCTTGTTGGAGAAAGCCCCAGAAATGCAAAGGCCTGGTTTGCCATCAGTGGGGTAGGAGAGCAGAGAGTGTGACAGCTCCTTGGAGTGGGCAGGAAGGGCAGTGCTGGGGGAGCTTCTCTGAAAACAAATGGTGTAGGACAGAGCTTCCATCATTCTTTCCCCTCTGGTCCCTTGTAGACTCACCAACACCCCCCTCGTTGGTTTTTCCAGTGCAATTATAAAGGCAAAGTGCTTTCCCAGGTGGGATCTTAGAGACGGGTTTGCAGCACGTGGGATGGGGAGATCTCGTGTCCCACCTCTGCTTTGGTGGTTTGTAGCCCCAACCAGGAGCCTGTGATTCCACGCAGTGACCATCACCCCCAGCTCTTCAATTCGCTTGCCTTTTACTTTTGGGAGGGAGGGTGGTTCACACATATATAAAATTGGTTACTTTTCTTGTGCTTTTCCATAAATGCACAAATTAAGGGTAAAAGCACAACTGAAATTCCACTTAGAAGCAGCTTATTCTTCATAGGTTTTCCAGTGCCATTTTAATTTAGTCTCTCAAACACATAACCTCTTTCTTAGTGAAGAAACTTTCTGTCAGACTTTTTCTTTTCCTTCATTTTATCTTTTTTTCCCATCGGCACAGAAATGCATTAGAGGTGTTCATTTTGGTTTATTTTATTTTCTCCTTTTCGGAATCATGGGTAGTTTCATTGCAACTCATCTCTTTCTGTTTGTTTCGTATAGGGCTGGTAGTGCAGGACCATTCAGACCCCCTGTTCAGTTCATATGCCTATAAGTCCCACTACCTTCTGAATGAATCAAATCGTGCTGAGTTGATGAAATTACCTATGATTCCTCCTCCTTCGTCAGCTTCCAAAAAGAAATGTGAGAAAGGTAACCAAAATAGTTTCTTTCTCTTTAATTTACTTTCGCTTTTTCTATTATTTCTCTCTCTCTGAATCACACCAGAAATGTCTGCTTGTCCAGCACCACTTACTGCTTTTCAGTGACCTTCACTCATTGGTTATTGTGAGCGTGTGTTCATGTTGTTGGCAATTTCTATTTTTTTTTTATTATTACAAAAGGGCTTAAAATAATTACTGTCACTAAATTCTCCTTGAGAGAGGCTAAGTCACTTTGGCCAAGGCTAGTCCAGCTCCAGGGCAGCTGTTTACACAGTGGAGAGGAGGCGAGTAGAGCTTGATCTTGTGCAGTTCAATAGCACCAGCTGCTTAAATTGATATTTTTTTTTAATTTTTTTTTTATTTATCTGGAAGTGCAGGGAGGATGTTGTGTCTCACACCTTTGGGGTGGCTTATGCTGAGCCTGGGAGAAGCAAGGATTTTTCAGGGTGGCCGTGGGGGGGTCCCGAGTCCATCCGAGGACGTGGGCAGCGAGGTTTTGCTGACATTTGTGTCCCTTTGTCCTCAGGGCCGTGTCCCCTCCCTGCCAGCCTGGGCCACAGGACCTGCCTTCTGTCCCACCAGAGACCTCCCTGGCTCTGGGGACAGCGAAGGGAGGGCTTTATTCTGGTGCAGGTGGTGCTGCAGCATCTCACAGACCTTCTGGGGAGATCACTCTTGTCTGCATCACATACTCAGATGGAGTATTTTATTCCCCACAGAAATTTGATTTCCCAAGAGCGTTCAGAACCGGTGCCCCATTAACCACTGTAAAGTCAGGTTATTTTGAACATTGCTAGACTGATGGCTTTCAGTAGTTCCTGGAATTCCTGAAAACAAGAATTATTTTGAGCCCTCCGCTTAGCTTGAGCAATATCTTACTAATGCATCCTGAGAGCAGAGTGTTGGTTTGTTTTCTCGCTTAGCGCTGAAAGTTTTGTGTTTGATTTTGTTTGATTTTTTTGCATCTCTTGGCATTTTCCCATGTTGGATGATGTTTCAGTAATTTACACTGGGGCTGTATTTCCTCTGAAGTAACACTTGCAAAAAAAAAAAATTTTAAAAGTTAAAATCTTATTATGGATTTGGGGAATTCTGGAAAATCCATATGGTTGGATTTTACATTTTTTAGCGGAGGAAATACGGTATTGGTCATGCAATGATTTGTTTAAGGAATGCTTCTTGTGACATGCAACAATCAGTGAATGCAGTGATGTTTTTGAAGGCCTATAGGTGGACAAGATTTTCTGATAAATGTTGGAAAGTTACTATTCACACTTCTTTTGATATTGTGTGCTTGAAAATTGCTTTAAATACTCTCAAATCTCTCCTGGATTTTCCACCTGGGACGCAAAAACTTTTTTTTTTTAAATATACATATAATGATGTGTATTTATATTTCATATATTTACACATATTGTGATATTTTATATATGTACTGCATCAAGCCTTACTGTATGAGCTGCTTTGTTCACTGAGGGTGGCTTGGAGCCGAGCCATGGCTCTCACAGCTCATGCATCTGCCAAATACAAACCTGCTTTGGGCCAAATCAGTGTGAACTTCAGAAATCACTGTTAACTGCTGCGCTGAGATCTCCTCTGTGCTCAAAAGGGACTCTTGGGATGGGGTGTCTCATACTGCATTGTGGATTGTGTTCATACCAGTGAACTCCTTTACGTGGAATAAAGAGACTTATTGCAATTCTTTTATAATGTCCTTGGCACAGAAAAGTGTTGATCAACCTATAGGCTGCGGGGGGTCAGGCACACTAACGGGTCGCTGAGGGATCCAGTCATAGCAATGTGGGTTGAAAAGGTGTTTATTAAAAAAATTGGTGATTTGTTGTTGTTTTGGCCATCCCCAAAGAAAAAAACCCCAGGGTTTTTTGGGTCATCCCCAAAGAAATCACGGCTTACAGCTCCGCTCCCAGATGCAGTGCTACCTCTGGGAATGTCCTCCCACCAGCTTACCCGGTGTTTCAAACCACTCTGCTGCCTGTTGGTGGGTCTCTGGTGCACTACAGTCTTTTCTAACCAACATTGTTAAGTTTGACTCGATCCCTCCTTTGCCACTCTGTGAGTCCTCTCTGTGAGGCCAGTGAGAACAGACATGGGTGCTGTGCAGGGCAGTTGCGTTGCACAGGGGAAGCCGGTCCCTACTCCTATAAACCAAGCAGGGTTTCTTTGTTTAAAGGTGGCAAACTGTTGTGCTGTGAGTCCTGCCCAGCTTCCTTCCACCCCGAGTGTCTCAACATAGAAATGCCCGAGGGCTGCTGGAATTGCAATGACTGTAAAGCTGGCAAGAAGCTGCGGTACAAGCAGATCGTTTGGGTCAAGCTTGGAAATTACAGGCAAGTTGGCTGTTTTTGGTTTTTAATGCTTTGGGTGTCTTTAATGTGCTATAGAATTACAGGGAGATAACTCAAAGCAGCTCAGTCTTTGTAAACAAGAACTAGAAATACAATAGCTCATCTGCTTTGTGTCAGACTTTGATGTCGCCCTTTAAATTCAATTCTCCTGCTTCTTCCAGGCGATGGTGGACACTTGGTTGGGCTTGTGTTTGCTGTGACAGGGACATGGCAAAGCAGGGGCTGTCCTGTAGACCCAGGATGTCCTAAGCTTGTGTTTGCTCTTAGTCCCCTGCAGGAATACAGGCATTTATAGGTGATCTTACAACTCTGCACTTGTACCACGTGTGTTCCTACAAGGCTTTTCCGAAATCTGGACTAAGAACTTCTCCTGTGTTTGCCTGGTGCTTCCCAGGTGTTGCCAAAGGGAGCCTTGATCGCATGAGGAAGGGGTTCATTTCTTTAGGAAAGGAAAACTGCCTTTCATTTCTCGATCCAGTCAGGCAGACTCGGAAGCTGAGGCCATAATTCAAGGAACTTACATCCTTCTTTTATTGTTTTCCTACTTTCCAGGTGGTGGCCAGCAGAGATCTGCAATCCCAGGTCTGTGCCTCTCAACATACAGGGCCTCAAACATGATATCGGGGACTTCCCAGTATTTTTCTTTGGTTCACATGACTACTATTGGGTACACCAGGGCAGAGTTTTCCCTTATGTTGAAGGAGATAAAAGCTTTGCTGAGGGGCAAACTAGTATTAACAAGACCTTCAAGAAAGGTAAAATCAAACAAAGTTTATAGTGGTTTATGAAAAACTTCCACGTGTTTGTGTCTCCATCACCACTTAACCTGCATGGGAATATTATGTGACTAGTGTTCTGTGTTCATGTAAAACTGCAAACATTATATAGATTCCTTGACTGCGGATAAAAATATGTTTCTTTAAGTGCCTACTCATTGTGTATCATTATGGGCAAGCTCAGTTCTTCCACAAACCGGGAGACGTTAAGCTGGAGCCGGAGCTCTGCTGCATGGGATCGTTGCTCGGTGTCTCCCTACCTATGGCAAAGTCCTGATGGTGGATTCATGATGTACTGCAATAATTCATTTCCAGCTTGTGTTTTTGTTTATAGAGTTCTATTCCTAGCCTTTAATATTTTTTTTTAATATATACATATGTGTGTATATTTGATTAACAGCAGCTGGTGCTAATTGCTTTCTATTCTGAACTCCCTCACACAGCACTTGAAGAAGCGGCAAAGCGCTTCCAGGAGCTGAAAGCACAAAGAGAAAGCAAAGAGGCATTAGAAATTGAAAGGAATTCAAGGAAACCTCCACCGTATAAACACATTAAAGTGAGTTGGCTTCTTCATTTTCATTCTGTAACCTATGTATTTAAACCAATATTTGCAACAATTTAAGCTTAAGGAAATTGAAATAAATTATTTTATTCTTTTCAGGAATCTTTTGTTCCATTACAGTACCATAAAACGTTCTTTTAGCAGAGTACTTGTGAAAGAGAATGAACGGTTGGAGAGCAGTTTTACCTACGGTAGAACTTTGGCTGCAAACTCTCAGACCCGTGCTGGCTGTTACACCCGACTGGACTCTGCTGATGCTGAACTGGGTGTTGGTGGGAATCCCAACTGCTCGTCCTCCTGCGGTCGAGCTCTTGCCAGCAGTTTTGGACACGTGGGGCTGGTGGTGTTCTTTTCATGTTTTTAGGTTTAGTTGGAAGAACCCAATTGATATACTGATAAGCTCCTGAACCAGTAACTTTGCTGGGGAGAGACTCATGCTGTACCATCTGGAGTTATGAGTTTTACTGTTCTTCACTCAAATTGCTTATTACTGGCTTCTCTGAGGAGTGTGTTTCCCCAGTCCTCAGCTGAGTGGCACCAGATGCCCTCTGTAAAAGCGCATGTGTCTGCTTCTGATTTGCAGGAACTGCATTTGTTGGGACACAGAAGGCTCTAGAAGACAAATAATGATGAATATATGACATTATTTTCTTGCGTTCTGGTGCCAGTTGATGCTTGGCCTCCAATGAAGCTGTTCAGTTTGTGTCCCTTGTACATTGTCATCTTTATTTATTCTTTTTTTCTTTTTCCCCATGCCCCGCAGTCCAACAAGGTGATCGGGAAGGTTCAGATCCAGGTGGCCGACCTGTCGGAGATCCCCCGCTGTAACTGCAAGCCGTCAGACGAGAACCCCTGCGGGCTGGAGTCGGAGTGTCTCAACAGGATGCTGCAGTACGAGTGTCACCCCCAGGTGTGCCCCGCGGGGGAGCGCTGCCAGAACCAGTGCTTCACCAAAAGGCTCTACCCCGATGCCGAGATCATCAAAACCGATCGACGCGGGTGGGGCCTCAGGACGAAAAGGAGCATTAAAAAGGTAGAATTGCAAAGGACGAAGGTCGTGGTGGCCATCAGGGTGGGTTTGTGGGAAAACAAATCCAAGCTGTGTAGAGGATACAGAAAAAATCTGCTGCCTTTGTATTTTGAGTGGGCTTTTTGCTTAAACAACACATCCCTGCTGCACTCAGGCAGGACTTGCCTCCTCCATTTTAAAGTGTAATGCTCATTGTGAGGCTTACAGCATATTTGTATAGGAAACAGCTTTTTTCTGTGCTGCCTCCCTTTATCCTTGTAAGAAGCAGTAAACATGGATTTCTTCTTTTTGTTCTCCTTCACTCTCAGGGTGAATTTGTGAATGAGTACGTTGGGGAGCTGATTGACGAGGAGGAGTGCCGGCTGCGGATCAAACGCGCACACGAGAACAGCGTAACCAATTTTTATATGTTAACTGTAACCAAGGTAAATATTGCTTCTTGTTCAGTACAAACTGTTCGTGGTTGAAACTGGGGGCAAAATGCTGGCAGAGGCATCATTCCGGGTTTGAGGGTAACCCCTGGGTCTCTCCTCAGTGGAACGGTGAAGAGCTGACACCTGAAGCCTGTGCACTCTCTGCCTGTTTCACTTCTGGAAGCACAAATATTCAGACACTTTTTTTTGTAAAACTAACTCTGTGGGGAAAAGTCACGACTTAACTACCTTAAAATATATTTTTTGCTGCTTTAGCCATTAGTCAGCAGAAAACATTTTTGTTTGTAAGTACTAAGTATGTCTTTGTGTTTTTATTTGAAGGACCGGATAATAGATGCTGGCCCAAAGGGGAACTATTCTCGTTTTATGAACCATAGTTGTAATCCAAACTGTGAAACCCAGAAATGGACAGTGAACGGTGACATCAGAGTCGGACTGTTTGCTCTTTGTGACATTCCTGCAGGTAAGAAGGTGGCAGCATTTTGCATGTGTGCTTTTGTCCTGAAACGGCTGAGTTCCCAACTTGGCCGTGTGGGTCAACTGGTTTTCTTTACGTTTTAGGAATGGAGTTAACGTTTAATTACAACCTGGATTGCCTGGGCAATGGCAGGACCGAGTGTCACTGTGGAGCTGAGAATTGCAGCGGGTTCCTGGGAGTGCGGCCAAAGGTACGTGGATGAAAATTGAAGCTTCTCGTCCCAAATCTAGAGACCAGGGAGAGAAGGGCAAAGAAAGGTGTTGGGTTTATTTAACTCCTTACACTCATCTCTGTAATATTTTCCACCCACAACAGTCTCTAAAGATTTGCCAGTTGTGTGCTGTGGTGCTGTCGTGTCTAGGGTGAAGTTAATTTACCCAATTGTGTAAATTCAGATACATGCAAGTGGGTATTCCTGGCTTTTGTAGCTTAAAAACTTGACTGAATTTAATTTGAGCACAGTTCATGCAAATAATTACCCAAAGTTGATTAGATTAACTTCAAAGCAAGGGGTTTATGGAGTGACTGTCTGCTGTGATCTGTGTAATCGCTAGACAGCATTTGCAACGGCAAATGAAGAGAAGGTGAAGAATGCCAAATTAAAGCAGAAGAAACGGAAAATAAAAACAGAACAGAAGCAGATGCACGAGGACAACTGTTTCCAGTGCGGAGACGGGGGAGAACTGGTCATGTGTGACAAAAAGGACTGTCCCAAAGCGTACCACCTCCTATGCCTTAACCTGACCCAACCACCCTTTGGTAAGAGCAGTGGCGTGGTGCCTGTTCACTCTCTCCTTCCTGCAGGGGGGCAGTGTTTGAGCTGAAATGCGGTGTGATCGGTTACATTAATTTCAGCACATATCCTTCACAACACCCCTCGTTCTCAGCAGGATGCCGGGAACGAGAACCCATGGACAGGGAGGCATTGGGATACTTCCTGTGTTCTTTTTCTTCCGTCTTTCTTGGATCAAATTTCCTCATCTCGTTTTGATTGAAATATAAGCATCATCTCTGTGTCCCAAGGTCACCAAGCGCAAATCAAACAATAGTTCAGACACCACTGCCATAGCAAGCATGATGTGCAGGGTGTGATTAATCAGTAAATGTGTTTAAATTATCTGAGTCCTGATGGCATGGATCTTCTGTTTGACTGGGTCCATGTTAAGCTTTTTATAGCCAGGGTTCAAATTATTCATCAACACAACATCTTAATCCGATTGCAGGATTTTCTAAAGTCCTTATCTCTTTAATCTTCCTTATTCCAAAGACTTTGGTAAAATAATTGGAATTCCAAATTAGTCTATGATTAAATTAACCAAAAGGCTGCCATGAATGCAGCTGGGTCTCGTGTGCCTTTAGATACGTTGAAATTATCCTCAGAATAGCATATTTGCTGACACCAGCAGCAGCATGAGGTAGGTCACTGTCGTGGGCAGAACCCAGGCAGGTTCACTGCAGCGCGGCTTGGGCACAGCAGCCAGAACATTTGATTTTTCCCTCTTTGTGGTGCTGGGTCTGGCTCTGCAGTGCAGGGCTCAGCACACGCTCACACAGGTACGTGTCTGAAGGGTTTGGGTGATCTGAGGGGGGTTTAGGCTCAAACATTTTGTTTCAAACAACTTGTGCTTCTCTGAGCCATTTCTCACTTATTTTTTAAAAACTAAGGCTTTCCGTCTTCTATATCAAAGCACGCTGCCGTTGAGCTAAAGCTTATTTTGGAGATCCCCATCTGAGCGAGCTGTGTCCAGATCAATGAGAGCTGCTCACAAATCAGAAAAACCTACCAAACTAACTCTGTGTCTTGCAAGGACACTTGGTGCCTTGATGTCAGAGGAGGTTGACTGTTGATCAGACCATTTTAAGCTCTGGTTCCGCATGCAGCAATGTTTGGGCCAGGTGGGGCCTTAAAAAATGGGAAATGACTAAGAACTGTTTCCAGTCAGTCCTGTAAATGAGAAGCAGAAGTAGCAGCTGCAGTAAGAGCTGATTTTTCTCAACTTCCTTCACGTTTATCTGAACACTCACAACATGGAGTTAGGGTTAAAGGCCAGTGCTGTCCCCAAATGCACTAATCTCAGCTTTCTGTCTCTCTCTCTCCCTTCCCTTCCTGTCCGCAGGAAAGTGGGAATGTCCGTGGCACCAGTGCGACGTGTGTAGCAACCCCGCGGTCTCTTTCTGCGAGTTCTGCCCTCGCTCCTTCTGTAGGGATCACGAGAAGGGAGCGCTGGTGGCATCGGCGCTGGACGGCCGTCTCTGCTGCTCCACACACGACCCCAAAGCTCCTGTGGCACCCGAGTACTGGAGCAAGATAAAGTGCAAATTGGAACCACAGAATCCTGCAGAAGAAGCCAAGGAGTGAATTTGGTTAAAAACAAGCAGGGGAGGGGAGCAGAGGGGCGAACGGGCGAGGGACCTGGAGAGACTGCTCTGACACATTCAGTCTTTGTCATTGGAGCCGTCGCATGGGAGCTGGGACCGGGACCATTTGATGGTGGCGAGCAGGAGCAGGCAGTGGTGGTTGAGCTTTCTTGGTTGGTCTTTCTTTTACCCTTGAATGTGCTACAGCAGCTCTTACCGTCGGAAACCAGAAACGTCTTGGCCTTCAAAGCAAAACGTAGACCTTTTGACAGTGAAAAGAATATTCTGTTTAAAATATGTTCTTTTGAGTGTAGAAAGCAAAGCATAGCAACATATTTATTTATTTAATTTTTAAAGGGTGTTGAAGATCTGGTTTTGATCAATCAATGTGTCTTTAAAAGCAAAATAGCAAAGCCAACATAACTTTGTCTAGTTTGTGAAAAGAATAAAGCCTCCCCGCTCTGTCTGACGTTGAGATGCCATATGGACAGACGAGGGTTTCAGACCAGGTGGCCCTGAAATGCCTCCATTCCAGTACTTGTTTTTAAAGGCATTTTGAGAAGGTAGGTTCTGTATCATGTTGACTTACCGATACTATTGTAAAGCGTTTCCTGTAAGAAATCAGGCGTGTGATTGCTTGGAAGTGCTTGTAACACAAGATCTCGTGCTGTTTGAGGAGGGGAGAAGTCATGGTTCCTTGCTCGAGAGCTGTAATGGGTGTTTGCAGGTGCTGGGGATTCAGAAGGAGCTTTAATTGCGCCGGGGTCGTTCCTTTATCCCACCTCGTTTGGAAAACTTCAGTTAGCAGAGTCTCCCGGTGCCGTACGGCAGCTCACTCAGAACTGAGGGTTTTGCCCTGGCAGTGGGAGCTCTGCCCCGACTTCGTGAGGAGGAGGAGGGTTGTTCTGTAGGTGTGTGTTTGCCACCCGCCACCCCTGCGCTAGGTTTAGGGCAGTGTGTTGCTGTGATTCCATCGTGCCACCCTCTCGCACTCCCATTAGCTTCAAAAGAGACTGAGTGTGGAAGGAATCCAACCCACCTGCGTGTTTTGATTTGGTTGAATGTTTAGATTTATTTTTTTGTGTGCTGAGGATATTCTCACTTCAGTCTCTGTGTTAATGGAGCTGAGAAAAATCTCAGCATTTCAACAAACAGGGTGTTTCTGTGTCTGGGTGGTGGGGCCACCTTCAGCCTCAGGAGATGGTTCTCTCTTGATTTCCTCCTTCAGTGAGGCTTTAGGAACAGCCGAGGCAGGCTCCAGCTCCAGACTTTCTTTCCAAAACCTGTCCTCCTCCATTCCTTGGGCAAGGAGCCATGGAGGTTCCAGTGTCCCCAGGCTGAAGTTATTCTGTGGGGACCCTCCTGCCCCAGGCCTGGGTCTCGCTCTGCGTCCCCCTCTGCCCTGGGAGAGCGAGAGGGTCCTTTTCACCTGGGCACTGACACTCGCTGACTTTGGGCTGGCTTTTTGCTGATGGGTATTGAAAACAATCAGGAATGCAAAGAATTAATCTCAAGCATCGCTGGTATCTGGCTAAATTAAGCCTTCAAATTAAGAATTGAGAACCTTGTCTCTGGAAAACTGGGTACCTGAACCTACAGGAACGTGGTGACTTCTCGGTCCAAGGGAAGGTTGGGCTGGGAAAGCCCAGGCGGGATCTCGGGGCACGGCTGGCCTCTGGCTGGGCTCCTTCTCCGCCTCAGATTTATGTACAGGGGGGAATTTTTTTTCTGTGTGCAATTGTAAAATTACAGAATACACTACAATCTCTTGGAGCAGCTGCTGTGCCATGGAACTGACCCGGCAGCTCATCCCAGAACCTCCGCAGCCGCCTCTCCCGCACCCCTGGGGTGTGATGAGCTGCACAGGTCTCGGGGGTCAGTTCATGGCACAGGGGGGGCTCTGAAGCACTTCACCTTGTGGTCCGTTCTACAGTGAATGTCTGAAACACTACTCGTGCTTGAAAGCAGTGCTATATTTTGGTATTTTTTACAAAAAAAAAAAAAAATTTACAAAAAGGATTTTATTTTTCTTAACACTTTATGTGATAAATGTCTCTTTCTAAGCTGTTACTGGGGGTGCTGAGCCTTCTCAGAAATTCCAAACTTAGCTCTTGCTGCCACGTCTGCAAGGCCCGACATGTTTACTTCATGTTATTTATTTGGTTTGGTGATGTTTGAATGATTTATATTTTTTTTTCTCTCGGAGCATTCTGAGTCTCGCGGAGCTGCTGTGTTTTCCATGTGGGGACGTGGTGACTGGAGGGAACACTGGGGCAGGGCAGGGAGGAGACAAGAGCCACCACCCTCGGTCACCACTGGGGACCTGCTGCTGGGACACGTTGGGGCACCGAGTGCCACTGAAGGTTCAGAAAAGGCTTAAAACCTTGTAAAATGCTGTGAATTGGGAGGTGCTGCTCCCCCCGCGCTGCTGGGTGTCTCCGACTTAACTGGGTTTTCAAACTTCTTACAGGTGCTCCTTTTTTCCACCAAAAAAAAAAAAAATTGATAATAGCCAACAGCTGGGCTTGGGCTGGAAAGGGAGAATTGGAGATTGGTTTATAATTTGTACAATTTGCAAACAAACGGTCTGAGCCGGGTATCGTGCTGTTGGAGAGAAGGTGAATCTTTAAAAAAAACTTTCACATTCTTAGATAAGCAAATAGCTAATTCGGTGTGTCTTGGTAACTGGGGGGGTTGTTCTTTATGCCAAACACACAATGTTAAAATACACTTTTAAACTATTTCTTTGCAAACTGAGTAACAATAATGCCATTCCTTTGTAAGGAAAGGCTTTATCGGCTGTTTTGATTAACTGGCATCAGCGAGGGGGGGGTCACTGCCGCAGTAAATGCATGTGGGCTCTAAAACAAGGTCATTAACGTTTGTTACTTTGGTGGTTCCATGCTGAGCCCTGGAAGAAACCCACAGATTTTGGTGATTTCAGTTGAGAATTTAAATCTGTTGGAGCCTGTTGGTTGCTCCTTCCCAGGAGGCACCCTCACGCTTTTCCTTTGCTTTTGCTATTTTTTGTGAGCGCCTGACTTGGGTGCTGGCGCGTCGGAGCCGGGCTGCAAAGTCACCAGATCTTGTTTTCTGGAGCTTTTTCTCTCCGGTGGCACCTCGGTGCAGGTTGGGGCTGGGACACTGGGATCTGCATTGTCCTCTGGCCAGGCTGCTGGAGGGCTCTGCAGCTCAGGAAGGAGAATGATAAAAGGTGATTTTGTGGGCAAATCACCTTCTCTGGTCACCACCTCGGTCTCAGAGAGTCTGTTATAATGGAGTAATGGGGCTGGAATGGTTAATTTTGGCCTTTCTTCTGAAAAAAAGGCAACTTCTGGTATCTTAATTTCAGGCTGGAATGGGAAAGACACAATTATTAGACGTAATTAACAATGAGCGTTAAATCTGTATATATGGAAACTTTACAGAATTAGGTGGGTGGGGAGGAGGGGGGCGGGGGGTGTCCTGGTACGAAGTAGTCACTTTAACATTGAAACCTCTGCCTCATCGAATTCAGGGTTTAACGTACTTGAAGCTCTGCGGTTCCTTACACAGCTTTGGGTTTATTTATACATACCCCTTTTGTACCCCGCGTCCCCCCGCCTTCGGCCTCCCTGCGGTTACTTTCTGCTCCCGTTGTTCCCCGGGGGGGTCGGGGGGTCCCTGGCGAAGGGGAGGGTGTCCCCGGGCGCGTGTGCGTTCACGGGGCGATGGTGTTGCACGAGGGATGTGCCCGGGAGTCACGCTGCCCCTCATCCCCTTTCCCCCCTCCCTCCTCCTTTGTGTAGCAAAACCATTTGCACTTACGATACACTCCTACACTTTGGATGTAGTCACGGTGTTGTTCTGAGGAAAAAAAGAAAAAAGAAAAAAAAGGAAAAAAAAAATATATATTTTAAAAAGCAGTTTGCTTTTCAGTTGTGCTCCTGAGCTGGGAGCTCCGGTGGTCACCCCCCTCCCACCCCCTCTGATGTGGGGCTGTCCCTGTGCTGGAGGGGGGGTCCTGGAGCTGAACCTCTGTGCTTTGCCCCCGAGACTCCTGTGATCCACGGGAAATCCCCCCAAAAAAAAAAAAGGGAAAATGGATGAATTTGCCAAAGCCATTCACTCGCCCCCCTCCCCGGTTCCTCGCCTGGTGGGGGCTGCTCAGGGGGAGATGCCCCCCCTCGCCCCCATCTCTGCCAGCCCCGGGAGGGGGTCACGGCCCCTTCCAACCGCCCTCCCTGGCTTTGGGCACGAAGGGGCCGGAGGAAAAGCGCGTTTCCCGTCGCTGGGGGGCTGTGTCTCAGTTCTGGGGTCACTCTCCCTTCGCCAAGCAGCCGACGGCGTTGCCACAGACAACACGGTGCTACGGCGGCGCTGGGGGGGCCGGGGGGCGGCCGGTGATGTTGCACAGCACAGATCCCTGCGGAGTCCCCTCCCCGTCCCCCCGCGCCCCCCACCTCCCCCACACCCCCTACCCATCACCTTTGTAGAGTCGTTATTTCCGTAGACTTTGTTTATCTGTAACAAAACTTTGTAGATTCTGTGAAATGTTAATTTTAAACGAAAAAATCACTCGAGTCTTTAATAGCAAAAGCATCGATATTCACTGCAGTCGGTATCTGAAGAGCTTTGCGGGGGCTGCCCCCCCCGGGCTCTGGGCACTGAGGACGTGGTGTGGACTCTCCCTGCGATGTTCCACGGGGCATTACTGTATCATGACTTGATGTTGCCGCATAGACTTTGAGATAATCCCGTATTTGGGGGGTTTTGTTGTTGGGCCCATGTTCTCTTGCATAGTGTGAAACCTGTAAAGCTTGGTTAACCTGTACATAGGGAGCTTTACCGTCGACTAGTCATAGTGTACCTAGGATTGCCTGTAATATTTTAGCTTCTTACTGAATGTCTGTGATGGTAGGAACATATAATTTTTGTACATTATATTTACTGAGATGTCGCCTTTTTTATTTTACAAATACTTTGGAATTCAGATGTGTTTTTGCTTCCGTGAGGATTAATTTGGAAAGGTTTTTAATGACATTCCACTGATTTGAACTTTTGCTTGAGGTTGACTTCAATAAATCGTTCTGAATGTTCCAACGACCAAAAGGCTTCTCCCTCCCTGCCTCTCGCCGGCCGAGCACCGGGGCTGTCACCGCGTCGGGTGGGAGAGTTGGTCTCGTGGAGGGTAGGATGGATCTGCAGGGGCACCGGGATGGGATGGATCCATGGGATGAGGCCACGGGTATGAGGTTCAACACGGCCAAGGTTCAACATGGCCAAGTCCTGCTCTTGGGTCACGCCAACCCCATGGATGCCACTGGCTGGAAAGCTGGCGTGGTGGAAAGGGACCTGGCTTGCCCGGGTGGCCAAGAAGGCCACCAGCATCCTGGCCTGTGTCAGGACCAGTGTGGCCAACAGGGCTTGGGCAGTGGTGGTCCCCTTGTCCTTGGCACTGGTGATGTTCCACCTCCAATAGTGTCCAGTTTTGGGGCCCTCACTCCAAGGAAGACATTGAGTGGCTGGAGTGTGTCCAGAGAAGGGCAGTGGGGCTGCTGAAGAAGGGTCTGGAGAGCAAGAAGGATCTGGAGAACTTACCAGGAGCATCTGTGGAAGCTAGGGTTAAGGGGAGACACCATAGCCCTCCACACCACCCTGACGGGAGGGTAGAGCCGGGGGGGTCGGTCCCTTCTCCCAGGGAACAGGCGCTGGGACAAGAGGAGCGGGTCCGGGGGAGGTCTGGGCTGGCTTTGAGGAGCCATCTCTCCCCAGAAAGCCCCGCCAAGCGCTCCACAGGCCGCCCGGGCCCGCGGTGGGGCCGCCATCTCTGGGGCCGCCGGTGGCGCCGTAATGGCGGCGGCCGCGCTTCTCCCCTTCTCCCCCCGGGGGTGCGGGGACCCCGGCCGGGGGGCGCGGGGGGTCCTGCCCGGGGCGGGGAGAGGAAGGGAAGGGAAGGGAAGGGAAGAGAGGGGAAGGGCCGCTCCGCTCCGCCCCGGGGCTGGGCGGCGGCGCCATGTCGTGGCGGCGGGCGGCCATGCGGCGGGCGGGGGAGCTGGCGGGGGAGGCGGCGGTGCGGGCCCTGCTGCTGCTCGCCGCCGGGTGAGGGCGAGCGGGGCGGCCCCGGGACTCGCCCGGCCGCGGGGGCTGCGGGCCAGCACCCCCCCGAGCGCCACAGTCCCCCCCCGAGCGCCACAGCCCCCCCTGGGCCCCGCGCCCCGAACGGCCGGGGGTGGGCGCCTTCTGCCCCAAGTGGCATTATTTCATATTTGGGATTTTGACCTTTTTCCCCCGCTCTCTCCCCAGGGCCATGGAGTTCCTGCCGCCGTTCCAGCGCCTGGTGCAGCCCGAGGAGCTGTGGCTCTACAGACACCCCTACCTGCGGGCGGATCGCGTCCCCGCACTGCCCATGTTCGTAAGTGCCCCCGCAACCTCACTTCGCGCAGGTTTTTCTCCGGTCAGAAACTCTTCCTTTTCAACCAAAACCCGGCGGCTAAAAGCCCGGTCCTGCGCGTACCCGCCGTTCTTAACGCACAAGGAATTACTGCAAATAAGCCAACATTTTATAGTCCGTTTGTGTCAGCTTTTACAGGCTTCGCCGCCCAGGGCTGCCCCGGGGGCTTTAGCAGAGTTTAAGCCCCGCGGGAGCCTCCGGCTGTTGGTCACAGTCATTTCAGGGCTGGTTCGGGGGGACTGTGGTGGGGACTGTCCCCTGGCTGTCACCTGGCTGTCACCTGGCTGTCACTGGCAGGGAAGGGATTGTTTGAAAGCAGGGGTTTTCAGCAAATCTTTATTACGATTTGATTATGAAAATGTTTGCCCTGGGGCTCTAGGGTGTGTTAAAAGGGTTTAATCTAAAAGAGTAAATACTGGATTTCAAGATACACTGGTCACGGGGGAGTCTGTGGCCCCGGAGCAGGGGGTGTCTGTGGGACCTGCAGCTCCTGCCCTGGGCAACCACCCGCCTTCCTGGCCAGCCCCACTGGTGATTTTTGGCGAGATTTGGGCACAGGATTTTCTCAGCCTTAAAAGCCAAACCCCCAGCTTGGTGTTCGGGTTTGGCGGTGGCAGCAGGACACGTGCCGGACTCGTAGGGGACAGCAGCGTCCTCGGGAGCCTGTCAGACCCACCACGGACCCCCCCGGGGGGAAATCCCACAGCAGAGATCACTGCTGAGATGTTGTGAACAGAACCCCTTCTCTCTGAATCAGCAGCTCCCGTGGTTTTTGCTGACAAGCAGCAAAGAGCTGACCGCTATAGGGTTGGGGACAGTGGGGTGCTGTGAGGGGACACCCAGAAGCAGGAGAGCGGAGGGACAGGGAGCCAGCCCCAGCAGCGCTCTCCTGCCAGGGATGCTGCTGGAGAGGCTGAGGATGCGTTGGGCATCTCTCAGAGGAGGGAAGGCTCCACTGAGCCTGTGAAACACAGGCAGGGTGGGGTGCAGAGGGGGCTTTTTAATGTTCTGTGTTTTTTATGCTGCCTGGGGGCTTTTTCTTACGCTTTGATACAGGCAATATCCAGCAGCCCGGGGTTTTCTGCGTGAGGCGCTGCCGTTGGGCGGCAGCCGGGAGGAATAGCCGTGCTCTGGGGAGCTCAGGGTAGTTGGGGTTTGCTGCAGACACAGCTTGTGGGGGGGGTGTTCCCGGTAGAAGTGTGGTGTTTGGAGAGGGGGGGTCGCTGCTTGGCTTTGGGGCAGGAAGGCGCAGAGTCTGGGTGAGCGATTGCGGCTGTGTTCGGGGCAGAGAGCCTGCAGCCGCCGCGCTGACAGACCCCCAACAGACAGACAGACCCCCAACAGACAGACAGACCCCCAACAGCCCTCTCGTCTCCGGGCAGTTCATCGCCTTCCTGTCCCCCCTGCTGCTCATCGTCCTGGCGAGGGTGTTCATGGACGCTGACCGAGAAGACACGCGGGAAGCCTGCCTCGGTGAGCTCCCCCTCACCCCGCAGAGCCCCCTGGGGGGTCTCACACACGAGTCCTTGGCTCTTGCTGGGGCACAAGTCTTGTGCCGGGGGTCCCGGACCTGAGCTGGGTGCCTCCTGCTGAAGTCTGAGCGCTGCCCAAATGTGCCTGGAAGCTGCCCGTTGAGGCGGGGGTGGTGCTGACGTGGCCTCTCCGCTCTCTCCTAGCTGCCAGCCTTGCTCTCGCCCTCAACGGGGTCTTTACCAATGCCCTGAAGCTCGTCGTGGGGAGGTGAGAAACTGGCTCGCTGTGGGGAGGGGGGGACACGTCTGCGCCGTGGCAGAGCTGCAGCAGCAGCAGGAGGGCCAGGAGCTGTTGGATGTGCTCAGCCTGGAAGGAATGTGGGTTTTTTCTAGCTGTAAAGGCAGTTGGAACAAACGCTGGCAGGCACCCGCTGTCTCAGGGCATCGTTTAGATGGGCTCGCCCAGGCCTGTGCCGGGGAGGAGCGCTTTGGCACCAGCCAGGGGGCGGGTGGGATGGTTTCATCTCCCCGGGGTTCCATTGTTGGGGTGGCAAAAAGTTCCCTGTGCCGAGCTGCAGCCGGAGGGGTTTTCTGGTGGCTGGCGACTCGGCCGGGGGTGCTCCGTGGGAGGGCTGGGGGCTCGGGTGGCTCCTGGGAGCCCAAGGGCTACGTGCCTTGTTCTCCTGCCCCAGGCCACGGCCGGACTTCTTCTATCGCTGCTTCCCCGACGGACGAGCCAACGCGGAGCTGGCGTGCACAGGCGACCCCGGCGTGGTGGCTGAGGGGCGCAAAAGCTTCCCCAGCGGACATGCTTCCTGTGAGTTTTCCCTGTCTCTGACCCACTGCAGCCCCACACAGCGAGCCGTGGGGGGCACAACCCCGTGGGGAGGGCAGCTTGGGCTTGTTGGGCTTGTTGACACACCATGAGGCGTTGGCCACATTCATTGGCCTCTTTGGGGGCCTCAACTTTTCCCTCTGCAAAGCAACGGGGAGAAGTGTCGTGTGAAGCTTCTGTAGCTCCTGGGAGGAGGGATGCTCTCCAGGTACCAGCTTCTACAGCTCCTCCATCCCTCGAGAGCTGGTCCTTCCCTTGGCCCACACAGACAGGACCTTCCACGGCAGCCGGGGAGAGGGTGGGGAGCCCAGAGCCATTTCTGAAGCGACACAATTCTCTTCCAGTCGCCTTCGCTGGTCTCGGCTTCTCCGCCTTCTACGTCGCGGGGAAGCTGCGCTGCTTCGCTGCCGGCCGGGGCAGCAGGGCTCTGCGGCTCTGCGCCTTCCTCCTCCCGCTCTTCCTCGCCACCCTCATCGCCGTGTCCCGCACCTGCGACTACAAACACCACTGGCAAGGTGGGTCGGGGTCTGCGCCTGGATGGGGGCACTGGGTGCTGCTGCAGAGGTGCTCAGAGCCCGCAGTGGAACCTTTGGGTTTTTGGATCTCCCCTCCTGTGGTAATTTTTCTGCTGCCTGCGCGGCGTTGATGCCTTTCTCTTTCTTTTTGGAATCCACACCGAGCTCGGTTGGGGGGCTGTTTTTGGGGCAGCTCAGCTCTGCGCTGAGAAGCCACCTGCTGGAGAATTCCATGGGGAAGCCTGGGCAGATGAAAGGAAATGGACTCTCCTCTGCTCTTGCCCGCAGACGTGCTGGTTGGCTCGGCCATGGGCTTCGTGCTTGCCTACCTCTGCTACAGGCAGTATTACCCTCCTCTGGTGGACTCCCTGTGCCACAAACCCCTTCTGTACAAATCCAGACAAGTGCCAGAGCACCAAGAGAAGGCGGCAGCTCCCGGCTTTCCCCTGGAGATCTAGCCATGGGCTCCGTCCCTCCGGCACCTCTCCTGCTGCTGCCCCGGGGCTCGGGCAGGGGAAGGCTCTGGGGAGGTCGCTCTGGGAGAAGTGGCTCAAAGGAGGATGAACCCCAAACCCAAGCAGGCCTTCTCTGCACAGCTGGTAAGTTTTCCTGCTCAGGGGCCTGTGTCGCTTCCTTTAACCCGATTTTGGTGCCCTCCCTCCCTTCGGGGCCACTGTGAAGCCAAGGAGGCGCTGGGCGCGGGAGGACAGCCTGGAAACGAGAGGACATGGAGCAAGAACTGGAAAAATGGGACCATGTGGAGTGCCCCGTCCGGTGGGTCGTCTCGTGTCCGGGCCAGACAGTGCCACGTGCCCCCTCCCTTCGTTCCTTCCAGCCGAGCTCTCCCGTCCCCTCCCTCCTCGGGGGACGCCTGTGTCAAAGGGAACTGCGGGATGCGCTCCTGGCGCCGGGTTTCACTCGTCTTTGCAATCAGAGCTGAGCTAATTTGGAGTAATGAGCGCGAGGTCGCGGTCTTTAACCAAGGATTAAATGGGGGAGAGAGAAGATGAAACTAAATCATTATTGTGCTGCCTTGATTTTTTTTTTTTCTGACTTGCTCAATAAAGGAGTTTAATTCTTTTTAACAAGCTGTGGTATCAAAACTTTACGTCATGGCCTGGGTTCGTGCTGTATAAACCGATGCCTTTGGTGTGTCCGCAGGGATTTCCAGGTGGGCGTTTATTTTGTGTCTTTTCCCTTGCAGCTTTAATAGGGGTGTAAAGAGCTGACAATCAGCAGAAAGTGCCATGGTGTCTGGAAGCATCCCTTCCCGGGTGCTTGTTTCCCTGCACCGCGCTTTGTTTTCTCAGACGACAGGAGGCCGAGAGCCCCAGGGCCCGCGGTGTGGCAGGACTCTTGTAAGTAGTTATTTGTCACTCGTCTCCGCCATAAATACGTGTATTTTTGCTCAGGTCTGTGTGCACACAGAGGTGAGGTGGTAGCAGAGCTCAGGACACAACAGTAATGGAAACGCCACCCCATCACCTTCAGTCTGGGCCACATACGCCCTCTGTGACCCTGCAACTTCATCAGAAGTTACAGAAATAGCTTTAATTTCCCCTAAAATAGTGCACATTTGAATTCTTCAACCACTTCTCCTCCCTCTCCCCCGAACAGACACACACGACAGTCATCTACTTGTTTATTTTGGCTTTTACTGGAAAAGACATTAAATAACATTTAAAATTTATTTAACCTTTTTTCTTTTTTCTTCTTTTTTTTTTTTAACAAAGTGCATAACTTAAAGAGCTGATCGTTAGAGCGTCCTGTGTTAAGACTCTTCCTTTTCCTGCTCTCGTAGGAGACGCTTTATCCGTGAGCAGCTCAGGCGCCGGCAGAGCAGCATCTGTTCCTGCAGTCAGGTAAAGAACAGCTCCTGTTCCTCGGGGCTGGGGGGGACATGGGGGCTGCAAACAAAACCCTTCCCATTGTGCAAATAACGCAGGACAACGGGGGAGAAACAAACAGGCGGCGGGGAAAAAAAGGCTCCTTCCCCCATGCAGGGTGAAAGCGGGAGGGACAGTGGTTTGGCTCGTCCCAGGGCTGTGACCTGAGACACCGTGGAGTGTTTGCCTCTGCCTTGTCCCCAGGCTCTGGCCACAGCCCAGCCGGGGTGGCTTGGGGTGGTTTGTGTCACCCGGGAGGGGTCTGTCCCCATCCCTGTCCCCGTTGCAGCAGAGCGAGCACAGCACGGGCAGCCACCGACGGCGCCAGGCTCCTTTCTTCACTGGGGTCACTGGGACAGGGTGTTCCCACCCTACGGATCTGGGCTCTGGCCTCGCTGGCTGTATTTTTGTGTATTTAAAACCAAAAAACCAAAGAGCCTGGCTGGTGTGAGGTCCCTGTAGCCACCTAGAAAGTCACACGTCAGCAGGACGGCCGTGCTGCTCTGTGCTCCTGCGGAGCTGAGGGATGTTCCTCGGGACATGTTCCAGGGGAAAGCTGCTTTGAGGTGAATCCTGTCCCCTCCAGTCACACCTGGCCACTAGCTTGGTCCTATATGAGACATCCCCAAGGTTTGCTGGCCACCGTGGACTGGGGGAGGGTGCCCAGAAGTCACTGTCAACCTGCCACAGCCACAGGCACCAGCGCCCGGGTCAAGTGCCCCCCAATGAGCTGTTTTACGGGTCAGTCCTGCCTGGCACGGCCCCTGGGCACTCACACAAAGCAATCCCTGATGAGAAGGGCTGGTGGGCACCTTCCTGCTGGCTTCGCAGCCGCCACCGGGGCCCTGGGCTTCCCCCCCACAGCCCACGGTCCTCGGTGTTGGGGCAGGGAGAAGGCAGTGCTCTCCTTCCCTCCCCGAGGCCGCTGCAGCTTCTCCCCACGCTGCACGGTTAAGGCTTTTATTCCTCAAGGTCACAAGCTGCGAGTTTCCTCACTGGGTGCCAGTTCCTAGCCCAGACGGCTGAGTTCCTAGCCCAGACGGCTG
>JAOQGL010000015.1:5060473-5073179 GCA_027564165.1 Gallinago nigripennis | reverse complement strand
GTGGCAGAGCCCTGGCAGAGGCTGCCCAGGGAGGTGGTGGAGTCTCCTTCTCTGGAGACATTCCAACCCACCTGGACCCATTCCTGTGGGACCTGCTGTGGGTGGCCCTGCTCTGGCAGGGGGTTGGAGATGATCTCCAGAGGTCCCTTCTGACCTCATATCATTCTGTGATCCCCTGCAGGCTCGAGGCTGGAGGAGAAGCCTTTCAGCGAGATGGACATGTCGTACATCAAGCAAGGAGAGGAAGCCCTGCAGAAGTCACTCAGCATCCTCGGGGACCAGGATGGCTGGAAGACGGAGACGGTGGTGGTAGGTCCTCTGCCTCCCAGCGTGATGATGGGGTCCTCCCAAAAATGCGTGTGATGCTCATTCTGCCTTCCTCTCGGCCAGGGCAATGGAGACAAAGTTCTGAGCAAGGTGCTCCCAGACGTGGGCAAGGTGTTCCGGCTGGAGGTGGTGGTGGACCAGCCCCTGGAGACGGTGTACAGTGAGCTGGTGGACAACATGGAGCAGATGGGGGACTGGAACCCCAGCGTCAAAGAAGTCAAGGTGGGAAGCGGGGATCAGACCTGTCCCAGCCTGGTGTCCTCCTTGTGCTGGGGCCAGAGGGGTCCCTGTCCCCGTCCCAGCAGGGCCCACAGGGATTTTTCCAGTTTTTGGGAAAGGAGAAGTTGGATTTCATCTTGTCCGCTCCTGGCTGCAGACACAGAGGTTGTCCTGCAGAAATGGAGCTGCTGCTGCAGGAGGGGATGGGGGGAGGGAGGGGATGGATGGAGGGATGTGTGGTCCTTACCCCATGGGCACTGTTCTTACAAGGTGATGGGCCAGCTCTGCTGATAAATTCACAGTGTAACTGGAGGAGAAACAGCACCGTGCCCCATCCTGCAGGGAAAGGCATTTTGCTCTTCCCCAGTTTGTCTGGAATAAGTGAAACACCTTCCCTTTCCGGGTGGTGAAAACTAATGTTCTGTGCTCTGGGACGAAGCACGTATTTGCCGTTTTTCTCACCGAAGGCACTGAGTTTTTCTGAGAGTGTGTTTGGACACGGGGATCGAAGCTGGCTGTTAGCTGCGTCTGCAGCAACCGCCTCCAATTAACGCTCTGATTGATTGGAAACTGTCCAGATCCTCCAGAAGATCGGCAAGGACACGGTGATCACCCACGAGAAGGCGGCCGCCACCCCCGGGAACATCGTGGGACCCCGGGACTTCGTGAGCGTGCGCTGCGCCAAGAGACGCGGCTCCACCTGCGTCCTGGCCGGCATGTCCACCACCTACGGCGCCATGCCCGAGCAGGAGGGCTTCATAAGGTCAGCCATCACCTTTCACAGTTGCTTTCAGGGGTTTTTTAGTGAAAAAGAGTCACCCAGCGGCTTTTAGCGTGGGGTCGGAGGGATGGGGGTTGTCTCAGAGACGGGAGCTGCTGGGGAAAATCTAGTTCTCCAAGTGCTTTGTGAGGGTGGGTCAGATGTTCACGACACCAGGATGCCCATGGGCCAGCAATGGGCCCTGGTGGCCAAGGGTATCCTGGGGGGCATCAAGAAGAGCGTGACCAGCAGGTGGAGGGAGGTCATCCTGCCCCTCTGCTCTGCACTGGGGAGTCCCCAGCTGGAGCACTGGGACCAGTTCTGGACTCCACTTGAGTATAAGAAGTTCCACCTAAACATGAGGAACTTCTTCACTTTGAGGGTGGCAGAGCCCTGGCAGAGGCTGCCCAGGGAGGTGGTGGGGTCTCCTTCTCTGGAGACATTCAAACTCCCCCTGGACACGTTCCGGTGGGACCTGCTCTGGCAGGGGCTTGGACTGGGTGATCTCCAGAGGTCCTGTCCAAACCCGTATCACTCTGTGATTCTGTTCCTTCTAACCTGTGCCCTCCTGTCCTGCGTAGTGATAGGACAAGGGGAAATGGTTTTAAGCTAAAAGGGGAGATTTAGACCAGATATTGGGAAGAACATGTTTGCTGTGAGGGTGGTGAGAGCCTGGCCCAGGTTGCCCCAAGAAGCTGTGGCTGCCCCATCCCTGGAGGGGTTCAAGGCCAGGTTGGATGGGGCTTTTAGCAGCCTTCTCTGGTGGGAGGTGTCCCTGCCCAGGGCAGGGGGTAAGAGGGGGAACTGGATGATCTTTAAGGTCCCTTCCACCCCAACCCATTCTGTGATTCTCCCACAGGGCAGAGAACGGTCCCACCTGCATGGTCCTGCGCCCGCTGGCCGGCAGCCCCTCGCAGACCAGGCTCACCTGGCTCCTCAGCATCGACCTGAAGGTAGGTTTGGTGGGGACCGTGGGGCAGCAGCAGCAGGATGGGCATTCGGGGGCCTGGTTGCGCTCACGGGCTGTGTCTGCTCCTCCCCAGGGCTGGCTCCCGAAGACCATCATCAACCAGGTTCTCTCCCAGACCCAGGTGGACTTCGCCAACCACCTCCGGCAGCGCCTGGCCCAGCCGGCGGCCACGGGCTGCTGACCCCTGCCCGGGGAGGGGGGCCAGGGACAATCTTGTAACGGGGCAAGTCAGACACCAATTAATTACAGCCTGTGCTAATTAGCTGAGGCCTTAATTAGTAGATGCTACTAATTAATACATAGTTTCAATGAATAAATAAACAAAGCTTTATTTATTAAAACTTATTACTTGGGGAGGGCTGGGCCAGCACGTCCTCATTGTGCAAAGGCAGGACCAAAAATCTGAGCCAAGTCCTGCATTTGCTTCTCAGAGCATGTGCTGCCCCTGCAACCTCCCTAAATAAATAAGGCTTTAATTAGCAGTGTCTGCTAATAAAGGCCTTGGCTAATTAGCTATTAGTGTGGTCCCAGACACCTGATGGGGAAGGCAGGAGGACCAGCAAACACAGGACTTGCTCAACCTCATGTTTTATTCCCTTTCTTCCCCCAAAACACAAACACAGTACGCACTTACTTACCTAAAAATTTTAGTCCCTTCTCCCTCCCCCCACGTAAAGCAGTTCTAATTTATTTTCCTCCAGACACATACACTGTGTCCAATTATTTATTCATTCCAAGCGCAGCGATGGCGAGCGCTGTGTAACTGGGTGATGCAGCGAGTGGGATCTTCAGCTCCCGGGATCTCTGAAGTGGAGCTACTCAGAGTGTAACTGTAGCTACGCAGAGTTTAAATCTCATTCAGAAGAATCTCATTCACAAGAAAGAAAAAAATAAAAATAAGAGTAAAAGCCTTTATTTTTAAACTGGTTTCCAGTTTGTGGGGAAAAAAAAATAATAATAGAGTTTGGCCAGAAGCCCAGGTCTGAGTCTCACATGCAGTAGTCTCATTACACCCTCCCTCTGGCCCGAGGCTGTAGGGACAGTCAGGCACAGCACACGTGTCAGTGGTGCCTCTGCGAGTGTAGGTACAGCGGGAGACCCAGCTACAGCCGCCGTTGCTGACACACGATTGGTACAACCTGGGTACAGCACAGGAGAAGGGACCTCCACACCACACTCGCTTCTCCAGCTCTACTGGGAGTCGCTGGAGGCTCCTGGAGATGCCCACAACCAGCACGACACACACGAGGACTGCGCACACCGAGGCGCCAGCGGGGTGACAAATACACACAAGTCCTGCCAAAGACCTGCCTTGGCTTCAGCTCGTTGGCTGCTCGTTCCGAGCGATGCACGTTCCTCTGGAATAACCCCCCCGGGACTGGAGACCCACGGTCTCCTTCTCCTGCCCGCTGCGCCGCCCACATGGGTTATGGCTCCCAGGGGGGGCTTCGCCTCCCGTCCACTTCTGTCTCCACGTGGTAGAGGACGTCTGCCAGCGTGTGCTCCACCACTGCTCCCCAGCCCATGTCGCTCATCTGCAAAGGCAGGGAAAACAAAAATTCCAAGCCTTTCCTTAAACACGAATTCAGCCTCTTACTGATAAAAAGAGACCAACACAGGCAAGAACAGGGGCTTTATAATCTGGCAGGAGTGACAAGACAGCATCTACTATTTAGTTAGAATTTAGCTAAGTTATTTGTTGGGCTATCTGTGCTTAAATATTTTTAAATATAATCCTTTTCAGTACACTATCCAAGTAGCAGACAGTAGAAGAGGGCAGGTACCAGCTTGATATAAATCGGCTCCCACCACCACCACGTCTCAACCACCTTTTGTTTAACTACCGTAAGGCTGTCACAAAGTGGGGGGGTAAAAAGCTTCAGTGGGGGTGTAAAAAAACAACTTACCGGACGGTAAGTGATATCTCTGGGTGGATACTTGAAATAAGGCCCAAAGTTTATAGAAACCTGCAGAAGACACATTTGTCATTAGATATTAAAAAAAAAGGGGCAAATCTCTTTAGTCTTCAGTCCTCAGCCCACCCTACTCCTGAGCCCCCCTGTGCCAGCCCACGGGAACAAACCTCCTTGGTGTGGCAGGAGAGAGGGTTTGATAACACGCATCACACAAGTGAACAGCAGCATCATTCCAGAGTCGCTGCACTAAAACACTCCCCATCCTTCCTCTTCACTCGCTTGGCACGCTCCCAGAGCGCCCACGCTCCACATTACTGAAACCACGATGGACTGAGGCATACGTTACTCACCGTGCAGCCTTTGTACAAAGAAATGGCAGGAAAATAAACTCCTTCGAAGATGTCTTTAAAGGCAACTCCTTGGCTGGCACCGTTCTTGAAGAATATTATCTGAAAAGAAAACAGAAGAGGGTTTTCTTCTTCCCCATCGCTGGTAAATTTCATGACCTCACTGGTGAACTCCAACCCGTTCCTCGAGAGGCAGCTCCCCTTGGCTGGTGCCAGACGATGACTCAAGTGACAGCAATAACACGAGGAGCAGAGGGTGCAGCTGGGTTGCTAAGCTCTCTTCTATTGTTGCTTTAATAAAAGCATTCTTTTTGATGAAGCACTAATGACCAGCCTCCCTTTGTGCTCATTAAGTGCAAGGGATTAATACCTTCACTAAGCCAGTCTCAGCAGGCTCACCTGGCTGCCGGGTGCTTGCTTCAGGCTCTTCTCTGCTTTGTCCACAAAGTCCTTCTCTTCAAAGTACAAGTAGCTTTTGAATTTGATCAGAGCCTGAAATGTTAGAAAACAACCGTTTCAGACATAAGCCAGAAAAAGTGTCACCTTTAGTGACACAGAGCTCCAGGAGCCCCACGCTGGGGCAGGCGTGCCTGCTCCCCGTGCAGAGTGATTCACACACCTCAAATATTTGAGAGCCAGGAGGGGAAGAGGAGATTACAGGAGACGTGGGTGCTCTCATTCAGCAGCCCACGCACAGGCTTCCCCTGCAGGACCTCTGGGTGGGTCTGAGGATTTCATTTTCTCGAGACCAACACTCTGGACCACCTCCTCCACTATGAACCCCAGTGGTTCCCCGTGGCAGGATGGAATGGATGGGCTCAAAGGGGGCAGAAGTGAGGCTCCAACACCTGTTACCCACTCGCCCACCCAGCCAACACTTAATCCCACAGCAAACTCCTCACCTTGTCTTTGTAAGTGTCGGGCAGAGATTTGGCTGTCTCAGTATCTTCTGGAAGACTGATGTAAAATCCCAGTATGTCCCCCTGTCCGTAGCCAGATGAATAGTGTTTCCCTATCGACTGGTGAAACTTGGTTCCCTTTTTGCTGCGCCAGGAGTAACTGAACTTGTCGTATCCCAGAGGTGCCTGGAGGTTCCCTGCAGAAACCAACGTTTCTTCATGAACATACAGTGGAGCAGGAGCACCTCTGTGTCCCACTGCAGGTTTTGGGCAATTACATTTTGGGTAATTACATTCAGTAAACAAATACGACTGCCATTAGTACAAATGCATTGACTACAGCATTAAGAAAGGCCAAGCACACAACAGCGTAAAGGATCCACCTGTATTGTAGTTCTGCAGGGCTTAGATCAGCTCCAGAATTCCCCCTCAAGAAAAGCAGTGAATCGGGCAAGCTAAGCACAACTTGCCCTCCTTAGGTCTAAAATTACTGGGGAAAGAAACATAGGAACCAGTTGGAATCCGCTGCCAAGAAACAGTAAAATTATTTACCTAGTGGCTGTGACCAGCCCAGTCTGGCAGCTGTGTCCGGAGGCATCTCATCCATGGATATCTCAAAGTACCAGGCTCCTTTCCGCACTCCATGCGAGGCTCGAACCATTGAATAGCCCTTCTCCCCGATCACAGTCAGTCTGTCATCAGAAATCTTCAACTGAGGAGCTGCGGAAGATGAGAGGAGACAGTATTTGTGATTTCTGACGTGTGGTGATGTCAAAACACAAGCAAACACACAGAAATGGATTTAACATTTGCAATTCTTAGAGCAATTATGTCCAAAACCTCAGTAATGGGTAATGTGAGGTTACAGCTACACCCAGGACAGGGTCGGCAGCTTCGTACCTCGGTCGTGCAGTGCCAGGAGGACCCGTTCATACAGGCAGGCTCTGTAGAGGTCCCCAGGAATAGGTTTTCCTGCCCAACAGTCCAGCTCCAGTTTCTCAGGGTCGGGCGCGTGGGGGTCAGGCTCGGCCAAGATGTAGCGATACCCATCTTTATTAAAGGGGTGTTCCAAGGGATACCCGTGGGGGGGTAAGCGCTGAGCAGAAAACAGCGGGTCACTGTGAAACACAAAAGCTACAGGTTGGCACCTCAGGGTGGCTCTGGTGCAGTCACGAGTCAGCCCAGGACAGAGCAGTACCTGTGCTTCCAAAATACATGGTGGGAAATGAGAATATACTCATCTATTTCAGATAATTTCTAGCACGTGACCTATGAATAATGTCACAGGGTTATGGCCCGACTCCCCATAAATCCACGGAGGGCAGAGGCAGGCAGGAGGCGGGGTGAGGTGTACACCTCACTACAGATGCTCCTCTCCGTGCCGCTGTGTTGTCTTTCCTCTTACCTCCTGGTTTTCTTGGCTGTTCCCGTGGTCCCTCCGTCCTGCTGCTTGCGCTTGGCTCCCCGTCCCTTCCCACTGCCGCCGGCAGCGATTCCCCCTGAACACAGAAACCAGGGACATCAAGCAGCTGGTGAGCAGGGGGAGCCCGTGAGCATGGAATCTCCACGAGCAGAAAGGGGCAGAAACAGCCAAATTAAAATCAGTTCAAGAGCTCAAGTACCTTCCCCCGTGGCTGTATTTGAAAATGGACTTTACTGAAAATGAGCATAGCAAAATCCACAATGTTGACATAGCTTCTAGTCAACTTCTGAAATGTCTAAATTTAGAGTGTGAGATTTATCAACAAAATGAGCTCAAAATTTTAAGGTGAGAATTAAGAATTATCAAAAGATCTCCTGAGAGTAGCACCAGGATCCACTCCAAAAGGGTTATTATTGGCTTTCATGGAGATTCCAGTCACAGCTCAAATCTATTTCTGCAAAAGCAGCAGGAAACCCAACCTCCAACACACACTATCTGGTTTTAAGCAAAGTCGTCATCCCAGCGACACGCTGCGCTGGAGGAACGCTCTGACACCGACAAGCAATAAGCACTTGACATTAAATTTCCATCTATAAAACAAAATACACCTAAGCTGAGGAAAAATGAAAAGCAACAGAGGTGTTTCTCTTCAGCATTACCAAAACCATTGCTACGATTGAAGTAATAATAAAACTATATTTAAATAAAACTATAGTATAGGAAAAGCTACACATCAAACAGAATCAAGCTATTTCCAGTGTAACGTTTTAATACGTTAAACTGAATATGCTTTTTATCATTACACTATTTCAAAAAAGATGACTAATGATTTACCGGGAAAGCTATAGAATTTACATGTACTGCAGATAAACACCTTTACAAACCACATACTGTGTCTTAACTAAAAATACAGTCAGCTTTTAAATTATCAGCGTTCCCCTTAGAGCGTAAGGGACTCAAACCATTGGAGAAATACCATATTCTGCACAAACGTGACATCATCTCGGCTGCAATTGCTAGTTTGAGTCCAGACACACACTTAGGCTCTCTGGCTCGTCAGCACTTATTTACCTAAACAATAAAATATCACACCAGCTCACAGACTCAGACCACTTCTTTAGGCATTAAGATTTAAAACTACAACAATATCAGGCCAAATCATACAAAGTAAAACCAAACATAAGTGAAAATAAAACTTGGAACCAGTCAAGAGTTGCAGAATATGATAATTAAAAGCTTCTAATTGCTAAAGATTAAAACATGAAATTGTTGGTTTGTATTAAAGTATTATTGCAATCACATCAGGGCACGCTTCTGATTTTTAATTGACTTTAGCTTCCAAGATAACTGAGCAAAAAAAGCTTTGCAAACAATAATACTTAAGTTTTAGAAGCTGAAAGGTAAATATTCACCTCCCAAAGAGGCTCCACCTGTAAGAACAGAAGTGGCACCGCGCATCTGTCAGTCTTCCAGACATTAAAGAAAAAACAACCAGTGCATGAAACGGAGACAACACAGCCTTAGCCATCTACCAGCCTGGTTTAAAAAGCCCCAAACACCTCCTGTCAGGTCTTTCAATTCAGCGTTCAACTCACTAATTGAATGTGTTTAACATAGAAGGGTGCAGTCTTGTGCATGAAGACATCTCATCAGCAGTTAATGTTACAGTAAGATGACTGTAACTGATCTCAGCTCGGCAGAGGTGTTAGCACAGCTGCTTTTATGCAAAAAGGAACAACAGTAAAAAAAAGGACTAACATATACTTGTGATTATCAGGAATAATATATACTTTCCCCAACTACTTTCAAGTCTCAGAATGAGTGAGACAGGAGATCTGAATAATGCAAGCAGGTAAATTAAAATCATTATGGAAGAACACCGACAAGCTCAGTTTTCTCACAAGCATCTTGACTTAGTTGGCTGCCATAAGGAACAAAGCTGAACTTTCACAGTGAGGTAAAATTAATCTATCTCTACAGAAAGGCATGGTGAGACTGGCGGAACTTATTTTGAACATAATAAGTATAACCCCAGTATATGACAGACTTAAATGCAGCATCGCAGCTGACGTAACTGCACAGACACCCAGCTCCAGGGCTGGGAAAACACAGCTTAATCCCAAATACTCAAAACCCGCCTGATTAAAGAACTTGCCATTTAAACTTCCACTGGTGGATACAGCGTTGTTCTGTTTCTGGTTGTCGTATGCAGGACCAATGTTGGCAAGATCCTGAAAGAGAGAAAAAAAAAAAAAAGTGATGTACAGACTTGGCCAAAGTACCACTGAAAGCCTGACCTGGGCACTTCCAGATGTCAGGGCACTCCAAGACATCGCCTGGCACAGGACCGGCTCGTGGCATGGCTTGGCCAAGTTGTGAGCATAAGCCAGCAGCAAAAAGAACCCCCAGGCCCTCCTCCCAGCTCCCCACAGCGCACAATCCCTCCAGCCTTAATTAATTACTTGGTCTAGAAGCCCAAACTTGGGGTAATCTTCCTCTGGGTCTTTACTCCCTGGGTCTGGATGCTCCTTCACCAAGAACACATCTCTCTCTTTGCACTGAAACAGAGGAGGGATTTAAGTTACGCAGAGTAAGGTCATATCACCTTCATTAACAAGTGTTTAAATCATACTACTTACTATTATTTTCTGTATCAACTCTCTAAAAAGCATTTCTTCACCATTCACGACAGCAGGTAATTGTACCATTCACAGAATTTAACTCCAAATACTTACCATGGTTTTCACAATATTATTAGGCCAAGTCATTTTCCCAGGTCTCTGTCGTGTTGTCATACACTCCCAGTATTTATCAATAAATGGAATAATATCCTGAAAACAATAAATAGACTTGAGTCGTAAATGTGCAGGTCTAAAACTCTCGCTGCCAATGGCTTTGAATTCGCTTTTCACTGACATCCCAGCTTACACAAATCCATGGTTTCTGGAACAGCCATACCTTGTCTTTTGAGAACATAGTTTTTGGGTGCTCATCTTGCGTCCTCGACTGCCACGTTAAGTTGGCCAGAGCACTAAGGCACATTTCCTTGAGATCTTAAAAACAAAAATATACCAGAGCTGGAATTACACTTCACATAGATCAAACACACTCGTGCACACAGCAACTGTTACCCTCTCAGCACCCTTGTACCCTGAGTAACAGTAAAACCCTCTCAAGCCTGTCCTAACTCACCTGCCCTCACTGAAGAAAAGATTTTCACTACTTTAATAAATTAACAGCAAAACAGCAATATATTTTTAGAAAAAGTTTGCAAAAGACATATGCTTGTTGCTAGTATGGGATTTTTTAGTCACTCTCAAAAAGTTTCAGCAGATCCCTCCCACCACCTTTAGATAAACTGATGTCTCTGGAATCATCTTGCTCAAAATTTCAATGAATATGCTTTTACACTTACTTGCTTGTTTTCTTAAGAAATACGTGTTTCCACTGTGATGGCAAACATTGCAATGGAAGCTGTAGTTGGTCATGAAGGGCAGACACGATCTGGAAAAGATCATAGTATTTTTTAGCTGTGATATAGGAATATCAACACTTCCTGCTGTGGCTGGTAAAGCTTTTGTTATTTACATAAAACACTGGTTTCCAAGTGTCCAAGGACCTGGACAGGGTCCCCGTCCCTGGGGATTTACACTCCACACACTTCCATTTCTGCTGACCCCAGTTTCATGCCCAGCATTAAGCAGAGCTTACGTACGTGGTGTCGATGCCGAATGTGTCCGCTGTGAACCACTTGGTACAAATCCCACACTGCAGCTCTATCTCCCCAAGCTGCCGCCCGTTCTCTTCATCCACCGACCCTGCCTGAGCATCCAGGACTTCCGAGTTGTCCCCGGCAGCTTCCTACAACCAGAGCAGATCAGCAAACTTGGGCTGGCTTAAAGACTGAATCAGACAGGAAAGAAGTTTTGTGCAGCAACCTGTCAAGACAGGAACATTTAGGGGGAATATTTCCCCCCTCCCCTAATAATTCACCCCCTCTCCCAGCGATCCCCGGCCATGCAGCCACCTACCAGGGGGTCCTTTCCGTTGGCAGACTCTGTCTCCAGAGCTGTGCTGACATCGACCAGGGCGGCATCCCCCCTGCGAGAGCAGAAACGAGTTCCTCAGGGGGGTCCCCATTTCGGCCCTGACAGAACCTTTGGTGTGGCCTGGGGCAGCCTAACACAGACTGGGACAGCCTGGCACGGACTGGGGCGGACTGGGGATGCCTGGCCCTGGCGCCTGGCATGGGCTGGGGCAGATCGGCCTGGATTTAGGGCAGCCAGGGGCTCCCTGACCGCAAGGCCTGGAGCAGACTGGCCTGTACTGGGGCAGCCTGTGTCCAGGGCCTGACCTGTACTGGAGCACCACAGTAGTGGGCTGGGGCAGATCGGTACAGCCTGCCCCCAGGGCCCGGCCTGCCCGGGGGAGCCCGGGCCCACGGCCTGGTACAGACTGGGGCAGCCCAGGCCCGGGGCCTGGCGTGGCCGCGACCCTCCCTGGAAGTAACTGGATGTCGCTGGGGCACAAGGAGCACCCGCAACCCCAGGGCTCCCCGCAGAATGGTCGGGCACCGCCCGCTCCCCTCACGGTTTCCACGGCTGGGGTGCGGGGGGGAGCGGGGTGTTAGGCCTGCACCGGCGGGCGGGCAGAGGGGGATCATACCCAGTCTCGGCGTCGGGAGCGCCCGGTTCGGGAGGGGCGGGAGGCTCGGGGGCGGGCGGCTCCGGGGCGGGCTCGGCACCCTCGGCCGCCGGAGGGGCGATCCCGGCCGCGGCCGCCGCCGTTGGCGCCGCCGCCATCTTCCCGCCGCGCTCGGGAGAAGGCGCCGCGCGCCGCTCTCGCGAGACTCCCCGCTTCAATGGGCAACGGCCGCCGGTGGGGCCCACCGCGGGAGGGAGGGGAGGGAGAACGGGGGCGCCACCTGCCGGCGGCCGCCGGGAAGGGCACGGCGGGGAGGGGGGAGCCCTGGCGTCACTCTGCTCCGCCGTGACGTCACCCTGCTCCGCCGTGACGTCACGCGGCTCGTCCGTGCCGTCACCCAGGCTGGGAGCTAGGCGGGAGCCGGCTCACGGGGGACACCCCGGGGGTGCCCAGCGGGGCGGGGGGTGCCACCGGCAGCGCCCGTGGGCTCCGCTCCGGCCCCGGCCCCACGGCGGGGGGTCCCGCGGGAAGGCTCAGCGCGTTTTCCCCCGGAGAGAAGGAGTGTCGCCTCCCCAGCAACCCCCCCGGCTCGGCTCCTCACCCCCCCGGGGCCGGGCCAGCTGTGCCGGGGAGGGGACGCCCAGCCATGTGTCCCCACGGCCGCCCCCGGTGGCTCTGCAGCGCTAACGGCCCCAGCAGGGGGGTTCTCCGTCACATCCCCCCGCCCCGGCCCCATAGGGTCCCCCCCGGAGGCTGGTACCCAACCCCCGCACCCAGCGGCCCTGCTCCAGACCCCCCTGCCTGGACGGGGCGGGGGGAGGGACCGGGACGATGTCCGGGAGTGTCGCAGGTCCTGGTCCCTTCTCCAAGGAGGCGGGGGGGGGGCGGTGCGGTGGTCTCCCATCCCCAGGGGTCCCGGGTGGCGGGCAGTGCAGGGCGCTGAGGACAGCGGTGTTCCCGCACGGCGAGGGGGTGGCCGTCATCCCCCCCTCCTCGGCAGGGCAGGGCCGGAGAGAGGGATGGGGAGAGGGATGGGGAGGAGAAGGGGTGGAGACGAGAAGGGATGGAGAGGAGAAGGGATGGGGAGATGGAGCGATGAGGCAGGGAGGGGAGGATGGGGAGAGGGAGGGAGAACGGGAGGAACGGGGGGAATGGAACCGGGGAGGGCTGACGGGGGGCAGATGGGGGTGGAGGGGAGGGA
>JAOQGL010000015.1:5035108-5046728 GCA_027564165.1 Gallinago nigripennis | reverse complement strand
CTGGAGCACTGGGACCAGTTCTGGGCTCCCCAGTTTCAGAAGGACAGGGAACTGCTGAAGAGGGGACAGCAGAGGGCTAGAGAGATGAGGAAGGGCCTGGAGCATCTCCCTGATGAGGAAAGGCTGAGGGACTTGGGGCTTTTAGTCTGGAGACGAGAAGGCTGAGGGGGGATGTGATCAACACCTATATACTATATACTGGGGTTTTTTAATCTCTGCTGTAAGAAAAGCAGTTCTGCTTCACTGCCTGAGGAGAGGGAGTCTCTTCCCTCCCAGGGGGGATGGAAAAGCCCCAGCACAAGGTGTCCTCAAACAGGCTGGGGACAGCCCAAGGTGCCACCCAGTCACGAGAGCGCCGCGGGCTTTGCCAAGTGCACACACCCCAACAACAAACACCCTTCGAGCCTCTCCTCCACACTCTGACATTCATTAACTCTCCCGAGACCTGGCAGGCTGCACAGTGCCGCTAATTGTTCATTTCTGTTGTGTTACACAGAGCACAGGAACGTAGCGGAGACAGAGTCACTCTCCTGCCCACTGTGTGTAATTACCGCTCGCGCTCGTTAAGCACTGCAGTTATCAGCCGCTTTCAGAGCAGAGAGAACATATGGCAAAAACAACACCCGGAATTCAGTTCCCCAACTAAGCATTTCTGCACAAACACCAAAAAAAAAACAAACCCCAACAAAACACTCAAGTGAATCAGCAAGGCTGACTTCCCTCTTTCTCTGAATTTTAACCCCTTAGGTATCGGGTTGTGAAGAGACAGGAAGGTCTGAGGAACAAACCACCGCCCGCCGCCTCCCCTTTGGGTTGTTCTTTTGGCTGAACTTCAAGTTCAGTTTCATCATTCCAGCTGCTCGCGCCGATCCTCTGCGTAGCAGCACAGGGAGGGGAAAAATTACAGAAAAGTTATGGAAAAAAATGATGTGAAAGCAGCAATGAGCAGCAGCACAGGCAGCTGCCGGGGCTGGAAATACCCACAACCGACTCGGTGCCCGGTTTCATCATCTGGGAGAGCAGCTGCGTGTCTCGAAAGGCAAACTACTCCGAATAAACAGAGTCTGCGGGAAGCGCCGCGGACACAGAACCCTTCAGAGGGACGGGCTCTCTGCAACGCCTCGCCCGTTACGTCCCTGTAGATCGAAGACACAAGAGGTGTCTCCGAGATAAAGGCTCCGGGCAGGGTCTGGGCGCTCAGCCCCTCCCCGCCGCGGGCAGGGTTAACTCCCACCGCCAGTTTATTCTTATTTGAAGGTGAAATTCCCGATAGACACGAGCCCCGGGAGCCACACGCAGCGTGGTGAGGCGGCCGCGGAGACAGAGGGAACCAGCCCGCCCTCTTTTTGCAGCGCTTGGAGCTCTCAGAAGGCAGAGCAACTCGGGAGGGGGGAGAAAAAAGAAAAAGGAGGCCGCAGGGTTTACTCCCTCCCCGGGGAAACGGCAAATATCAGAATTAATGAGTAACCCAAAGCGTGGGGTGGGTTTGCTCCCTGCGAGGCGCCCCAGCAGCCTTGTTTGCCAGCGCGGAGACCCAGGCGGCCGCTGTCCCGCTGCACCGGGGGAGGGGGAACCCCCCAGCTCCCTCGTTATCTCCCCACCCCACACGCACCGCAGCGGCCCGAGCCCCGGGGAGGGGGGACTCAGGACCCACAGGCGGCTCCGCCCGGACGCCCCCCGCCCCACACAAGGGTTCCGCACCCGCTGGGCTCCCGCTGGAGCATCTCTCCCCCTTCCCTCCCCTCCCCAGCCCCGCAGGGCGAGGCCCGGCCGCGGCCCGCCGCTCACCGCCCGGCGTGGTCCCGAAGACGGTGCCCCCCGGCGTGGTGCTGTAATCGCCGGGCGGCAGCGGGGCGCCGTCGGGCAGGGCGAGGCGCTTTCCGGGGCCCGGGATGTCGCGACTGGGCGTCTGCTCCTGGCAGCAGCGGCCCGACATGGCACCGGGACCGGGCGCTGCTGCTGCTGCTGCCGCCGCCACCCAGCCCGCCCTGCAGCCACTTCCGGCGCGGGACACGCCCCTTCCGCCGCGAGGTGCGACGGGAAATCGAGCGGGGGGCGGAGTTTGACAGGCATGGGGCGGGGCCGGGGTGAGGGCGGGGCTTATGCTGAAAGAGGGCGTGACCTGGGGAGGCGGGGCGCGCCCGGGCGCCCGGCGGGTCCTTGTGCCCCCCGGTCCTGCTCCCCTTGGTACCCCCTCCTGTGTCCCCCCAGTCCCGTGCTCCCCCTCCCAGGGGTACTGTCCCCTCTGTGCCCCCCCTGGTTCCATTCTACCCCCCCCCGGGGCTCCTACACCCTGTGTCTTCCACTCCCGGGGGGCGCGTTGCCCCCCTTCTCTTCCTCCCTGTGCACCCAATGCCCTGCAGTGACCCCACGGGGGGATGCTGACAGCGCTGCCTCCTCCCCACGGGGGTCCCAGCCCTCTGTTCCCCACCCGGGGGGTGACCCCCGCCTGCCCCACGCGGGGCTGCAGCCGGGGTGGCCTCTCTGGGAGGTCCCGGGTGGTGCCGGTGTCAACCCTGCGGGGACAGATGTCAACCTGCCTGGGTGCCAGACCCCCACCCCAAATGGCTCTGCCACCTCCGGGGGAGAAGCTGAGACCAAACGTGGGAGCAGCTGGGGGGGCCACGCAGCGCCCACACACGTGGCCGACACCCCCCACGCCGTGCCCGGGGTGGGGTGCGGGGGCAGACCCCCAGCAGGGCTGCTCCTTTTGGGCTGCCCGGAGCTGGGGGCAGTGAGAAAATAGTGGTTTTTGTAAAACTTTATTAAATAAACCATTTAAAGAGCAGCTGGAGCGTGGTGGGGTGGGTCGGACTCGCTGGGCTGGAGCCCCAGGCGGGGTGGGGGGGATGCAGCCCTGGCACAAAGCCTCTTCGAGCATCCCTGGGGTGGGCAGAACCCCCCCCCCCGCCATTTCCCCCCCCACAGCACCACCCTGCTCACAAGTGTGATGAGTTCTGGCAGCTCAGCCCTGCCTGCCAGCTGGAGGGAGAGGGGCTCCCAGAGCTTGTCAGAGGGGTGGCACAGCTGGGAAGGGGGCACACCCCTCTCAGTGTCCCCCCCCACCCCATTTTGGCAGTGTCGGTGAATCGTGGTGGTGGCCGGGGCCGTGGCAGTGACCAGCCCTTGTTCTGCCCAAAGTCCCCGTCACTCCGGCTCCAACAGATGGAGCTCGGCTGCCGCACGCCGGGCTGGCCCCTGGCCCAGGGCCTGCAGCCGGGCATGGCCAAGCCACAGCACCTCCCTGCCTTGCTCCTTCCCTGCCTCGACCCACGCTTGGCTCAGGCAACGCCAGCCAACTGGGGCTGACCCAGCTCCCACGGCCCCCTGACCACTGCCCCATCCCTGGGGGATGGAACCTCGTCCCTGCGGAGCCGTGGTCCAGCCCTGGGGTGCGGGAGGTTCCTGGGGGGGCTCTGAGCCCTTTCTCCAGGGCAGCATCTCAGTGACCAGGGCAGGGCTCTCCTGCCAGGCTGGGGGATGGAGAGGGGTGCTGCCAGGGGTCTGCTCCCCAAGGACCCCCAGCACCTTGGGCAGGCTGGGGTGCCCCCGGAGGACTCCTGGGACCCTGGGCAGGCTGCAATGCCCCCCCGAGGACCCCTGAGACCCCCAGCCAGGCTGTGGTGCCAGGCAGGCAGCCCTTGCCCCATGCCAGCTGCTGAATCGATTACCGGGTGCTGGGGCAGGAAAACAACATATCCGGCGGTGGCGAATGACATCAGCAGTGACCCCCAGCCCAGCGAGGCGTCCCGCCACCGAATAACAAGGTCCACGGCCATTTCCTCCTCCTTCTCCCAGAGAATGGACCATTACGGGGTCAAGGAGCCGGGGGAAGGTCAGGGTTTAAGGGCACATCCTGGCCGGGAGGGAGTAGGGGCTTCATTGGGGTGTCTGCCCTCAGTGCCCAGGGGACCCCCGGGTCAGGCTGTGGGCAAGGACCGGCTGCAGCAGTAAATGTTGGGGGAAAACCTTCCAGGGTGTTCAAATTCCCACACAATGCCCTTTCTGGAGGTGCCCCTTCAGGGGACGGGATCCTTCCTGTCCTGCAGAGATGCCTTCTCCCTGCTGTGAGACCTGCAGGCAACGAGGGGGCTCCCACATGGCACTTGGGGTGCCCAGGAGACCCCAGAATGCTGCCACAGAGGTGGGCAGAGCAAGGTGGCCAGTCCCCATCCTGGACCAAGGATACAGATGCTCAGCTCCCACTGCCGTGGGTGAGCCCTGCAGAGCTCCGGCTCACGGAGGAGAACATGCTGCTCCCTGGGGCTGGCAGTGACAGCCTTCCCAGACTCTGCTGTGACCATCTCCCCTCTGCTGAGACCATCTCCCCTCTGCTGAGACCATTTCCCTGCTGCAGAGACCTCCCCAGGAACCCGCTGGCACCGAGGGAGCAGCTCTGGGACACACATCCCAGAGCCCTAACAATAGCCTTTCCTCCTCACCCGTCTCTGTCTCCCATTTCCCCCACAGGCTGCTGGAGATCAAAAATCAAAAATAAAAGCAAGAAGAAAAGAAAAGGGGGAACCACCTGGACCCAGGGCCAGGGAACAACCAGCCCTGGGCAACAAACCAGTGGTGTCCTGGGGGGGGGCAGGACCCCTGTGCTGCCTCTTGCTGGGGTGTCTGGGATTTTCTTTTTGGTTCTGTGCAGGGGTATGGCACCGAAAGCCACCAAGAAAAGAGGAAGGGGGACAGGGAGACCTCAGCCCCACCACGGCATCACCATCCCCACGCCTGCTGGAGCTCGGTGCTCCCGGCAGCACACGAGGGAGCAGGGATGCTCCTGGCTGGGGGGGTTCAGGAGATGCCCTGGTGCTGCCCCCCCCTGCCCCGCAGGCACAGGGACCCCCTGTTCCCCTGCCCACGACAGCAGCACCCGCCGGTCACGGTATGTTCATCTCTAGGGCTTTTTATCTGCCCTTTCCCTGGGCAGCGAAGAGGGCTGGAAAGGCCTTCGTCATCCTCATGTGATACCAGGTTATCGCTTTATTGCCTTCTAAATCGGGAGCAGGAGTGCTGCTGGTGGGTGTCCCTCCCTCTGCCCCCCCCCAGCCCTTTGCTCCTGACCTGCTTTAAACCCCCTTCAGCTGGGCAGGGTGGGCTTTTGGTGAAACCCTTCTCCCCTGGCAGGCTCCCGGGGAGGGAAACCTGCCTGTGCCTCTTGGAAAACACATCCCATGAAATAATGAAGTTTGTACTGCAGGCGGGATGGTGGTGGGGGGGGCATTCCCCCCTTCACCGCTGCCTCCGGTCCCCGGCGTGAGAGCAGCCCCCGGGGACGGGCAGCGAGGGGCAGTTCCTGCCCATCCCCGCTGGCACTTCCACCAATACTAACCGGGCTGCTGATGACAGGAGGGTTTGCTGCAGACAGGAAGAAAATAAACCAGGGGGGAGGATAAAGTCCTGCATGGTGGGCAGCAAACCCTCCTGTCATCCATCACCCCCCCATCTGCGGGGGTCCCACAGGGAAGGACTCCTCCCCACCCCAACGCTGCACCCCGGCTCTCCCGTGGGTGGGAAACCCAACTCCATCCCCACGCGGGGAGGGGGTGATGTGGCCCCCCGGGTGCTGCTGCCCACCGCAGCGACCCCCCGGCGAGGATGTCCCTGTGCCGTGGCATTCCCAGCCCATCCGTGTTTACATTCCCCTCCGATGGCCGGGGCAGATAACGACCAGCCCACATCCACTCTGCCCGCTGTTTGTGCAGATAAAAGATGCCCCCGGTAAACAAGCCCATCCTGCCCGTGGGAAGCGCATCCCCACCCTGCCCACAGCCCCCCCCCCGGGCAGGAAAACCCTCACCAAGGGCTCGGAGGGACCGTGGTCCCCAATGTCCCTGTCCCGTGGGTGTAGGTCAGGGCTGGCACTTTGCCGGGGGTGCTCGGCACCCCAAAAGGCACCCCCGGGACACGGCGCTTGCTTCACGCTCTTGCAAAGGAGATTTGGCAGAGGCGGGGGTGTCCCCGAGGGCTGGCACAGGGTGGGCACATGCCTGGCACCAGCGTCTCCCACAAGCCGTGGCTCTGCTCGCACCCACAGCCAGCTCTGCCCCACACCGAGGGGCTGCAGGGACCCTCCTGCGCCTGGGGCTGGGGGTCTCGGGCTGCCTGTGGGGGGAAAGCCCGGCAGGAACGGCTGCAGGGGGAAAAACGGAGCAGGGAGAGCAAACGGCACCATGTCGGAACTCCGGGAGCTGGGAAGCATCTCCGGGTGGGGAAGGGGAGGTTCTGCCCCTCGGCTGCAGGCCCCCACCCGCACCCTTTGCCCGGCATCACCCTGCCACATGCTGGTGGCCACGTTTGCCCCTTCCCGCATGTGCTGGCCGGCTCCTGCCCGCTCCGGAGCTGGGGCTGGAAGCTGGCCTGGAGACGGAAAGCATCCCTGAGCGACCCGCCTGCCCTTCCCTACGGATCCCACGCTCTGCCCCAGGGATGTGGGGATGGGCAGGCTGCGGGGGGGACTCCAGCCACCCCACACAGGGGGTTCCCAGCACCTGGAGACCCCTTGCTCGTGCTTCAGGTCGCTTCGGGGATCCATGTGCCACTTTAGAAAAAAAAATAAAATAAATACTGATTGGACCATTCCTGACCTCGGAGGGGCTCGGAGCCTGCGCCAGCCCGGCAGCTCCTGCTGGCAGGGTCCCTGCTCTTACAACACCCTGCCCTCCCCATGCCAGCCCCCCCTGCCCTCCGCCACCATGGAAGCACCCGGGACGGGGAAAGGTTTTCATTCCCCGAAAGGTTTTCACTCCCTGCCCTCAGTAGCCCGGCTGCCCCGTGCATGTGCCAGCTCCCGTGTGGAGCAGGATGCTGGTGGTCTCTCCTGCTGCCGGGCTCTGCCTTCCCCTGGAAGCCAGGGTTTGGACACCGGATCATCCTCTGCCTCCTCTTCCTCCTCCTCCTCACTCCCCCTGCTGCAGCTGCAGGACCTCCTCATTCATAGTCTCGTCTCTCCCAACCCGGCAGTCACGGAGCACGAAGCCACTCGCAGTGTTCATTGCATAAGGGCAGAAGTTGGGCTCCCAGTGCCACATGAACCCTGCACCCATGGGGACACCCGCCTGCCAAGGGACACCACGGGGTTTAACCAGCTGTGGGTGCTGGAGCTGGGCTGGGAGCTGTGAAATCAGGCTCTGGGCAGGGATGAAGGTGCCTGGAGATGTGAAATCTTGCCCAGTTCCCAGTCCGGGGATGGGATTTTCACCTGCCAGGACAGGGGGACCTGGGGGTCTCCATCCCCGTGGGGTGGGCAAGGGGGCAGGGTGCTGGGGCTGCTGCTTCTCCCGGTGCCAGGACACCAGCTCCGGGACGCAGCCGGTGGGGAGGAACCTTTTCCCCATTTGCTTCCCTCAAAAAGGAGGTTTCTGAGAAACACTGGGGAGGCAGGAGGAATGCAGGGGTTAAAAATAGCCGCCATGGCATGGGAGCCACCCTGTGCCCATGGCCAGAGCCAGGGCGGGGGGGGGAAACACCTGACCTCCTCCTCCTCCTCCTCCTCCTCGTATTTGTTGTTGTTGTTGTTCTCCCACCCTACAAACAGCCCAGGCTGGAGCCAGACGCCCCTTTCCCGGGTGCGATGAGTGCGGGGTCAGGCCCAGGAGGGGACGGGAGCCCCGGGGAGCGGGGATGCTGCTGGGCACCGGGGACACGGTTTGGAGCTTCAGGGGCTGGTGCCCGGGGCAGAGCAGGGTCAGGGGGATGCTCCGTGGGATGCTCCTCTTCCTCAGAAACCTCCCTCGGAAAGCACAGCTCCTCTCAGATGTTATTTTTGCTGCTGACGTTTGTTTTATTTTTCACGACAGTTTCCACACTTTTTGTGAAATCTGTCCCAGTGTTGTTGCAAACTTCTCCCTCCTTCCCCCCCGCCCTGTTTTTCTTTAGCAATAGCCACAGGAAAAGCAGAAACGATGGAGAAGGAGTTGTGAAAACATCTGTAAAGCCTTTGCAGGACCCGGCGGCAGCACAAGGACCCTCATTTCTCCGGGTACCTGCGGCTGGAGGGAGATGGGGAATCTCAGAAAGGGACTCCTGCCACGAGGTGTTTGAAAAATGTCAGAAATGGGGAATAACATCCCGCAGGCTTTGCTCTCGCTGCTGCTGCAGGCTCTCCCTGCAGCGACATGGGAAAGAAAACAGCTTTATTATGATTATGATTTTTTTTTTTTTTTAAAATCTGAAAACATAATTGCAGAGGGATTTGGGGGGCAGGAGAAGGACCTGAGATTGCTCTAGCGTAGCCTTTGACACTGGCTGGGTTTCAGGATCGCCGTGCCCCTTTCCCTAATTCTCACAACGCTGCCATAGCCTCGGGAAGAGCCACAGCCCCGGGATGGCCAGCGGCCCCGGGGCTCCGGCTGGGGCAGGATCAGCCCCAGATCCCTGCCTCCGTCTCCCCTCCGGTGGGAAGCAATGCTGCTCACCGCTGGAGAATTGGGGGGGAACAAGCTGCGTTCACCGTGCTGGGTTTCCCACCCTTCCAGCCCCATCTGTTCTCCCCCAAAAGCCACCCTGGGGGCTCCCTCTGCCCAAGCTGTGTGTGGGGAGGGCAAACCCACTGTGGGAACGGGCTAATAAACAGCGAGCGGAGTGACCTCAGCCCTGCCTGCGCAGGCAGCGGGCTCTGACCTTCTCGGTACCCAGGGTACACTCTGCCTCTTTCATCATGATCCATGCCTTCGCTCCCAGGAGCTTCGCTTGGAAAAACAGGATGTGAGCGTGTGAGATGGCCCCTCGCCCTCCCGAGTACCGGGGGGGAGAGACCTCGGAGGGATGCGCAGGGAGCAGGGCTTGCCCCACGCCGGGGTGGCACCGGGATTAACCCCCCCCATGCCCTGCTGGGGGGTGCTGGGGAGGCTGTGCCGGGAGCTACGAGGTGTGGGAACAGCTTTAAGCCACCCCAGATGCAAAGCACGAAGCTTCTGCCTAAACCCCACATAGAGGAGCGATACACGCATCTCCCCTGGCAGGCACGGTGGGATATTGAGCGTGCCTGCACCACCTCAAACTCTAAAACCAGGTGAAACAGCACATTTTAATTATTTTTTTGTTGTTCTGGTGCAGAGAATTCCCCCCCTCCAGCCGCTGCCTGTGCCTGAGCCCCCAGCCGCTGTGATGCTGCGACTCCCAGAGCTGCTTTTACCCGGGGGGGAGAGTTTATATAGAGCCCAGAGTTTATGTCCAGCTTCCTCCAGCCTCCCCGGGACAGGCAGTACCCAGCGGGTTAAAGCTCCTTCGCGGCGTGTTTATGTGCTGACAAGGAAACATGATGACAGATAATCCCAAACAACTTCAAAGGGAGATTCGTGGGGCCGATATGGAAACTATTCCCGAAGTCTCAGCGCGGAGAGCCCCGCACTAATTACCGCTGCGGACATTAAAGGCGGAGCAGGACCCGTTGCCAAGAGCCCAGTGCCTGGCCTGGCCCCGTGCCCACCCCACCGAGCCCCAGGCTCCTCCTGGGCCACCAAGGGGATTTGGGGCAAAATGATGCTCCTTGAGCAGCTCTTGCTCAGGCAGAAGGTAGAGCATCGCGTGGTCCTCACCGACCTCCTGCGCTGTCCCCGGGTGTCTCCTGGGTCCTGGGGAGCCATCGCACCCCTGCGCTATGCCAGCCCACCCAGGAGGCATTTAGGGATGAGGGAAGGAGGAATAAAAGATGCTGGAGGGGTGGTGGGACCCTGGTGACAGCCAGCACTGTGGCAGCAGCCTTGCAGGAGCTGGTGGCTTGCTCGGGAGCAGGCAGTGACAGGGTGCGTGGCTTTGTGTCGTGGATGGCCCCGAGCCCCGGTGGGTTTGCTGCAGAGGGGATGTCTCCTCAGCCCCACACAGCATGTGGGTCCGTGGGGTCCCTGGGCAGGGCTTGCTCAGAGCCCTGGTGCAGAGGGGGATGCTGTGGGGTCCTGGGCTGGTGGTCCCCTGCCTGAAGTGGGCTGGCAGCTCTCAGCAGTGCCAGCCCCACCTGCAGGCCCCCAGCCCGCTGCCCTCTACCTGCTTCCCCTGAGGGTTTGGGTCAGTAAATCCTATCTCCAAGTCCTTGGGGGCTTCAGTGGCCGCCCTGGCGGGGCTGGGGCTTGTGAGCCGGGGGGAAGGGTGCTGTCACGTTCCTCCAGCGTGGGTGCGCTTTCTTGGGAAAACCTTTTTTGGAAAGCTGGGGGGGAATGGGCGCTGCTGAGGCTGCAGGGGTGCGATGCCCGTCCCGGAGGTGCAGGGGCTCGTGGCTCTCCCGGGCTGCGGTGGTGAACCCCTCCGGCTGCCCTTGCCCTTTGCTCCGGGGCTGGGGAACTTGCGCCAGCACGGCCCTGGCTCTGAATTCCATGGACGGGCAACGCTTTGCAACACCAGCCTGGCTCCGGAGGGGCTCTGGCACCGTCCCTTACTGGTGCAAAGCTGAACGGCATCTCTCCGGGTGGCAGCGGTGCCTCTGCCCCTGGGCGAGGGCTGGGGGCCAACAGGCAAGACCCCTCAAGTGTTCTGCTGGCAGTTTGGGTGCAGTCACTTGCTGCCGTGGCTTTGCTTCCCAACCCTCTGCTGTGCCAGGGAAGCTGAGGAAAGCTGAACTGAAGGGGAGAGCAGGGAGACCCCGGGGAGAGGGGGATGCCCCTGTCCCTGCTGTCGGTGTCCCTGCAGAGCAGGGAGCAGCAATGCTGCTGAGACTCCTGCCGGGTGCTGGTTTTTATCACTCGCTCCGTAGTGGCGAGTATGCAAACAGCATGCCAGGGCAGAGAGGGCAAGAGTTCCCAGCTATAAAAAGCTTTTGTTTTATCCTGGTGTGGCATCAGCCTTGGCAGGGTCTGAATGCCCCGAGTTTAGTGATGCTGGGAGGCAAAGCTGGCGCTTGCCCCTCGCTGCCCGGTCTGTCCTCTCCTCCCACGGAGGCTCAGCCCCTGCTCGGTGCCTGCAGAGCTTCAGTGAGCTCACAGACTCCCTTATGAATTGAACATGAGGGGACAGAGGATTAAAACTGTGCTTAATACCTCAGGTGGCAGGTCATGGCAGCTTGGGCAGGGATGTGATAGTGGGTGCCCTCCTCCCCGCCAGCCGCCTCGTGCATCGCTTGCCCGGGCTGCATTCATCTCCTGGGCAGATGGAAATGGTCCATCCTCCCTTGGCCAGGCTCATCCCGGAGAATATTCCCCCAGGCAGGCAGGTGTACCTCTGGTTTGCCCTGGCTCTCCTGTTTGTGGGTGACGGGGTGAGCTCCACCACCCCCCTGGCCCACTGTGCAGCCCCATGGCTGCAGGGCTGTGACCCACACACCAGCTCATCACCCCTTGGGGTGCATCCCCCTGCCCCCCACCCCTGCCCCCCACCCCTGCCGAGCTCCCACCGCCGACACACACTCCCCTCTCTCTGCTGAATGCCAGGCACTGATTTACCTGCTCTCTGTGTCCGGGATGGAGCCTCACCCGCACCCCAGAGAGGGGGACTGGCAGCACCAGAGCCCTGTGTGTCCACCTGAAACACTTAATTGGGATGTTGTGAGCCGCCTGGTGGGGGAGGACAAGGCATAGGGATGGGGATTAAGCTGCTCAGGGACTTTACATCCACTTAAGCAGGAGCGACAACACCCGGAAACTTTAAGATCAGGGAGGGTGGTTTAGAGCTGGCACAGGCTCAGGGC
>JAOQGL010000015.1:5001080-5019493 GCA_027564165.1 Gallinago nigripennis | reverse complement strand
CTCTGTGCCCCCCCTGGCCAGGTCTGTCCCCCCCGTCCCCCCCCCCAGCTCTGTGCCCCCCCCAGCCAGCACCGTGCTCACAAAAGGGCTGCTGGAGTTTACGCCCTGTTCCCCAGCCTTTGTTGGATTAATTTCCACCCAAATCATGCCGTGTTCTGGCCCTGGGTGGAGAGCACTTGTGCCTCCCTGAGTGTTCCCGGGGCAGGGGATGAGGAGGGGGGTGGTTTATAAAAAATAACCCTCCGCGTGTTTCCATAGAGATCTCCTCGCATAAAGGATGCTGCCGACCCCGCGGGGAGGGGGGCGATGCTGGCGGGTTCCGAGTCAGGCTGCGGGGGGGATGCTCCGTGCCCAGCCCCACTCCCCAAAACAGCAGAAGTGATTTCCATGTGTTTCCATGGCAGGGTAAGGGGACATGGATGTCCCCCCCCTGTCCCCAGCCACCCCTTTCCCAGCAGCCCCTCATGCCTTTCTGCCTTTGTTGGATGCCCAGGAAGCACCATGTGGGGAGGTGTCTGGGGGTTTCCTGGGATGCTCCAGGGCTCAGTGCCCCCCGTTTCTCTCCCCACAGGTACTACGCCACCGTGCACCCCCTGAAGAAGCGCATCTCGGTCACCAGCTGCATCTGCGTGGTGGGGGGCATCTGGCTGCTCTCCTGCGGGCTGGTGGCCCCCGCCATCGCCCACACCTACCACGTGGAGTTCCGGCAGGAGGGCTTCGCCATCTGCGAGGAGTTCTGGATGGAGAAGGAGACGCAGCGCCTGGCCTACGCCTACGGCACCCTCATCGTCACCTACATCCTGCCCCTCTCCGCCGTCTCCCTCTCCTACATCTGCATCTCGGTGAAGCTGAGGAACCGCGTGGTGCCCGGCCACCCCACCCAGAGCCAAGCCGAGTTCGACCGCCTGAGGAAGAGGAAGATCTTCCGCCTCATCGTGCTGGTGGTGGCGGCTTTCGGGGTCTGCTGGCTGCCCATCCACGTCTTCAACATCATCCGGGACATCGACATCAACCTCATCAACAAGCACTACTTCCTCCTCATCCAGCTGCTCTGCCACTGGTTCGCCATGAGCTCCTCCTGCTGCAACCCCTTCCTCTACGCCTGGCTCCACGACCGCTTCCGCGGGGAGCTCCGCAAGATGTTCTCCTGCAAGAGGAGGATCATCCCCACCAAGACCTGTGGGGCTGCCGGTGGAGTGCTCTGAGGACAGTGTCCCCCTGCCCGGACCCTCCATGGCCATGCTCTGAAACTGGTGTTCCCCTCCCTGGACCCTCCATGGCCATGCCCTGAGCCTGGTGTCCCCCTGCCCAGACCCTCCCCAGTCTTGTGCTTTGTTCCCCCATGCCAGAGCTCTCCAAGGGGTCGGGGATGCTTGTCCAGCCCGTGGGACCAGAGGAAAACGGGGTCCCCCTCCCCTCCCAGGAATTCCCAGCACTCGCCTGCCCTTCACTGGGGTGCTCGGGGCTGCTCCCGGTGGGTCCCCAGCTCCGTCCCCCTCCAGCACAGCAGCTGGCAGGAGCAAAAATGGATTTGCGGCAGCTTTTTCCTGCAAAGTCACCCCAGCTGCTGCAAAGTCACACCCCCAGCCCCCTCTAGACCCCCCCCAGCCCCAGAAAAACTGTCCCTCCCAAGAGGGGGTCCCGAAGGTGAACCTGTACCTCGGGGAGCAGGGGGTGGGATGAGATGGGATGGGAGAGGGGAGCAGAGCTCCGTGGGGATGGCAGGCTGTGTGCTTCGCTTCGGGACCTCTTGATGTCATTTAATTCCAAATTAACGAAGGGAAGGGGGCGGCGGGGGCACCAGGAAGCGGGTTAAAAGGGTTTTCTGGGAGTGAGGGCTGCGGCCGCGGCATTAAATGAAGCCCAGGGCTCTGATTGCGGCGGGTGATGGGAACGGCATCTCTCCTGCCAGATTGTTTTCGGGGAAGCACCGGTACTTTTCCAGCAGCCTCACAGCCAGCAGGGACACAGCCAACACCGGGACAGGTCAGCGGCTCAGCCCGGCACCCTCACACTGCTCCCCCTGCACACACACCCGCACACACAGGCTCCTGTAGCCCCCCGGACCCGCACACACTGTATGGACACGCACAGCCCCACACGGGCACAGAACACCCCCATGGACACACACACCTGTGCACACACATGCCCATTCACACACCTGTGCGTGTGTACACCTGTACACCACCACACATGCATGTATATACCTGTGCCTACACTGTACACACCTCTACAACCCTGCACACACCTGTACATACACCCCTGCACACACCTGGACATGCCACACACACCTGTACACACTTGTACATACACAGCTGCATATAAACACCTGTACACACACACCTGTACACCCACACCTGCACACACCTGTACATGCCACACACCTGTACACACACCCCTGAACACACCTGTACATACACACCTGCATATAGACACCTGTATACACCACAGACCTGTAAACACTTGTACATCCACACCTGTACACACTTGTACATCCACACCTGTACATGCCACACACACCTGTGTGCACACAGCTGTACATACACCTGTATGCAAACACCTGTACATGCACACCTGTATACAGACACCTGTATACAGACACCTGTACGTGCCACATACCTATACATGCATCCCTGCACACACCTGTATACGCACGAACACAAACACCTGTATCTGCTACACACCTGTACCTGCTACACACCTGTACATATCTGTACACACACACACCTGTACACACATACAAACACCCGTAGACACACACATCTGTATGTACACCCCTGCACACACCTGTCCACACACACATACACAAACACCTGTACATGCCACACCCCTGTACATACCTGTACACAAAGACCTGTGTACACACCTGTACATACCTGTACACACCTGTACACATACCTGTACACACACCTGTACACACCTGTACATACCTGTACACACACCTGTACACACACCTGTACACACCACACACCTGTGTACACACACCCCTATACACACCTGTACACACCCGTACATGCCACACACCTGTACATACCTGTACACACACCTGTACACACACACACCTGTACACATACCTGTAGACACACACCTACACACACCTGTACACACACCCACCTATAACCCCCAGGCCCCGCCCACCCCGCCGAGGCCCCGCCCACCCCCGGCCCCTCCCCTTGCTCTCGCGAGAGGGGCGGGGCGTGGCGGGAGCGCACCGGGCCGCGCGCCGCTCGCGCTCCCGTTCCCCTCCCGTTCCCCTCCGCTCCTCTACCGCCGCCATGTCGGGCCCGGTGCCGGCGCCGGCCTGGGCGCCCACCCACGTGCAGGTGACGGTGCTGCGGGCGCGGGGGCTGCGGGCCAAGGCGGCGGCGGGCGGCGGCGGCAGCGATGCCTACGCCGTGATGGCGCTGGGCCGCGACAAGTTCTCCACCTCGGTGGCGGAGCGGTGCCAGGGGCAGCCGCTGTGGCGGGAGGAGGCCACCTTCGAGCTGCCGCCGCCGCCGCGGCCCGCCGCCCTGCGCCTCACCGTGCTGCACCGCGCCCTCGTCGGCCTCGACAAGTTCCTGGGACGCGCCGAGGTGGATCTGGCCGCCCTGAGGGCCGATGGCGGCCGGCGGCACTGCAGGTGGGCCCGGGGGCGGCGGGGCTAAGGCCTTCGGGGGCCGGGGAGAGGGATAGGGGGTGTCTGTGGGTCCCACGGGGGACACAGAGGAGGATGGGGGGTGTCTGTGGGTCCCACGGGGGACATAGAGAGGGATGGGGGGAGCATCTGTGGGCTCCGTGGAGAGGGTTGGGGGAGGATCTGGGTCCTACAGAGGCCGAAGAGAGGGAGGGGGGGGGCTCTGGCCCACGGAGAGGGATGAGGGGGCCCTTTGGGTCCCTTAGGGATTCTGGTAAGGGACTCCAGTTCCCCATGGGATGTCTCTGAGCCCCACAGGGGTGTGGAGATCTGTGGGGGGTCCCCTGTGCCCCGTATGGCTGGGGGGATCTGGTGGGGGACCCCTGAAGCCCTGTGTGGACTCATGGGGTGACTCCTCAGGGCAGGATCCCTCCTGGTATGGGGTGGCCCCCCATGGCTCCGGGGTGCCAGCCCCCCTGGAAGAGGTGGGGGGTCCTGTGGCTACTGGGCCAGCCTGAGGAAATGTGGCCGGCACATTTTTGGCTGGTCCTGCTCTGGGTTTGGGTTTTTACTTATTTTGATTTTTACATATTTGCCTGCGAGTGCTGACGGCACACGCTGGGGACAGCCGGGTTCACCCGGGAAACTTCATGCCTTTGAAACGCCTTTGCCTTCCCTCCGAGAGCAAACACGGGCCGCAGGCAGCTGCTTGGCTGTTTTTCTTAATAAATACCTGGCAGAGCCCAAGCGCGTGTGAGAGCAGATAATTCGGCGTTCTACGGGCTGGCTCCGCTGGCGTCAGCAGGACTCCCGGCCGGGAGACTCGTCCTTTAATGCCAGCTCTGTGTCATACCCCCTCCCTTCAGCATAAACACCGGGACCCTGCCCTGAAATCCCAGGGGTGGTTACTGGGAGTCAGCAGCCTTGTAATGTGGGCGGTGAGTCACCTTCCTCCTCTCCCACCTTCCTCCTCTCCCTCACCTGAGCACAGCCAGGTATCCACAGCGCCTGGGCCAAAGCCGAGTCCGCCTCGCGTTTCCTAACGAAGCCGTCGGGGCTCACGCGGCCTTAATTACAACCTGGCTGTCATTAAGGCTGTGTCAAGCGCTGATGTGTTTACACTGTGGAGGTGACGTGCCCTTCTGCGAGGCGAGAGCTGCCGGCCACCCGCGCTGGTGGCTTAGTGTCTGACCGAGGGAAAATAGAGGAAAGGGAATGAAAAACCCCACTTTGAGGCTTCTGGGAAAATTCCCGGTATTTCAAGTTGTTGGTGTCGTCCTCCCAGCCCGTCACTGCAGACTGTGGTGACAGATAACCTGGAAAGGGCTGGTTTCATTTGGAAAATAAATGCCTGTTGATTAACAGGGGGTTGGTAACATGCTAAATGAAATTAATAAGTTTTTGTCATTTGGGGGGAGGTTGTCAGCGTGTTGTTTACCGGTCTCAAAGCCACGGCCACGTTTCGGTGCGAGGCTGCCTTTTGCTGAACACACAGTTTGCATTTCGGATGCCGTTCCAACGGGGGCTGCTCTTTTCCCCGGGGCAGAGTGAACTGTTGTGACACTGCAGAGCGCAGGATGCTCCTAGAAATCATGAGATTTAGAACAAAAGTGCCCGGTGCTGGCTTGCATGAAAGGGAATGGATTCACGCTTGCCCTGCTGCCGCCTGACAGAGCCTGACGCCTTGTACAATCCCTGCCCTGCTGCTCCTGTAGCTTCGGGTGTGAACACCGGACTGGAGCTTGGGGGTTCCTTTCTCTCCAGCGTGTTCCTCTGTAGCAGGTTCCTGAATTCATCTCCTTCAGCAAATCCTCTTTAGTTTTGAATTTTCTCGGAAGCAAAACCTTCTTTCCCCATTCTCTTTCATTGCTTCCAGTGCTCCTTCAAAGGGCTGGGTGCAGCTTTGGTGGAGAGGCAGCTTTGCATGCCCTGCTCCCTTCCTTTGCTCCCCGTACCAGCTGGTGAGGAGGAAGAAGCCGGTGTTTCCCAGGCGGCTCTTCCTATCGGTTCTGTGGAGCCGGGAAGTCTGCGGCTCCAGCTGCAGACATAAAAATTGGTGTGTGGGGCTGATAATTTTCTGTGCCGGCCCTAACGCGGTTTGCGTGTCACTGAGTGGTAAATGAGCACGTGTGGTGGCAAGGAGGGGAGGGGGTTGCACTTTAGGGTACCCCAGCACTTAATTAATGTGCAGTGCTTAATATTCCGGAGCTGCGTTTCGGAAGGGATGAGGGTCTGTCTGTAAAGACCATCCCTCCTGGCGAGGAGCCTGTGGAGGTGGGTGGAAGTCCCCGGACTGTAAGGCCTGGTTTGGCTCTCGCCCTGTTGATGAGGGGTTCCTGAGGCGTTAAGCAACGAGGAGCCGCTGGAATGAAAGGTATGAGGGCGTGTGGGGGCTGTCTGGTACCGGCTGCCCTCCAGCCCACTTCAAAGTCCTCTGCGAATTTCGGAAGCCAGATAAAAGGACAGAAGAGAGTGGCTGAGCTGAAATACAGGAATTCCATGTTGTGGGGTTGGTTTTTCTTTTATTTTTTTTTTTAACCTCTCCTGGTCAGAGGTTTGAAACCAGTATTACTAATAGCATTGTATTTATGATAAGAAATGTTTTCCTTGGCACCTGGGGCCATATGATTATGCCATAGTTGCAAGATTAAAGGCCTTTCTTTCTTTTCTTTTTCCCACTGTAGGTTATTTGGTTTTCAAAACATAAACACCCTCTGTTGTTCTGAATGACCCCTGCCTACCAAGGGCTTGTTTGTAAAAGAAATCTTGTTTCTGCAGGTGGTACAAGCTTCGCTCCAAACCGGGGAAAAAAGAAAAGGAGAGAGGGGAGATCGAAGTGGATATCCAGTTTATGAGGAGCAACTTGACGGCCAGTATGTTTGACTTGTCGGCGAAGGACAAGTCCCGCTCTCCCTTTGGCAAATTCAAAGACAAGCTGAAGGGGAAGAGGAGCAGCGGCCTTTCCGACACGGCCTCGGCCATCATTCCCAGCACGACTCACTCCCCCGCTGACAGCGAAGATGAGGCGGTCGAGAAGGAGAAGGAAAAGAAGAAATCCAAGTTCAAAAGCCTGTTTTCCAAGCCTGGCCTGCAGAAGACATCCCTCTCCCAGTCCATGTCGGTCCTGCCCACACAACAGCCTGTCACCAGGAGGGTCCGGCTGCGGCCCAGTGACTTCCAGCCGCAGTGGGACGAGGAGGGGTCGGACACCTCCCCGACCTCCGAAAGTGAGTATTGGCAGCGAGGGGCACAAGGCCTTTCTGCAGAGGTGTGATTGCCCTTCTCCCGCTTTTTAAACCACTAGTTCGATTTTTCTTAATGAACAAATCCATACAAAGCCACTTTTTTCCATGGGGGTAGAGGACCAGAAGGTTTGGAAGTGGCTGGTACAGTCACACTTGCCCCGTTTCTGCTGCCACAGTCCATCAATGGCTGTGAAGCGCTGAGGGTGTCAGAGGAAAGGATGTTCTTGCATCTTGAATTTCTCCCCCTTTATTTTTTCCAGAAACCTTTGGAAATGCCCTGGAAGAGAAGTCCTCTCCTTCTCCTGTACTCAAGTCTCGCAAAACAGCGACTTTGGACAGCAAGCAACTAAACCAAGTAACCACTAGCCACCCCAAGAAAGAAGGGCTCTCTTTGTTCAGTGGCCTTAAATCCAAAAGCGATCCTGTTTCCAAGTCCAGTCTGTGTATCAATGGCAGCCACGTGTATATGGAAGAGAGTGGGATGAAGGACAACACTCCAGCCTCCTCCCCTTCTCCTCACAACTTCAGGAGGAAGCAGCTCTTTGCTTCGGAAGAGAACCTGTCTTCCCGATCTGCTAAAGTTCCTGAAGAGACGGGAAGAACATCTCCTAGTCATGCTTTCTCCGGGTCTGCGTCCTTGGAGACCTTCAAATCTATGACTTTGCCCTCGTACAAATTGCTCAGCAGCGAAGAATACCAGGAAACCAGCGTTCCTCCGACCATCGAGGTTATTAAAGAGACCAAAAAACCAGACCACAAAAAGTCTGCCTTGCTCTCCCTGGTCACGGGGAAGAAGGAAGCAGCGAAGACCAGCGATGCTGAGAATATTCCCGACAGGACCCTGCAGGAAGAGGAAAACAAAGTTCCAGAAGAGAAGAGCGAACAAGAGACCAAACATGTTGAACTTCCAGCAGATTTGAGCAAGGGGGGTCCTTCAGAAGAAGGCCACCATGTGGAGGACGTCTTTGCAAACAAGCAACAGCTCAACCCTTTCGAGGAAGAACGGAAACCCGAAAAAGCTGCTGTGCCAGCGAAGACCAAAGCGGTGAAGCCCAGGTCAGTGGCGTTTGCCGGGGCGCTGACAGACCCAGCCACGCGTGGGCTCCCAACCGCGCGGCTTCCTGCCGCAGGGCAGTGCCCCTCACCCCGGCATCCGGCCTGCGGCAGAAGCCTCTGGCTCTGCAGGGCACCCGGTGGGGTTACACTGCCCTTTGGTAACAAATAATAACTCTCTCGGTATGAAAAAGAGATGGATATGGGGATATTCCTTATAAATGATGCCGAAATAGAGCCTATCTGAGCGCAGGCATCTCTGCAGGTGCTGTAGGGGTGATTTTTCTTGCTGCATCTTTGGCAAAAACTAACGTTCTTCTGAGCTGCGGGGCTTGAACGTTCCCAGGGGCTGAAATACCAGTTCTAACATCTCCACTTCTCTCTCCTGTATTTGGCTGTGGTCCTCAAAAGCGTTCGCCTGGCAGCACTTCTACTTCTGGTCATTGTTCACAGCAAGTTGAGGGAATATTTGTCTAAATTTGTACATAAGGCTTTTTCGGAAATTCTGCTCCTTTATCCTTCATTTATATATATATAAAAGTATGTGTGTTTTTATATATATATGGCAAATCCACTAATAAGGCTACGTTTTGTGTCTGTCTCTTATTTTCAGTGCTTTAAGCATCTTGCACGTGAAGTGTCTCACGTACTAATAAAATCGCTTGGGGTGCAAAAAATGAGATAGTGCTTAAAATCAGCAGCCACCACAGTGACCTCTGCCAGCTCTTCAGCAGAAGCGTTCTGACGTAAACCGAGTGCTTGGCAAAGACACATTTAAGTATGTAAAGTCTGTCAGAGAGGCTCTGAGGTCTGTCCCAAGTATAATTCCTCTCCGGTGTTAGGAGTTGATGGAGTCGGGGGCTAAAGCTTGTCTGTTCCTGCCTCGTGTTGCATCTGCCAGTGACATGCGAGTTTTTTGTCCCTTTTTGCAGACTGGGCGTGCCTTCAGAGGAGGAAACCAAAGCCACGCTTCCTACTCTCGCACCCGATTCCCTCCCTGCCTTTCTCTCTGTGCACCGTGTCAGTGGTGACAACAATCCTTTTATTTCTAAAACGGGGCAAAGCGCCCGAGTGCCAGGCTCTGAAAACGTTACTAGTTCTCCTGAGTCTGTTACTTCTCCTCCTGCTTCTGCTGCAGAGCTTTTCAGTGGCAAGAACCCCTTTAGTCCCGAGTGGGGCAGGGCATCTGCAGCCCTGGGTCCTGAAGATGTTGCCCGTTTCCCTTCCTCCCATCATCTTGCAGCCTCTGTTCTCAAAAAGCCTCTTCCCAGGCAGGTCTCCGGTAGCGGGAATAATCCTTTTGCTTCTGAGTGGGGGCAGAGCTTCCAGGGGCCTGGGGACTCTGACATGCAGGCTTCCCGGGGTCTCTCTCGCCCACCCGCACCTTCTCTCCCCTCTGATTGTCATTTTAAGGTCAATAATCCCTTTGTGTCCAAGCTTGGGTGGGAAGCAGATGCGCCAGGTTTGGAAGCTGTTGCTAGTTCTTCCCCTGTCTGCCTTCCTTGTGATGAGGAAGACTCTTCCTCAGCACAACACCCTGCTGAGCTGAAACACTCTGCTCGCGATGCGTCAGGGAGCTCTTCAGATGTGGCTTTAACTAGTAGTGACAAACCTGTCCCAAAGGGAAGTGAACTGGGCAGCAGGAAATCTGTGTCCTTTCTCCTCGGCGGGTCGGAGGGTGCTACATTAAGTGGTGAGGATTTGAGCAGGCAGGAACGTGAAAAACAGGGCTCTGATTTCAGTGAAATGGAATTGATGGGTTCAGATGCAAGCGGAGAGGGAGCAGGGTTTACTGGAGAGCTGGCAATGGGGAGCTGCCCATCATCAGAGCTCTCTGGTGACAGCGCAGGTCCCACCCGGGTTCGGGGTGCTGTGGGAGACGGTGCTGTAGATACTGAGCCCTGCACAAAGGACGGCAGACGCTTTGCATCTCTCTCAAGGTGTAATAATGACCCGTTACCAGAGACGGGGGCTGAGCAGCCGCCTTCCCCCCAGCACCAGCTGAAAGAGAAGCAGGAGATCTGTGGTGAGAAGAGACGGGCAGAATGTGCACCCGGGTTAGAGCCCCAGGAGCCTCCCCTTGGTCAAAATGACTCGTTTTCCCGAGTAGGATCTGCCAGACCAGCCTCGGGAGCTCACGCAGTGTCCCCTGGGGAAGGCGATGTAGGCAGGGCTGGCAGGGAGGTGTTAGTGGCTCCCAGGCCAGCACCACGGCTGTCTGTAACGCTGACAAAGTGCCCCCTGGTTTCTCAGGCTGATGAGTTCGGTGGTGACGTGCCTTCTGCAGGCGACGGTGTAAAATCCACGCCTGGGCTCCCATTACGTGTTGATGAAGCCTCGGATGCTCCTGGGTGCCTCCCCCAGAGTGGCTCGTTAGAGACCATCACTTCATCAGTGACATTCAGAGATCACAGCAGTAACGGGCATTTAAAAAACGAAGGTGTTGATGATCTGTTTGACTGTCTTACAAGTCTGAAGTCTGCCGTTCCCGCAGACCGTGGTTTGAAATTGACCAGTCTTCCAGTGATTCCGGAGGGAGGCTCCGATGAGGAGCTGCTGGGTGACTCTCAGGAGACCCACGGTGTCGTTGCGGGTGATAAAAACCTTTCAGGGACTGGGAAGCAGTCCCCGGACAGCATGCCTGTGCATGGAGAACTGACGGGACACTCTGGGAGCTCTGCTGCAGCCCAGGTAACCCTGGTTGCTCCGGGAGTAGGAGGAGGAGGAGGAGGTGTTCCTGGTGCTTGCATGCCCAGCAAACCAGGCGTGCTGCCTGCCAGAGGGGATGCTCATGGTGCCAACAGCCGGGCGGCTGACTCAGGCTTAGGTATGACGTCCAGTTCCAGGGAACGTAATAGTCGTTTTGCAAAACAAGAGCTGAAAACAAGCGCAGGTGGTGAGGAGCGAGCAGAGTGCGATTTCTCTGAGCCTTCTGTTTCCTCTTCCTCCCTGTCGAGCCCTTCCCAGCCCTACTCTTCCTCTCACTCTCTCCCCTCTGATGCCCCAAGTCGTAGAGCAGAGTCTCCGAAAAAGCCAACAGCCGAGGGCTTCGCAGATAAAGCAGGAAATTCGGGCAAGAAGAAGCTTCTTCAGGCATGGGTTTCACCCTCTGAAACATTTCCTAACCAAAGCCAGCAGGGTGGTGAAACCATGTCTCCTAAGCACAGGTGAGAGAACCCGGGGAACGCGCAGGGAGTGTCTCAGTGCTGACCTGAGCTTTGCTTTTTCTTCCCGCGAGCGCAGATCTGTCTCTCCAGCTGCAGGAACTCACTGTGCTGTGAATTTAGGGTGATGTGGCATCATACAGCCTTAATTTCCTCTGGCCCGTGGATTTCTCAGGGCATGGGTCTGTCGTGCCAGCACTGGATCGTCGCTGGCACCGGAGAAATCTAAAGCCTGAAAAGGAAGCCCAGGGTTCTCGAGGGGACCTGCCAGTCATCACGGAGCTACTTCTTAGGAAAAATGTTAGGGAAACGCGGTCACGATTTCAGAAATAGGGTCATTTCATCAAATTGGGGAAATGTACTGCAATTCATCTGTTTTTCAGAGACGGGAGAATGCTCACAGGAATCCTGATAAACTGGGGGCTTCCTTTGCTGGCTGGACTGGGCTCCTGAGCCTTGATGTGACTTGCAGCCAGCGATGCAGCTAGAGCCTCTCTCTCCCGAGAGCTCCCGGCTGCTTCTCTGCTGGCCCTACCAGCCCACCGGGCTACTGCTGCCCGAGGAAGGGTGCCACTGAGCTATCAGCCCTCAGGACTTCATCTGCAGGACTCCACCTAGGCCCTGGGATGCTTCAGGGCTGGCATTTGCTGAGCTACAAGTAAAAATTTCTTCCTGTATTAAAATGTGCAGTATAAATCTTGCTCGAGCAAATGAAGGTAGTGCTTTTCAACAAGTGATGGCATAAGTTCCGATTGGAAAAGATGCAAAACATGCTTGTCCCATGACAGTAGAAGTATTCAATATGTTGCAAGAACCGCAAATACGTTCTTGTTAGGAAAGTCAGGCTCAAATACAAGAGTGTGAGAGATCAGAGGAGCTGCCACTGTGTGCTGCCTTCTTGTGTGGACCAACCTGCCTTTGCTTTTGTCACAGAACCACAGAATTGAGTTGGAAGGGACCTTTAAGATATTTAAGTCCAACCTTCAACCCTACTTTGATAAAAACCATCACTAAACCACGTCTCTAAGCACTATGTCAACCTGGCTTTTAAATCCCTCCATTGAGTGTGCCTCAGCCTCTTCCCTGGGCATCCCATTCCAAGGCTTAATAACCCTTTCAGTGTAAATAATTGTTCTTAATCTCGAATATGAACCTCCCCTGGTGCAACTTGTGGCCATTTCCTCTTGTCCTTGTGATAAACCAATCCCTCCATACTGCTTCTTTATCTCCAATGCCTTAAGTCAATAAAGATAGTAGAAAGAGGACTGGAGTATACTTATAAAAACCCTGTAGAGACAGACGTGCCTTGTCTTCCCAAAGCTGAAATCTTTTATCTCTCTGGAGATAGAGAAGGGTAGGAATTTTCCCCAATGTCTTGCTATATTTGCTTTTAGTCTGAAGGTCTGTGTATTGCTGGTGTTGTATGTGCTGCCTGGGTAACCTGAGCCTCTTGTACTGTTGCAGGCTCCATCCCGTGAAGCCCATGAACACCATGGCAACCAAGTCTCAGAGTAAGAACCTGGATGTCATCAGCACCATGAACGAAAAGCTGCTGGAGATGAGCGTGAAGGTATGGAGGAAGAGGCACTTGGAACTGACGCTTAAGCAGTAAATTGAACAGAGTTAGTGTGTTTGAGATGTTTTTTGCCTGGACTTGGATCTGATGGATCCTCAGCCCAAAAAGAACAGTGGTTGTTAGAGCCGTGTGGTGATGGTGACAGGGAACGGGTGACTCAGGGGCAGTGCTGCCCCTGGAAGACAGTCCCCGTTGGTGACCCGTGGGAGCTGCCTGAACAGCAGAGAAGATTGGACAAATTAGTCACTGCTTTGTTTTCAGACGTGATTAGTCCCCAAAGTTCATTTTCACCCTGAAATAAGGATGTGGATCTTAAAGCTGGGGCAAAAAATAACCTCGGGGTGGCTGTTGCCTTGTAAGGTGTTGTGTTAATTACCCTGTGCAAGTTGAGGGCCAGGCACCTGCAATTAGAGCACGGCTGCTTCCTAAAAGCTGAGCTGGGCAGGTCCTGTAGTCACTCGGATTTAAAGGCAGATTTTTTTTTATAATCTTGGCCTCAAAAGAGACCTCCAGGCTGGAGGCGTAGCTCAAAGGTCATTCATTGATCAGAATGGCTGGGAGTGTCTCCAGGCCAGGGGGAAAATCCCCGGGTACTGTTACCCTCTCTAAGGGTTTTGTGGGGAAAATGAAGTGTTGGTACCGAAACAGCTGTAGTGCCTCCTCCTGGTGTAAGTGAAAAAGAGGAAAATGCGCATTAAGTGATTCAAACTGATGGGTTGCTGTTTTGAATGAGTTGAAGACTCGTAATTGACGTTCTGCTGCGGTGCTCTGGTCCCAGATAAGAAATCCAGAACCTGTCAGATTTGCTTTAGGGTCAAAAGCAGGCTTTTTGGAGAACCCGCGTGATATCTTTTCCCAGTGATAAGTACAGTAAGAGGGAAATGGCAAAGGTCTCGGTGGGTGTTTCTTGCTCTTTAACCTGAATTTAGTTTTTTCTGGTCTTTGGGTTGTTTTAAACAGCAGCCGTCCCAGCACTCGCCTGTAGCTGATGGTGGCTGTAACCTCTGGGCATCTTGGCTCGGCTGGACGGGCTGCCCGGCGTCTGCATGGTGCTCTTTCAGTGTGAATTGCAGCAGAGCTGAGTTACAGAGCTGACATTGTGCAAAGATTTTCTGCTAAAACCCATGCCTGGTTACCCTCCATAGCAGCGCTCTCGCTCTGAGCCTTCTCTCCTGGAGCAGGCTGCCCGAGTGTGCCATAAGAAGCACACACTTTGAGGCAGTTGCTTTTTTTTTTCCCCCCTCCAAATACTTTCAGAAAGCTGCTCTGCGTTCTGGGAGTGCACGAGCAGGTAGTGTTTTGTATGGTTTTTTCCAGGCCGGGTTTGCAATGGCCCAAAAGGTGCTTTGTAGCAAAAATCTGGGTTGGGCTGATGGTTCTCCCTGGCCTTCCTGGTGCCGGGGCAGGCTCTGCTCCATCCTGAAGCTCTAATGAGTGATGTTCCGAAATGCTGTTGGGAGGGAACGTATCTTTTAAAAGACACAAAGCACAGAAATACTTTTGCAGAGCAGCTGTGGCTCTGCAGACACCGTCTGTAAAGCTGTTCATTGGGGCTTGAAATTCCTCAACCCAGCCACGGTCCTGTTGCTGTTTTGAAATGCCGGTGTCTCTAATGACCCTGCCTTTTTCCTCTCTCCCAGAAATACGATCCATCGGATCCTGCCTATGCGTACGCCCAGCTGACGCACGATGAGCTGATCCAGCTGGTCCTGAAACAGAAGGATGCAATTACCAGGAAGGATCTCCAGGTGCGGGAGCTGGAGGACTACATCGACAACTTGCTTGTCCGAGTCATGGAGGAAACCCCCAACATTCTCCGCGTTTCCACCTCTGGGAACAAAAAAGCTGGAAAGATGTAAAAGCCCTGGGGCCACTGGTGGAAGGAAGGGCTGAATTCCCGCCGGTGGAGTTGGATTCATAAGGAGACGACGTGAAGTAGGTGGTGCCAGTTGTGCTGCCCACAGAAAATGACCTCTTTCCCCTTTCTGCCTTGAGCAACTCCTGGTTTGATCAGCGGTTACATCAGGTCTTGTCTGCGGAGTCAACTTCTCCTATTTATTTTTTGGTTTCTTTCCATTATTTGGGAAGCTTTGTTCAGGCATCTAACCCAAAGGCTGATGCGATAGGAAGAATGACGGGTTTTTGATGTGTTTTGCTTGCCAGCAGGGCACTGATGATCCTTTATGAAGATTTTATTTTAATGGTTTTGTTTTGTAGCAGCTTTGATAGATCGATTGCTCTCCATATCTTAAGTTGTAGTGCAATATAAAATAGAGCTTGAGGATTTTATTGTTTTTTTTTAAAAAAAAAAAAAAAGTAGTAACTAGACTGGAGAAGTCCAAAGATGTCAGACCAGGGCTGTGTGGGCTGTGTTTTAAATGGAATTAATGCCATAAAAGTTGAATGCAAGTTAAATCTTATACTGGAAAGGAAGAAGCAAAGTTTAGTTAATCTCATCAAGTACGTATTGTTTCAAAACAGTTCTCCATGGGGAAGGTTTACAGGAGGTTTTGGTACAGGAAACGCTGAGATGTTGTGGTACGTTTATCTACCCTAGGAATGGTAGTAATGAATTTGGGCCCAAGGTGCATTTTAACTCAGAAGCTGTTCTCTTGTGGACTCCAAATTACTGATTTGAAGGTTGTTCAAACGAGGGAGGCAAAGGTACTCCTGGTTTCTGTTCTGTTGTCTTAAATAGGTGTGGATTTTATGGTACATGTGTGCAGCCCGTGTCTCTTGCTGCATGGGAGTGCTGTGATTATTTTTCTTTGACACCATTGCGGTTTATTAAATTAAAAAACTTTGGATTTTGGAGCTGACGCTTGCCTTGGAACAACCTTCAAATGTGATGAGTCTTACAACACTGTCTTTGGTGTGTTCCTTGTACAGCCCCGAGAGGAGCCGAATCGTCCCCCCTCAGGGATTCGAGCTCCTGCTGAAATCTGATGTGGTTCTCTGTGACCTGCAGCTCAGAACGCCCTGAAATTTTTACGTAGCTGAGAGAGAGCACTGGTTTTGCTGGACAACCAGTGTCTCTCTCTGCTTCCTTCCCGAGGGGCTGCCTTGCAGCTTGATGCAGAGAGGGATGTTGGATGTTCTCCCCATCTCACTTGACAGCAGGTCACAGCATAGCGCTGTCGAGCAGCCACCAAGGCAGGCTTCCTCCACTGAAAAACTGAATGTGGCTTTTCTTTTTGGTGAGCTCTTGTCAAAGATGAAAGAAATCAGATGCCTCTTTGCATCTCTGGGTCTTATCAGGGTTGTGAGAGTCCCTAAAAGGCTGAAATACCGAAAGCGGGTAGCAGAGGACCAAAGCAAATGCCTGCCTTAGAAGCTGAAAGGGTTTGTTGGGTCACTCCTGATTTAGCTGGAAAAGGGTGAGGTTCTAACTCAGTTTTTCTGCAGCAAAGCACTTTATTGAGGGGCTGGACCAGCTGGATCGACTATCAGCCTGTTCGTAGTCTGCTTACTATTTTCATAAAACACTGAAAACTACATGAGGCTTCTCAAATACTGTATTTTTGTAGCAAAGACTAGTTTAATATATTTACCTAGAGATGTATACATTTACTGGAAAATTCAAAATATGCTGTTAATTACATTTTTATTATTGTAAACTGACTAATTACCAAAGTCTGGAGCTTTTCTGACAGAGCTGTCCTCTGTGGGAGGCTCGAGTTGAAACAAGCCTTAAGCATTAAGAGTCTTCTAAGACTCTGGGTACTTTTTCTAATTTCACTTGAGCAGGTGTCTTCAGTGAAGGGGTTATTTCTTTTCTCCTGTGCCCTCTTCTGTGAATGAAGGGTCTGAAATGCAGAAGGTCTTAGTGGTGTCTCCAGCTCTTGGCTGGTGGTGTGGATCGTGCGTGGTACGGCTTGGCCTTCCTGAAAACTGCTGCTGCTTCTTGTGCCTTGAGATAGCGAGGAAGATGAAGGATTAATTTGTTTCCTCCTTGTGCCTCAATGTTTCTCTGGAAAGAAACGGTTGCCTATACCTCACTGATGAACTGGTCTATAATAAACTGGACTTTCTTCCACAGCTGCTTTCTGATGGTCTAGGTCAGAGAGTCAGGAAAACCGGTTGTGCCTTTGAATGGTGACCAAACGGTTCAAAACCTGTGTTTATTGGTTGTGGTAACTGGACGCGTGGGAAGCAAGGCAGGACTCTTGCTTTTCGCTCACCTCATTTTAAAGTCAGGGTGGGCACCACGGGGTGGCTGCCTTAGGCCTCGTGGCGCTGCCTGCCATGCTTTTGGAGTGGGGATTTTTATGAAGTTTGGGTCACGTGGATTCCTCTCAGCAGGAACGTGCACCTTGAGGTTACACGCTCAGAAACAAAGCGCTAAAATGTGGTCTCCTTGGAGACGATGCCTTAAAATGTGAAATATCCTCTCCTGGCAGCCTTTTTTGCCAGTTGCAGCTGTGTTTATTGAGGTGGAGCCCGGGTTGTGGCTGGATTTTTCCCCTGGGGTTGTTCTCTGGGGTGGTTGAGGGTGTTGAGCCTCCGCTGGAGCTGCAAGGGCGCTGCTGGGGGGTGATGCTCCCGGTGACTCTCCTGCTTCGGCTCTCACAGCCCCAAAAGCATCGCACAAACCTTGTACCTCAGTCCTGTGTCGGCAATACTACTTAAAGCCTTTCTTTGGTGTTAGGGGACTGGCATTTCATGCCCAGCAAAGTGCTTCACCTTGACTTTAAGGGCCTGAAGAATCAAATGTGTTGTTTTATTATTGAAGGATCTGAATGTATTTTTCCCCGTTTGTACTGTCTGCTTTTAGCCTGGGTACCTATTTGTTTTTAAATGCCTTTTGGTTTCGTGGAACACTAAAATAAAAATGCCTTATATCTAGTGTTCTGATCGCTTTGTCTTCTTTCTGAAAGAGCAGTTTCAAAAGGGCCTCGTCCCCTCCCAGCGCCCAGCTCTGCTGCCCGAAACTCCTCGTCCTCAAGGTATTTTGGGGCTAGTTCCATCCCTGCCAGCTCTCGGTGCAGGAAGTTCATGGTAAATACCTCGCAGGGTGGGGAAACCTGACGGACGAGCTCATCCGCATCACGAGAATAGAGAGTTTCTGTAAAGGGAAAAAAAAAAAAAAAAAGGATAAAATAAATGTGTGAAAGGTTTGTTGGCCAGGAGCCAGCGCAATCGCCTTGGCCCTTGATTATAATGACCCTCAGATTGTGGGCAGCTGGTGACAAGAGAGGAAATCAACCTCCTGCTGTCTCAGGGCCATTTTAGCCCAAAACCCTGAGTGCTGTCCTTGCCCACCACCACCTCTGGGGAGGGAAAAGGTGGGGGGTCGCCTGGAGCACCCCAATATTTTGGGACTTGATGGGGACAATGAGCTGCAGCTGCTGGGTCTCCCCAAGGAAAGGCTTCCATGAGGGAGGGAGAGCATTGCCCCCTCAGTGACTCTGCTCTGTTGAGAAAAAATTGAGTTATAAACACCCTGTGGAAGGGCTGGGATTTGGGTAATGGCTGCAGACTCTCACAGAGAACTGAAAACGTCCTAAAATGTGCAGTCTTCTGGGGGCAGCCACAGCTCTGCATGATCTGCAGCAGGGTAGAGTTGTGGAAGCTTTCTATCCTTTCCTTGTTGAGGATTCTTCTAGAACCTGTCTCTTTCTTGAAGAGGTATGCAAATGTAGCTTTAGGTTTTTTGTGTAGTGTGAAATGTTTAGAAAACAAAGTCTGGCTGTTACACCCTCTGCAACAGAGGGCTCTGTTCTGAGCTTCCAGCTCCCAAAGGCTGAGAGAAGGGGAGG
>JAOQGL010000015.1:4987083-4999963 GCA_027564165.1 Gallinago nigripennis | reverse complement strand
CCCTGGGCAGCCTCTGCCAGGGCTCTGCCACCCTCACCCCAAAGAAGTTCTTCCTCACATTGGAGTGGAACTTCCCACCTTCCAGCTTGTGCCCGTTGCCCCTCGTCCTGTCACTGGGAACTCCTTCAACTCACCCTTTAGATCCTTGGAAGCATTCAGAAGGTGCTGCTTTGGGGCATTTAACTCTCCTACAAGAAGGACAGGGAGCTGCTGGGGAGAGTCTGGCAGAGGCTACAGGGATGATGAGGGGCTGGAGTATCTCTCTGCTGAGGGACCTGGGGCTGCTCAGCTGGAGAAGAGCAGACTGAGAGGGAATCTCATCCATGCTGAGTAATAGCTAAAGGGTGGGGGGCAAGAGGATGGGGCCAGACTCATCAGTGGTGTTTGGGGACAGCACAAGGGGCACAAACTGGGACATGAGAAATGACTGTGAAGGTGGCAGAGCTCTGGAAAAGGCTCCCCAGAGAGGATGTGGGGTCTCCTCTAGAGATATTCCAAATCCTTCTGGACACATTCCTGTCCAACCTGCTCTGGGTGACCCTGCTCTGGCACGGGATTGGACTGGGTGATCCCTGGAGGTCCTTTCCTACCCCAGTCATTCTGTGATAAGAGCAGTGGAGCATCCCTGAGGCCGTTTGCTCATTCTGTTGACAAGTGATGGCTTGAAGGGATCCTGCTCCTCACCATTATTTAACCTGTGCTGCCACCTCTTGTTTAGTGCGCTCAAAGACCTGTCAATTCTGATAATTGAAATTAGCAGAAATTTGGGCACCTGGTTGCCCAAAACCTAAATGACACCATCCTCCAGAGTCCCTGCAAGACCATCTGGCCTAACACTGACTGTTTTTCAGAGGTGGCCTATTCCCAGAGCACTGGCCAGAAGGAGCACCTGAGCCGCTCTCTGCAGCGAGGTAAGAGCTTCCCTCACACCCCAGTTCTCTCCTGCTGCTTCTCTGTAGTTCGTTTTACATGTTTCTAATGCTCTCAAAAATGGTAAAAGCCTTCAGAGCTGGCTGTAAAGCATGAAGGCAGCAGTTAATTCTGCATCCAGCCAACGCCTGCCTTCAGCAAGCTGCCTCACCTGCACCGAGGGACTCGGGAAGTCTTTGCGTGCTGGCTGCAGGAGCTGGGCTGCTGGGTGAATGCTGGCTGCGCTGGGATGTCGAGCAGAACTGCTCATCAGAAGCTGCTCAAGCTCATCTTTAAGGGCAGTCTCTTCTCACAGGGATCAGGCGGGTCCAGGACCTCTGTAAAGTCCTCCAGCTCCCGAAGGTGTTTGAGGAAACGGCGGTGTCGTACTTCCAGAGAGCTGTGCAGCATCCCTCCTTCCACCTGGTCAGTCTGGAGAAGAAGGAGCTGCTGGGGGGCTGCTGCGTCTTCGTGACTTGTCGGCAGCACAACTGGCCCGTGACGATGGGGACGATCTGCTCCCTCCTGTACGCGAAGCAGGAGCTGTTTGCCAGCGTCTACCTGAGCCTGCAGAAGGAGCTGGAGCTCTCTGTGCCGGCCCTGAGCCTGGCCGATCTGGTGAAGACACACCTCAACAGGTAACGGGGCCCCTTTGGGGCATTTCAGAGTCCTGCATGTGACATCAGGGGTGGAAGGGCTTCTGAAATGCAGCTGTGGGCCAGGCAGAGGTCCCACAAGCACACACAGGGTGACCTTTGCTGTTACACCAGCACCTTTTTGCCAAGTACACCAAGGCAAAACCAAATCATCTGGAAAAGCATCCCCTTGGATGGCTCGCAGCCCCAGATCTACTGGGAGAACATTGGGCTGGGTGGTGGTACTGGTGCAGCAGCTTCTAAAATATGTGATCTGGGAGTGCACTCTGTTGTCCCTTGAATGACAAACTTCATCCACTTCTTGCTCCAGCCAGCGATGGTAGTGTGAGAGTGGCCGGGAGGTGGACATGGGCAGGATCGGTGCTGAGGAGAAGGGCCCACCTGTGCTTGTACAGACTGATGGCTTTTTTACCTCCCTCATCACCCTTTGGGCTGTGATTCTTCTCTCCTGCCCTTTTCTCCTCAGTTTGGAGAGACCAGTGAGGCACTTAGCCTTGTAAGTACAAACAGGGTGTGTTGTCCTAAGGGACTTTCCTGCATCCACCTCCTGCATCGAGCCGGATTCCTGCCTGGTGAGAACTTCCCTCTGCCCCGGTGCCAACGATGGGCTCTTCTCTCTTGCAGCTTTCGGCTGTTCCAGAACGCGGCCGACGTCTCTGCCCCCTTTGTGGAGGACAAGGAGAAGGTGGTGGCCCGAACGATGCAGATGGTGGAGTTGGCCAGCGAGACGTGGCTGGTGACCGGCCGGCACCCTGTTCCTATCGTCACGGCAGCAGCTTTCCTGTCGTGGCAGTCTCTGCAGCCCGGCGCCCGCCTCTCCTGCTCCCTGCGGCGCTTCTGCAAGCTGGCGGGTGTGGACCTGCCACCGCCGGCCCACCTCAGGCTGAAGGAACTTCTCGAGATCCTCCTGAGAATGGCCTCCCAGCTCGCCTGGCTGAGGGTGTTTAAGCTGGACAAGAAAACCGTGGTCAAACACATCGGGGACCTGCTGCAACACCGGATTTTCCTGCTGAAAAACGCCTTCTGCCCGCAGGACGGGGAGGAGCAGGATGATGCAGCCCCGGGCGAGGGGTCCCCCAGCTCTCCTCTGGCAGCAGGAGGGGCGGCGCAGGAGAAGGTTTGTCCCTCGGGAGGGAAACGCCAGCGTGAGGGTGGCCCGAGGCCCTTGCTGCCACCCTGCCTGATCAATCCCAGGAAGAGACTGCGGACGGCACCCCTGAGCCCTTCGGACTCTGCCATCACCGGCGACGAGCCCATCTCCGACAGCGAGATCGAGCAGTACCTGCGGGGCCCCGAGGAGACCCGCGCCTTCAGCAAGGCCAAGGCCTGGCCGTGAAGATGCTCGTCACCAGCGTGGTCTGGAGGATGGTGCTGCCAGAGCCACTGTGGGACCAAAAGGAAGAAATCCAAGGGTGAGACAGCCATCGTGCGCCGTGGGGACACTCCCCCAAGGGAGCAGCGCTGTGGGGAAGGAGGGGGCTGTGTCCCGTTCCGAGGTCTGGACCAAAATGGGGCTTTTTATAGACTGACTCTTTTGGGTTATGTTGTGTTTCTGTTAGAAATAAATGGAAGCGCAGGTGCCAGGATGGGTTTCTGGACTCTCTCTCACTGCAGCCTCTGGTAAAAAGGGTTTTGGTCCTCCCAGTCCTGTGGGGCAGCGACACGAGTGATTCTGGTGGACGTACCCCAGGGGAGGATGCCCAGGGGAAGGTCTCCAGCAAATTCACTGGTGCTGGTTTTCCGTGGTGTTTCTGGAGCGGCCTCACCTTCTCCTGCTTCACCTCTCTTGGCAGAATATTTTGGGAGGGTCAAGGAGAACACCATAACGTGCTGTGAGAAAACCGCCCCAGCCTTGGTTAAATAAAGGATGTGAAACTGTTGGAATTTGGGGCAAAGGCAGAGGTTTGGGAGCTGCCCCCTCCCTGCCTGCTGGTCCCTTGTATTCAAACCCAAAGCCCCTGAGAAATCACAGTGGATCTTGGCAGATTGGTGAATCTTTAATATATTAAACAAAACATATCTGCTAGAAACATTCTATTTATATAAAAATGAAAAAGAGACCCCTTTAAAGACATTTCTTTGGCATACTTTCCCCTCCCTCCCTCCTCCCCCAGGTATATTGCAGGAAGCTCTCTCTTGATATGTCATTTGCTCATAATGTAAACAGACAAACAAACAAACAAAATAGTGTAATTAATAATACAAAGCTTTTTATATAATACTGTCACAGTGCAGCAAGCGTATATAACAACTCAGCATCAGCAAGGCCGTGCAGGCTGCGGCATCCACAAAAGGAGTTAAATTGTATTAAATACCAGGCGCAGTGAAAGGGGGTCTAAGGGGGGGTTGAGCAGGGAATGGGGTGGGGGGGGTGGCAGAGCCCCGATAACCCCGGGGGTCCCCCAGCCCCGTAGGAGGGGTGTGGGCTCCCTGAGGGGTTCCCAAAGTGAGACAAATCCACCACTAAGTGCTTTTTTTTTTTTTTTTTTTTTTTTAAACTCTGCTTTACTCTCCCCATCAGGTCCTGGTGACCCCACGGGAGGGAAAGGAGTAATTAAACCCAGGAGAGAAAGGGAGGCAGGAGGAGGAGGAGGCTGGAAAGGACCGAGGAGGCACCAGGCTCCATCCTCCCTCCTCTGCATCACTCACTCAGCTGGGGGCGATGCTGGATAAGGGGTGAAATACCCCTGGTGGCGGGTAAAGATGAAACCCCCCTACCCCCCCCAAAGCCTGCTCCTGCCCCACAGTGTGGCTTTTACCTGCACGCTAGGGGGGGAAGCAAAAAACTTGTTTTTAAATGGGGAAAAATAAGTGCTTATCCATGTTCCAGCCCTTTGAACGCGCCACGTGAACAGTCCAAGGAAGGGTCCTAATTAATTGGTCTCATTCTCCCAGGAATGGCCCCTGCTCCCGTCCAGGAGCGTGAGGCCATGAATCGGGGGGGGTTTCTCTGCCTTCCTCAGAGCAAACCCAAGTATTTTCTGAGCCTGCACCCCCGGGTTAAGGCTGAGGACCCGCTTTGGGTCTCTCTGCCCACAGCTTGGCTCTTTGGTGCTTTAGCAGAGGAGGGGGGGTCAGTCTGGGCTCCAGCTCCACCAGTTCCCCCCCTAGATTGCATAGCTTATACCTCCCAGGGCTCGGGAGCCTTTTCTGGCCGGGATTTTTAGTGTCTGGCATTAAATCAGTGCAGACAAATGGCCTCACCCAGGAGCCCAGGCTCCTCTCCCCTTGTGCTTGCTGGGCAATATGGCTTTTACTCCGGTGGCCACGTAACCCACGGGCCCAAACACTGGTGCCTGACACAGGCAGATTAAAAAAAACAAAACCCAAAAAACTTACTTTTTGCAGGTTAAAAAACCCATTTCTAGCTGGAGAAGCCGCTCGCTGAGTCGCTTGGAAGCAGCTTGCTCAGGCTGCGGGGGGCGGGGGGGTCACACAGGCATCGGCGCTGCGGTGCCCGGGGGTGGAGGGCACTTGGGGTAGTCCCTCGGGGGGAATATTGCAGTCGTGGCAGGAGCGGGCTCCGGCCAAAGTACCCGGGGACTCGCCCGCTCCTGGAGAACACTGCTCGGTAAGGAGGCACTCGCATCACTTACTGGTCTGTCTATACATATATACATTCAATAATATAGATATAGCTTTGAAAAATAGACATTTGTTTCCTCTGTATATTATAAAATAGCATTTAGGATCAGTCTGAAGCGGCGTGCGGGGCCGATTAAGGCACGGCTGCAATTCAGGCTGCGGAAGAGCGAGGATTCCCTTTCGCCTCCGGCCCCCGGCGCGGCCACGGGAAGCTTTGAGCCTCCTCGGGGAAGGGGGAACGGATTGGGGGGGGGTCCAGCATCCCCCTCCGCCCGGGCTGAGCCGCAGCCCCCATCCCCACCGCCTGCCCCCACTAGTGCACGTGGCGATGCCTGCGGCATCACCCCCTCGCCGAGGCTCCCGGAGGAGAACGCTGCGGCCACCCGGTCCTTCCCCACCTTCACACCGTGGTCTCGCTCTTCCAGAGGCCGGTCTTCATGCCGGCCACGCCGTCGGGGCTGGCCAGGTTGATGTCGTACTTGCTGCCCTTGAGGCCGCCGTTGTGGCTGGCCACGTTGAGCGGGTAGGAGCGGCGCTTGGCCTCCTTCTCGGCGGCAGCGCTGGGCCGCAGGTTGTCCCTGCTGGCGCTCCTCCGGCGACCCTCGGCGAAGTCGGGCGCCCGCCGGCCGCCGTCGCTGCCTTCCGAGTGGCTGGGCGCCGTCTCCCCGTCCTGGGGGGGCCGCGGTGCCAGGCGGCCGCTGCCGACGGGGCTGTTCCTGCCGCTGTGGTAGCTCTCGGAGTGGCTGTTGTGGAGGCTGCCGCTCTCGCTGGAGGGATGCTCCGAGGAGGGACCCCGCAGCATTTTCAAGCGGTGGTGCTTCCCCTCCCGGCACGGCTTAGTTCTGCCCCGGTGGTTGCGGCGGCCGTGGAGGTTGCTGGCGTGTCTGCCGGCACCCGTCGTCTTGCCGTCGGCGGGGTCCGGCTCCGGGCGAGCGTCCGCCTGGCTCTGGGCTACCTGCAGGTTGGTGAGCTTGCAGCGGCCCCCGGCCGAGCCGGCGCTGCTGGGCGAGGAGGAGGAGGAGGCGCCGGAGCGAGCCGCCTCGGGGTCGCAGCCGATGAAGACCTGGGAGCCATCCTCCGGCGCCAGCCCCGGGTGGACGTACGCCTGCATGGGCAGCGCGTTCCTGTAGGAGGGGCAGCAGGAGAACCAGGAGTTGAGGACGTCCCGGCGGCGGACGCAGTGGTGGACGAAGATGAAGAGTCCCAGGGCCACGGCGGTGATGCCGTAGAGGCAGCTGAAGACGACGTTGAGGTACCAGCGCTGGGACACGGCCATGGCCCCGAATGTCCACAGGGCCACGTACAAGGCGTGGGTGGTCACCAGCCCCCAGAACTGCACCCGCAGAGAGTAGACGCCGTCCGCCTCGGGGCAGGGCGGCCCCGAGTTCAGCGTGACCGAGATGGACCCCGAGTCCGTCAGCAGGTCCCCGGCACCCCCCAGCCGCGGCGGCGCCTCCATCGGCTCGGGGGCATCTTTCCGGCGTGAGGGTCGGCACTGGAGGCTGAGCCCGGCGCAGAGGAAGTAAATCCAGGTGACGAGCAGGATGAAAGCCACGGGGACGTAGAAAGCCCCCAGGCTGGGCCGCCACACCAGCCAGCAGCTGTACGGGAGGAAAAGGGGCTCTGAGGAGCAGATCCGGGTGCCACAGGGGCCATTGTGGCACCGTGATGCTCGGCATCCCTGCCCCAAAGGGACGGGGATGGGCTTGGTGGCAGCCTGGCTGTTGTTTTCCCAGTCTATGGGCTGCTCTCAGGAAAGGTCTCACCAGCTTTTCCCCAAGGTCACCTCAATTCCCAGCACCGCAGGGGACAGCCCGTTGGAGGAGGAGGGATGCTGGCCAGGGGACACTTACTAGGGGTTGTTGTCGTGGTAGTTGTGGATGTTGACGGCCGCCGTGATGCCGCAGATGATGAGGGGGATCCCACCAGCGATCAGGTAGAACCTGCACGGGGGGGGACACGGTGTCACTGCACGCCCCGAGCGAGCCCAGGGGACAGCACGGCACGGCTACGGGATGGGCTTGTACGGCAGGGCGAGTGCTGGCCCAGCCTCTGGCTGTGGGGCAGGGGATGCTGCCCTGGCTCCCCGTGGGGCAGGGGTGAGGGGAAGGGGGGTGGGTACCGCAGCATGGGTCTGGGGGCCGGCTGGGACGTGTCCCCATCTGGCTGCCGTGGCGTCTTCCAAGTCGCCTCCTTATAGAGGACTCTGGCTTTCACCGCCATCCACAGCAGCGTGGAGAGGGAGGAGTAGTGCAAGATGATGCCCACCTGGGGGAGAGAGGCCATGGTTGGGAATGGGGGGGGCTGCAGCCACGGCTGCATCCCCACCGGTCACCCCCGTCCTGGGGTCCCCCTGGTACCCACTGCTTGGCAGACGATCAGGTATCCGGTGAGGGTGATGCCTCCCGCGAAGACGGCGGCCGTCATGGCGATGTGGAAGCAGAGGTTCAGCAGCATGTGCCAGCCCTTCCGCGGGATGAGAATGGTGCTGGAAGAGGCACAACGGGCACCCGTCAGCGCCTGCCTGGTCAGTTATGGTCATCTGCAGCGTGGGAGAGACCCACAGCTCCTGCCCGCACTAATCCTGCTCGGGGGGATGCTCCAACACAGCCTGTCCCCAGCCAGGAATGGGCCACGGCTGATAAAGAAGCCCAGAAGCTCATCCGTGTGGGCAAAGGGCTTAGAATCGTAGAATTGTCTGGGTTGGAAGGGACCTTTAAGATCATCTTGTCCAACCATCAACCCAACTCTGATAAAAACCATCACTAAACATGTCTCTAAGCACTATGTCAACCCGGCTTCTAAATCCCTCCAGGGATGGGGCCTCAACCCCTTCCCTGGGCAGCCCATTCCAAGGCTTAGTAACCCTTTCCATGTAAAATTTGTTCCCAATATCCAATCTGAACCTCCCCTGGGGCAATTTGAGGCTGTTTCCTCTTGTCGCATCACCTGGGACTTGGGAGAAGAGACCGACCCCCCTGGGAGGGGGGGGTGTCCTTTCAGGAACCATCACCATCATGGTTCCACCGTGAGATGTGGGAGGAGGGACCTGCCCGGCTTCGCTGGTGTTGGCTCCACTGGGAGCAACAGGAACCGCTTGGCCTCGGAGTTATCGAAATAACTTGTTCAGCTTTGGAGATTATTGTTCTTATTGGGTTCTTCCAGCTGGGTAGTAGCTGGATGTGGACTGCTGGGGTTGCTCAGCTTTAGCTGCTAGTACTGGTTTCACTGGTAACAGACTGAGTGGCTTGGCCTCGTGTGTACCTCATTAAGCACTGATAAGTATTTGATGCAGTAATTACTGCTGGGCTCTCCCAAACAGGTGAGAGCTCGATGTCGACTGATGGTGCTGCTTGAGTTTCTTCTTAGTGTTTGTTTCACTCCTGGTAAGGGGACGGTTTGGCCTTAGGTGCATCTCATTAAGTGTTAAATATAATAATTATTACCTGGCTATGTCTGAGAAACAGGTACTGGCTGGGGGCTATAACGCTGCCTGACTGTTAGCGCTTGTTTCACGTGGAGTAAGAGGAAAGGCTGGGCTTTGTCAGATTGCTCGCTAGATATAATACCTATCATTGGGCTCTTCCTGAGAAATAGAGAGTAGATTTAGGTAACGCCCCCCCCAGGCCCCCGCTCACCCGTGGTTGACGATGTAGGTGATGATGGTGGTGAAGAGGCAGAGCAGCAGCACGGCGGTGCAGGTGTACATGGCGGGGTGCAGCACCTCCCCGGCGCCCTGCGCCTCGCTGGGGAATCCGCTCAGCTCCTGCGGGGCACAGCACGGCCCGTCGGACCCTCTGTCACCCCTCCCACCCCCCCCTGCACCCCCCCTCCCCAGGCTCCGCACGCACCCCCTCGGGGGCAAGGCTCCCGGCCCCACCGCTGGCCCCACACCTACCATGAGCACGGCCACGTTGCTGAGGTGCCGGCAGTGCAGGGAGGTGACGTTGGGCTCCCGGGCGGCCAGCTGGCAGCCCTCGGCGCTCCAGCCCCCCATGCCCCCCAGCACCTCGAAGTTCCAGTAGGCGGCCACTGGGTCGGCGCCCTCCCCGGGGTGTCGCAGGGACACGGCCACCGGCTCCGACAGGTTCCCCACTCCGCAGCCATCTGCAGCGACAGAGAGACACCGTCAGCGGGACAAGAGACACCCGAACACCCCTTCACCTGCACCCCCAAAGGGGGCTGGACACAGGGGACCCCCCCACCACATCCCATAGGCACATTGCCACCTCCACATGAGAACCCCCAGGGGTGGCTTCGCTCTGCAGGAGCGCCAGGGCACCACCCCAAACACCCCTCCACCTGCACCCCCAAAGGGGGCTGGACATGGGGAACCCCCCCACTGCATCCCCCATCCCATAGTCACGTTGCCACCATCCCATGAGGAGCTCCAAAGTTGGTTTTGCTCTACAGGAGCATCAGGGCAACACCCCAAGAGCCCATGGAGCTCCATCCCCCCTAAGAAAAGCCCCCCCCAGGGCACCCCAAAGCCCTCCCCCCCCAACAGGCAGCCCTTACAGGTCCCGGCGTAGATGACCGGCGTGGCCACGCTGCGGCGTTTGCCGTCGTCGGCCAGGCGGGAGGAGTTGCCCGTGCTGCAGAAGAGCTTGCCGTTGCGGAAGACCAGCAGCTGGAGCTTGCAGTCGGCCAGCGGCGCGGCCGGGACGGGGCTGGCGAAGAGGCTGGGGGGCAACTGGATGGAGGCCAAGGCGATGCTGTTCTGCGGGAGCACGGTCACCGCTGAGTGGGGGCTGACCTCTCCCAGGACCCCCCCCCCGCCCTCGTCCCCCGGCCAGACCCCTACCTTGATGTGGAAGCTGGTCAGGGAGACGTTGGGGCGCCCCGTGGTGCAGCGCAGCCTCAGCTGCTGGTCGGGCAGGGGCTCGGACCCCCGCTCGGCCGGGGGGGGACGCCCGGCTGGACCCCCCTCCCGCCGCTGGAAAGCCACGCAGCTCAGCCCCACGTAGCTCTCGGGCTTCACCACGTAAGCCTCGAAGGCGATGTTGCGTGAGTTCTGCCAGGCACAGTGTGTGTGGGGGGATCATCAGCCCTGGCATGGCCAGAGACCCCCCCTGGAATGGCCACAGACCCCCAGCACAGCCAGAGAGACCCCCTTGGATGGGCAGAGAGACCCAGCATGGGCAGAGACCCCCTGGCACAGGCAGAGATTCTCCCCCCAGGATGGGCAGAGACCCCCAGGCACAGGCAAAGCTTCCCCCCCCATCATGGGCAGAGACCCCCAGGGACAGGCAGAAAGATCCCCTGGCGTGGGCAGACCCCCAGGAGGGGCATAGACTCCCTGTCACAGGCAAAGACCCCCCAGCATGGGCAGAGAAGACTCCCTGTTACTGGCAGACACCCCCCAGCACGGGCAGAGACCCCCAGCATGGGCACAGACCCCTGTCATGGACACAGACCCCCAGCATGGGCAGAGCGACCCCCTGTCACTGGCAGAGACCCCCCCAGCACAGACACAGACCCCCCAGCATGGGCAGAGACCCCCAGCACGGGCACAGACCCCCCCCTGTGATGGGCAGAGACCCCGCACCAGCACCCCGACCCCCTCCTCCTGCCCCCTCAGCCCCCCCATCTCCAGGGCAGCCCCCTCCCCTCACCACCGCCATGTGCTGGGAGTTGGAGCTGAGGGTGTGGGCGGCGATCTTCTCCAGGGAGCGCACGATGCTGGTGCACGCCTTCTCCTCCTTCTGCGACATCCACAGGATGTGGTCGTCCACCAGCATGATGTTGCTGGCCATCTCCACGATCACGTCTGTCAGCTGCGGGGACAGCACCCAGCGGCTCCCCAAAGAGCTCCTTGCCCTCCCCAAACACCCCAGAACCACAGAATGCTATGGGGTGGGAAGGGACCTCTGGAGATCATCTCCTCCAACCCCCTGCCAGAGCAGGTCCCACAGGAACGTGTCCAGGTGGGGTTTGAATGTCTCCAGAGAAGGAGACCCCACCACCTCCCTGGGCAGCCTCTGCCACCCCGATCCACGCTTTTTGACCCCCAAAAATTACTCAGCAGAGCTGGGGTGAGCAAGGGGTGGGGGCAGAGCTCGTTACCTGCTTGATCTGGTCCACGTAGCCGATGAACTTCTCTATCATCTGGGCCACGTAGAGGACATCAACCATGTCCGAGAAGTTGGCTGCCTCGGCCGTGTAGACGCGGAGCTGGTGAGCCAGGGTGAGGGCGTTGGAGGCGTTGATGGGCATCTGCGGTGAGGGGTCGGGGGGGGGACACACATACCCCACATGGTCACCGGCTACGCTCAGCAGGGCTGAGCCCCCCACCCCACCCCACGGCCCCCGTCTCACCAGCACAAAGGTGTAGAGGACGCGGGTGATGTCGTTGGTGTAGAGGCAGTGGGAGTAGTCCCCCTCCTCCCAGCGCCCGGCCCGGTCGCAGCGCCGCCATGCCTGCTTCTCCGCCGCCGCCCCCGCACCCCCCGGCCCCGCCGCGAAGGGGTACTGCAGGCAGGGCTGGTAGGCGGTGATGCCAGCCAGGGTGCGGGGCCACCTGCCCACGGGGGCACACGGTCACCGCGGGGCACCCACCACCAACAACAACCCCCCGCGCAGACCCTGCCCAGCACCCCACCGCAGCCCCCCAAATCCCCCCACCCCAAGAAGACCCTGCCTCCCCATGGCTCCGGGGGATGATGTGGGGGGCTGAGAGTGATGCTCCACAGAAAGCTGCCCCCCTTCCCAGTCCTGTATCCCACTCGGCTCAGCTCAGCCTAGAGGGAAGCAGAGGGCAGGGAAGGGGGGAGTGGGGGGGATGGATGGAAGGGGGGAGTGGAGGGGATGGAAGGGAGGGGGATGGAAGGGGGGAGTGGAAGGGGTTGAAGGGAGGAGGGGGGTGGTGGAAGCAGGGAGTGGGGGGGCACTGCTAATTTAAGCCACATTGACTGTGCCAGTAATTTATATTCCGTCCCAGCCCCGCCGGGGTTACGGCGGGCGCCCGGAGCCTTTCGTCTCGTGCCAGAGAAATTCCAACACCTCTGCTGCTGGAGCCGGGCTGCGCCGCCGGCACGGGAAGCCCTTCAAGGGCCGCTAATCGCTACCAGACGCCCCCCTCACCTGCGGCGAGACCCCCCCCTCTCCTGGCACTCCCCCCTCCTGCCGTACGTGGCACACACCACGCACACCCACCCCCCGCCCCATGGCCAGGCCACTGCTGGTCCCCACCTGAAGTCCCCGCGGTTGTTGGTGACCCGCTCGGCAGGGCAGTAGGACGCCGAGGTCTCCAGCACCACGATCTCCACCTTCTTGCTGACATTGCCCTGGGAGGTGGAGACGGCGCATTCCCACTCACCGTTGGCCGAGACGTGGATGTTGGAGAGGATGAGCTCGCTGCGGGCAGAGGGGACGGGCTGGCACGGTGGGGCTGCCCCACGGCGAACCCCCAGTGGCTATCCCCCAAGCCTGGGGGCAGGGGGGCACACACCATGAAGTGCAGGAGGTGCCCACGCTTGGCATCCCACCCATGGCCCTTGGTACCCGCAAACCAGCAAGCCCTGTAGCCATGAGTGTCCACCCCTGTCCCCATCTCCATCCCCATCCCCTCCCCCATCTCCATCCCCATCCTCATTCCATCACCATCCCTGTCCCTATTCCATCTCCATCCCCAACCCCTTCCCATCTCCATCACTGTCCCCATCCCCATCTCCATCCCCATCCCCATCCCACCTCTATCCCCATGTCCATCCCATCCCATCTCTATCACT
>JAOQGL010000015.1:4973068-4984003 GCA_027564165.1 Gallinago nigripennis | reverse complement strand
GGGGGACAGGCCGGGGTGGGGGCAGGAAGGGGTGGGGGCAGGTGAGCACCGGTGCTGAAGGAACAGCTCCACTCACCTGACGGCCAACACCGACAACGCCACCAACACCTACGGCACCAACACCCGTCCTGCAAACACCCATCCATACATCCACCCTCCCAGAGACACCATCCACACCAGCCCCGCTCCCTACCCGGGGCCACCAAAGATCCCCAGGGACCCCCACACCCCGACAGTCGGAGGCACATCAGCCAAAACACAGCCACGGCCAAAACTCACTGCCCCTGGCTCAGGCCGGGGTGTAGCCAGGGACTGGGGGTTGCAGGGGACCACCGGCCAAGGACAGGACCCACCAGGGACCGAGCTGGGACCGGGGGCTCGTGGCCAGCCTGGCACATGACCTGGTGTGGAGTCTTCCTCGCTCAACCACCTCCTCCCCACCGCCCGGGGCTGCTGCTGTTGCTACTGATGATGATGATGATGATGATGATTTAGGCTCAGGCCCTTCTCTCCGCACCGGGGTTGTTTCCCTTTGCATTTCTGTTGGTCCCAAGCCCTCCTCCCCCTTGCCCCAGGGGGGTGACACCCTGCAGGCACCCCAGCCGGCAGCGGCACCGTGCCACATCTGCATGGGGACCCCCCCAGTCACCACACACATGGGGACCCTGCAAAGCCACCACCTCCAGCCCCGAGGCAGCAAACCCTGGCTCAGAGGTCCCGATCCAGCCCCCAGGGCTGAGCTCGGTGTAGACAGACAGACGGACAGACCCCATCCCCGTCACCGCCATCACCCCGCCGAGCCCCCTCGCAGCCCCGTGGGGGGGAGCGCTGGCCCCGGCGGAGGGCAGGACGATCCCGAGGGGGGGCTGTGCTAATGAGCGCGGCCGCCCCGGCTGCATACCGGCCCCGCTCAGACTCATTAATCTCATTACACCGCTACACATCACCGCAGATGCCAAGCTGAGAGCCCGCAGGGGCGGGGGTACGTGGGGGCACCCCGCACACCACTGACACCCTGGGAAGGGCTCCCCCCATCACGGTGGGACACCAAAGCGCCCGTGGTGGGCGGCCAGGGTGGGCAGGGGTCCCAGAAGGCCCAGGATGAGACACGAGGGGCCCCCGGAGCCCCCCCTGCTCCAGCAGGGTCCCTCCATGGGGCACATCTGTGCCGCGGCCCCAGCCCAACCCGATGAAAACAATTAGGGCTCCTGTCGAGGGCAATCAGGCGCAGCGCGATGCTGGCCGGCCTGGGGTGGGGGAGCACTGACCACGGCCCCCCCAGCCATGCTGGCCCTCCCCCTCTTTGTCACAGCAGAGGGGAGTGGGAGGTGACACGGGGCAGACGCTCTTTCAGGGCACAGGGACTTTTAGGGGGACCTCAGGGCTGCAGAGCCATGGCCCCCCCGGGGTGCTGGCCCCCTGGCTGCCCCCCACCCACATGCACGTTAATCCCTGCCGTTAAGGAGAGCCCGGTGCCAGCAGCAGGAGGGGGGGACCCCACGCTGGGGAGGACTTGGCCACGTGGGATTGCAGGGACACAGGGTCCCCATGGTGACTGCTTCCCCCTCACCCCAAAAACAGCCCCGCGGGGATTGCCACAGCTTTAAGACCCCACCCCAGGCCCCAGGCAGGTGCAGGGCATGTAACGCAAACAAGACCCGTATTAATCAACACTTCCTCGTTTGGCCTAATGAAAGGCAGGCGGTGTGGGTCCCACTGCCCCCCTGGAGGGCCAGGCGCTGTGGGGCAGGGACCCAAGGCAAGGGGACCCCACAACTGCAGCACCGTGTGCCGCAGAGGGTGCCCAGGGCGGAGGTGGGCACGGTGCCCGGTGCCCGTGGCCGGCATCACACCGGGTGAGCATCCCGGGGAGGGGGGGAGCCCACCCGGCCCCACTCGGCGCAGGAATGTGCGAGACCCTCGCGGGGAACAAGGCGCCCTCAGTGCGGCGGTCCCCGCTCCCGCATACCTACGGATCAAACCCAGATGGGGGCCATAAATCTCCCCTTATTGCAGCTCCCTCCATAAGAGATGCCTTTCATGGAGAGATAAGAAAGTTGACTTTGTTCGGGGGGACAATGTCGCTTTTCATACCGGCCCCCACGGAGCACGGCTCCCCCCGGTGCCTCCCGCCCTGGGGGTCCCCGGGATGCCCGCGGGTGCCGGTGGCAAAGCTTATGCCCCGATGTTGTCCCCGCCGCAGCAGCCGGGAGGGACACGGGGAGCAGGACCCACATGGTGCTGCCATCACCCGCCCCGCTGACACCCCAGGGAAGTCCTGCCCGCACCCCACTGCTGCCCACCCCTCCTGGGACCCCCACCGGGCACTCACAGCTTCTCCAGAGCCCGCAGCCCGAAGAAGGAGCCGTTCTCCAGCACCGTGATCTTGTTGTTACTCAGCAGCCTGTGGGAAGAGCAGAGGGAGAGGGGCAGCCCCGTTACTCACCGTGCCACCGGGCTGGTGGCCACGGCAAAGGCTCGGGGACAGGCCGAGGTGGGGACATGGGATGCACTGGCCGCGTTGGGATGCCACATGTGGTCCACGTGCCCGGCAGCACTGGGCTGGAGGTGCCCGGGGCATCCCTCCTGTCCCTGGGTGCAAGGAGCTGCACGTGCCGGGGACAAGATCCTCACCCCAGCACCCACATCCTGGGAGCACCCCAAGGGCCTGCAGCCAGGAGGCGACCCCACAGCAGCCCCAGGTATTGCCCCCCACCAGCCTGACCCCCTTCCAGTCACGGCCATCCCAGGAGGCTCCCAAAGCTGAGCTTTTATCCCCAAAATAAACAACTTTGCTGGGGCAAAGGGGCCCTTGAGGGGCGACAGGAGAGGGAGGGAAGGCGCAAGCACCCGACAGTTCAGCCAGGAGCTCATTAAAGCGTGTCAGTGGCAATTAGCAGAGCCAGACCCGGGGCTGGGGACGGGAGCCGGCTCTGGGGGACCAGCGGTGCTTCCCGGGCCCCGGCGATGCCCCCGCCCGCAAACGGGATCCAGAAGCCGGGAGGGGCGGGGGGGGGCACAGCCCGGAGCCTGGCCGGGAGGAGGCTTTGCGGGGAAAAAAAGGGCTCATTGAGGGCCGGAGCCGGGGCTGGTTACCCAGGGGCGGGCTCCGGGGCCGGGCTGAATGGGGGCTGTGTGCTCCGCAGCCCCGGCCCCTCCGCACCCCCGCACCGGGCTCCCACCCCCGGGGAGCGACCGGAGCGGGACCGGGCTCGGGGGGGCTGTGTCCCAGCGGGGGGGGCTACCAACACCCCCCCGAAGGGAAGGGTTGTAGGGGGGCAGCCCCGCACCCGGGGTGGCTACCAACACCCCCCCGAAAGGAAAGGCTGGGGGGAGCAGCCCCGCACCCCGGTCCCGCATCCTGTGCTAATGAGGAGCGGAGGCGGCGGGCGGCCCCGCCAGCCCGCAAATTGCTTCCACACGCCGGCGGCCGGAGCCACGGCTCGTCCTTTCCTCCCCCGGGGGGTGGGGGGGGACACCCCGCTTCTCGCAGGGCTCGGCGAGCCCCGGCACAGCGGCGGCGAGCCCCGGGGCGGGCGGGCGGGGGGCGCAGCCCGGGCGGGGGGCAGCAGGGATGCTCCCGGAGCAGCGTCTCCCCCGGAGCAGCCCCACGGCCGGTCCCCAGCCCCTCTCACGGCATCGGGGGGGGGCTCTCGCCCAAGGACGTGCCCGCCTCAAGGGCTCCAGAAGGTTTTAATTCCAGCAGCAGCGGATTTCACAACCCAGCGAAAGCCTCCGCGGGCTGCGCACGCACTGGGCGGGGGGGGGGGGGGCACCACGGGGGCTCCCTGCGAAAGCAGGGCTGAGCAGAACCCCCCCGGCTTGGGGGCCGGGCCAGGGGGCAGGCTGGACCCTGCAGAAAGAGCCCCGGGGGGCTGCAGGAGTTGAAAAATGCAGAAATCAGAGGAGTCCAGGAGAGTCAGGTCTTGTACCTCCCCTGTTTGCTCTCACGGCCTGGCCTGGGGTGGCAGAGGGGGGGTTGTAGGGGGGTGGTCCCCAGCACGGCCAAGGGCACACACGGCCTTTGGGTAAAGGGGAGCCAGGCACCCCGGGAAGGCTGGACCGAGGTTACAACCGTGGACATGCAGGGAGCAGACACCCGACAGTCTGCACCGGGGGGGACAGGGCACTGGAGAGCTGCCCCCGGCCCCCCCAGGGCTGAGCCCCGTGCCAGGGATGCTGGCGTTCCTCGGGGACCCCTGGGACCATCCGCGCCTCTGCCATAAAACCAGAACTCCCCACCTTAAAAGGCAACGCTCCCCGATGGGCTCGGCCTCCCCTCTGATCCGCAGCCAGGCCCCCGGGCCAGCAACCAGCCCACCACGGCCCGGAACGAGCCTCGGGGCACCCTCCCCACAGCCGAGGGCAAAGCCACCCCCGGAGCCACGGGCCCCCCAGGACTGGCCATCGGGGAGCGCAGGAATGGCCGGGACCCCAGGACGGAGGCACTGCCCACCCTGCAATGCCCAGCACCCGGTCCCTCGAGGAAAAGATGTCCTTGACCAAAATGGCAGTTTGGCACAAGAAAATGGCACGGAGAGCAGTGATTTGAGCAAAACTTTTCTCCGTGATAACCTTTGTCAGGACACTGATCCCAGCTGTTTTTCCCCATCCTGTGGAACCCAGCCGGGTCGTGCTCCCCCGTCGCAACTCACATCCTCAAACAGGCTTTTATTTTGTTTTCTTTAGCTTTATGGATATAATGTTCCAAAATGTTCTCTGTTTTTTTTTTCCAGGAAGTTCCCATCAGGCTCCACGGGACTTTCCGGCCCCACACGTCCGCAGTCCCCAGCGCCATCCCCTTACACGGGGTAAACCAAGAAACCCCCAAATACGATGGAGTGAGGGTCCCCGTGAGGCCACCCTGACCCAGCACATGGGGGTCACGGGCGAGCACCCCTGGAGCCACAGAGGGACCCCATGCTGGGACCCTCTGGGTCTGGGGCAGGGCCCAAACCCCTCGGCTGGATTTCAAACTCCAGGAGCTGCCTGGGAAGAGGGATCCATGGGGTGGGAAGCAGACGGGGGGCTGGAAGCAAACCCCATTGCCGCCCAATGGCCCCCGCTCGCCACGGCCACCGGCCAGCTGGGGAACACACCGGGCGAGCTCCCCTTCTGCTCGCCGAGGTCCGTGCGGGGCTGGGGGTGCAGAGGGGACGTGGTGCCCCCACGTCCCGCCGTCCGCAGGCTTGGCAGGCCATGAAAGCACAGCTGTGCTCCTCCGCAGCCGCCGCTCGGCCGTGCCTTGGCTCCGGCCCAGGCTGGGACTCCTCACCTCGGCTCCGACGGCAAACGCCGCAGCGAGAGGTACCCCCCAACCCCGGCACGGAGCGAGGTGCCCGGCTCAGTGTGGTGGGAAGGGCTGGAGACCCCACGGACACCCCCAGCCCTCGACGCTCAACCGCCCTCGTGCCGCTCCAGCATCCTCCCGCCCCACGGCGCCTTCATCCCGCCCAGCCGCCCCCAGACCCCCTGGCATCGTGGTCCATGGGCGGGTGGCTCCCGTCGCCCACCGGGGCATGGCCCTGCCACCGGGACCACAATCAGCTAATTGAGCAATGGCTGGAAAAGTCTCCCCGGACAATGTGGGGATTAAGGACCGGAGACTCAAGTCAAACAGAAACGATGGGGAGATGCCTGGTGGGGACGGGAGCCCCCCCAGGAGCATCCTCCCATCCCAGGGGGATTCAGCCTTGGAAGGGGTTCAGCATCCTCGCTCCAACCCACCCACACCGTGGCTCTGGGAGCTCGGACCCCTCGGGGCTGCAGGCAGGGAGATAGAGATCCCTTCTTCTTCTTCTATTTTTTTTTTTTTTTCCATCTCAAAAAGAGGAGCCAAAAGTGAAAAAAAACAAGATTGTTTTTTCAAGCGTGCTGGAATCCACTTGGATAAATAACAGCTCCAGAAACTGGGCTGCTGAAACAATAAACTTCCTCTGGACCCAACCAAAAAAGGACGCGGGGAGATGGTGGCTCCCCGGCCGGGCAGGGGCACGGCGGCGGCGGCGCGGAGGTTAATGGGGGGGCTGCGGTGGGGGCGGGGAGCCCGGCGATGCTTTGCTCTGCGAGTGCATTAATTCAAAGCAGATGCTCGCCCAGAGAGAGCGCGGGCTGCGCCCCGAGCAGAGCTCTGCCCAGGGATTTTGGGGAAGAGAAAAAGAGGGGCCCCGGGACTGGCGAGAGGTGCCGAAGGCTGCGGCACCGGGACGGGCTCTGGGGGCGGCAGCATCCCCGGGGGGGGGGACACCCCACATCTCCCTGCCCGAAAGGTTTGGGGACCCCCCCGATATGGCTGGGGCCACCCCCCTCCCCGCTTTGTTTGGGCTCCAGGGGGGCTCTTCCCCTCCCCGGGGCGTTGCCTCCAGCCTCGCCCCGCGCCGGGCTATTTCGGATGGTGAAAATTATTGTTCCAACCCTCGGCTTTTGTTAGCACAGGAAAAATCAGCCCCGGAGAGAGGGCGAAGCCTCCAGGGCTGGCAGGGCCGGGATGCGGGGACGCACCGGGCAGCACCGCGACCCACAGCCCCCCCGGAAAAAAACAACTCCCCCCCCTCGCGACCCCCAGCCCAATAAATAACAAATAAAAAGCTGAAAAAGGTTTGGGAAAGAAACCATCTGCAGGGCCCAGGATAAACCGGCCTCGGAGAGGGGAGTTCAAGTAGAACTGGAAATTGGTCATAAGTCAAAGCCCTCTATTCCCTGCAGACAATCTGTAATTTCAGTGCAATCAAGCTGTGCACATAAATGAGGCCTGTGCTGGGATTCCACATCTGGAAGAGGTTTGGGCTCCCGCCCGTGTGACAGCGGGGCCGGCCGCGGCCAGCGCGGCTATCTGGGTCTCGTTAGGGGTACAGTGCTTTTTCCATTAGGCGATTAGCACGGGGGTCAGCGGGAGGGGGGAGGGAATTAAAGCCTTGTTAATACCCGTCTGCAGAGCCCCGGCACCTCGCGGCCGCACCGGGGGGATGTCCCCGAGAGGTGCCAAAGCCCCCAGCCCCAAAGCAGGGGGACACCGCAGTCCCAGGGGGCTGGAGCACGGCAGAGGGGCCGGGCAAAGGGCTGTGCCCTGGTCTGCACCCCTGCAGGCTCTGCTGAGACAGCCTCAGCGGGGCGAGCTGCGCGGGGCTGAGGGTCAAAAATTGGGTGACAAGACAAGCCATTGGGGTTGGCACCTCTCCTTCCTCCCCACCGTGAGCTGGGGGGCAAGAATTAACCTCCAGGAATAAAAACGGGGCGGGTGTCAGGGAGCACAGGCCTTGCACCGTCTGCTGGGGTGGCACAGGGATGTGGCACCCCCGTGAGCATCGTCACCCTCACCAGACCCCACGCCTGTCCCCATGAGGCTCCCTGTGCCCGCCCCGCTCTGAAGGCAGCGCTTCTGCAGTGGTCCCAAAGGGCCACTCCGTGCCCACTGGCCACTGGGCTTCCCACGGTATGAGTTTCTCAGCTGTGACGGGGGGCACAGGGCTGGGACATGTTCCTGTGGGGATGTGGGCGAGAACCAAAGCACCCCATCTCCCTGTCCCGCTGCCGCCCTGCAGACCGAGGGGCTCCAGCACCGTGGTCCTGGGCGTCACATCCAGCGCCAGGACGGAGCATGGCCACCGGTTCCCAGCACCTCCGGCCACGCCGGGTCTGTTCCCCACCACCACGGCTTTCCCACATGGAGTTAATTCCTGCAGCTCCAACATCTGCGGGCACTGCTGGGGCTCCGGCTCCCTCCCTCCCTCCCGAAGCAGCAATCCCTGAGAGGCACCAGGGGAAGAGAAAAACCAAGAAAAACCACCACGTCCCCCGGGGACGCTGCAGCCGAGCCCAGCGCTGGCTGTGGGGCAGGCCCCCCGGCGTCCCTCGTCCCTTGTCCCCTGCTCTGCCCATCACTGCTGCGGTGGCAGCCGGCGTTTCTCAGGCACGGGGGGTAAATCAGCAGCAGCCGCCGCGGAGGCAGCCCTGGATTCCTCAGCACAAGCCTAATAATTAAAGATAAATAGAGAACTAAACCAAGAGTGTGGGAAAAAGCCAGACAAGAGCAGGGGTGAGGGACCCGCAGGGTGAGGGACCTCCTCCAGCCACCCGCGTGTCCCCTGCCATGGCTCGGGTGGCCGGAGCTGTGGCTGGGACAGCAGCAGTCCCTCCTCGGCAGCGTCCCCTCTCCCCGTGCCCAGCATCGTTAGCACTAACGCACGCCTGCTTCCAGGCCGGACTGGAGGGAAATGAGAGCAGGGCTCTGCTTTTAAAGGGGGTTTCTGCACAAAACACACCCTGTGTTTCCTGCAAGCGGGGCAACGCTGGTGCTGGGCATCCCGGGAGGGATGGACGGGATCCGAGAATCCCTGTGGGCACGGACGGGACCCGAGCATCCCAAGGACACCGATGGGACCCGAGCATCCCTGGGGGCAGGCGTAGGAGCCCTTCTCACAACCAGCTCAAAATTTGGCTGTCCCCAGCAGGGTGTCCCCAAAGGCACGTGCAGCCCTTGCCACGTGCCCGGGCCCCGCTGCCTCCTCCGCTCCCTGCCCGCACCCCAGTGGCTCCAGGAGCCGGAGCCCTCTGGTTTTGATTGTTCCATCTGGAAAGGGTTTGGAATAAATCATGTTTACTGCGCAAGAGCAGAGCCCAGGGTCACCGCATATTTGTAGGTTTCTGCCTACGCCTGTAGGTTTCATGTCACATTTTAGTGGGATGGGGTGATGCCCTCGTGCTGCCCCACGGTCATCCCGGCCCTTCCGAGGGAGCCGACCCCGCCACGGACAGCCCCAGAGCCCCCCGTCCCACCGGGCAGAGCCCACCTCGGCCGCTCTGCCGGCGCGGGGCTGCTGTGGTGCTCAGCACTGCGGTTACGCTCCCTCACGCCGGAGAAAGCACCAGAGCGGGCAATTAACGGGCTGCTTTTCCCAACATAAAGTGACAAAGGACTCGGCAGCCTCTGCGGGTGTTTGCAAGGGGCTGGGGAATGAAAACAGGGCTGCGGGAGGAAAGAAACGAAGAGCAAAACCTTCCTGAGAGAGAGGGCGACCGGGGAGCCCAGCCTCCACCTGCCCGGTGTCCCCCCCCGCGGGGGGGCTGAGAAGGGACTCGGTGCTGCTGCTCCAGGACGATTTTTACCCTTTTACCCCAACGCCACGCTCAGCCCCTGCTCGTGGCACCCCGCAGCACGGGCACGTTTCACAAGGGGCTCCACGTGGGGGACGGTGCCATCGGCGGGGTCACCTTCACCGCCACCTCCATTTTCACCAAACGGACATCGGGACCCCAAAATGAAGCCCCTTCACAGCCAGAGGCTCGACACGGGAACCGGGGGATGCTTTGGGCACAGCAGAAACTCCAGCACAAGCAGACACGTGGCCAAGCGGGCTCAAGCAGGGAGGAGTGGAGGGGACCAGGAGTACCGCAGCCCCCAGCCCCAGTGCTCCCCAGCACCCAAGAGAACCCACCCGAGGGGCAGAGGGGGGAGAGCCGGGGCCGTGGGTGGGCACCCAGGCAGGGACGGCAGTGGGGGCGAGAGCGACGCTCCCCCCGGCGCTGCCAGCCCTGCCCTCCAAACCAGATTTTAATTCAAACGTCTCCTCCGGAGCTATAAATAAACCCTGAATCCCGCAGCGAGCGGGCACGGCGGCTGCCAGCCCCGGCCGAGGCCCCGGCCCCCAGGCAGCTCTCAGGGAGAGAGGGAAAAGGAAAAGCAGCTTCAGAGCCTTCGCACGGACCCCAGACCCACTCACTGCCCCGGGTCCCTTTTCAGCAAATATTTCCAGTAAGAGCCTTCGCTTTCAAACAAAAACATCCTCCCGCAGCTCGGGAAGCGCGGAGAAGGAGCCCGTTTCCTGGATTCCCGGCTCCCGTCCGCGCCCCGAGCCGCGGGGCGAGCGGGGCCCGTCCCGTTATTCCGCAACGCCCCGCGGTAGGGCCACGGCGAGGGGTCCGGCAGAACCCGGCGGGGCTCCCGGTCCAGAGAGCGTTACCGGGGGGGAATAACTGCAGACACCGAACTGCTCGCGCTGCGCCCCCCGGCCCCCCCGGCACCCGTGGGAGCGCGGCCCCGGGGAGCGGTACCCGCGGCGTGGGGTGGTGCGGGGGGTCTCCTGCCCGCCTCCCCCTCCTCCCCAGGGCCCCCGAGGGGGCTCGGTGAGACCCACGCCGCGGTTCCCACCCCTCTCCCGGCGTCCCGGTGCAGCGGATGGCCGGCCGGAGGAGCCCGGGGGGGTGTGGGGGGTGATGCCCGGGGCCGGGGGTCTGATGCCGGGGACCGATGCCGGGGGCCGGGGACCGTTGCCTGCGTCCCGGGCCGATGCCCGGGGCCGGCGGGCGATGCCCGGGTCGCGGTACTCACAGCGTGACGGTGCCGTCGGGCAGCAGCCGGGGCTCGGGCGGCACCGGGAGCCCCCCGCCGCTGCAGACCACCCGCCGTCGGGGGGCGGCGGGGCCGCCGGGCGCCTTGGCCCGCTCGGCCGAGCACTTGCAGCCCAGGCTCTGCACCGGGCAGCTCCGCGCCGCCCCCCCGCCGCTCAGCGCCGCCGCCAGCAGCACCAGCGCCGCCGCCCGCCGCATGGCCCCGGCCCCGGGCCACGGGCTCCGGGCTCCGGCTCCGCGCCCGCCGCCGCCCCGCTCCCCGGGGCGGCTCCGGCGGCGCCGCCTCCCCGGCTCCGCCGCCGGCCCTGGCGCCTCCCCCGGCCCGCCCCGGTCCGCCCCGCCCCGGCCACGGCCCCGCCGACGGCATCGGCTCGGGTCCCCCCGTGGGAGAGGGATGGAGACCCCCCCGGGCCGGGGCTGGAGCGCGGGGTGGTCCCGGAGAGCTGGAGCCTGCCTGGGAGAGAGATGGGGCCGTGGGGGCCGCGGGTTTGGGGATGGGTTGGGATGGAAGGGACTTTAAAGCCCCCCCAGTGCCACCCCCTGCCCTGGGCAGGGACACCTCCCACCACACCAGGTTGCTCCAAGCCC
>JAOQGL010000015.1:4955873-4972815 GCA_027564165.1 Gallinago nigripennis | reverse complement strand
TCCCTGGAGCCTTCTCTTCTCCAGGCTGAACCCCCCAACTCTCTCAGCCCCCCCTCCCAGCAGAGGGGCTCCAGCCCCCCCAGCATCTCCGGGGCCCTGCTCCAACAGTTCCATGTCCCTCTGCTGTTGGTGGCCCCAGAGCTGGAGGCAGCACTGGGGGGGTCTCCCCAGAGCAGAGCAGAGGGGCAGAATCCCCCCCTTTGCCCTGCTGGCCACGCTGCTGGGGATGCAGCCCCGGGTGCAGGGAGCTTTCTGGGCTGCCAGAACACATTGATGGCTCGTGTTGAGCTTCTTACCCACCAAAATTCCCAAGTCCTTCTCCTCAGGGTTACTCTCAATCCATGCTCCATCCAGCCTGGATTTGTGCTTGGGGTTGCCCCAACCCACGTGCAGGACCTTGCATTTGGCCTTGTTGAAATTCATGAGGTTTTCATGGGCCCACCTCTCCCGCCTGTCCCCGTCCCCCCCATATGGACGGGAGCTGGAGCTCCGTGGGGTCCCACTGAACCAAGAGCTACCGCCCCTGAGGACCAGAGCATCATCCTGGAGGGTGAGACCCTCCAGCCCTGCCTGGTCCTGAGCTGGAGCCCTGGGCATCAGCAGGGAGGGATGGAGCCCTGCATGGTCCAGAGCTCACGGGGTCCGTATGTCCCACGATGTGATGCCTCACGGGGAGACCCCAGCCGTGACAAGCACAGGGTGGTGGCACTCACATTGCCCCACCAGCCCTCCAGTGTGTGGGGACTCTCTGGCCCCCCACTGCCTGCCAGAACCTTGAGACCCCACGCCGTGGAGGAGCCCCCTGCACAAACTCACACAGTTCACCCCGTGGTCGCGCTGCTCCGTCCCCTCCCGGCCCCGGCTCCACAGTTAACACTCCTCCCTTCCTCCCTTCCCTGTTTGCTTCACTGCTTTTTCACTCGAAGTTCAATATTTTCCTTCCCGCTTCCCCCTCCCACGTCCCCGCTGCCTCTTGCGCTGCCCCCGGCCCTCTCTCCCCCCGGGGCTCGGCTTCTCGGAGGCCACGGTCGCTGCCGCTTCCAATCAAACGGGATCAAAAGCAGGCAATGGAGTCTGCGGGACCCTGCGCCAGGGAGCGGAGGACGAGGGTCACGGCAGGAGGACAAGAGACAGCTCTGGGAATGCGGTTTCTCTCCAGGACCAATAGTTCCTGGAGGGGAAAAGAAATTTACTCCTTTCTCCAAATAAATACATGGCAGTGGGCGTCGGGGAAGAGGAGATACTCATCAGCACACGCTCCCCAGCTGCTTCCACATGAGCTTTTGTTTGGGTCTCGGGGTCCCCTTCACTGGCAGTTGCCTCTTTTCTCCAGCTCTTCCCTTCCCTGACTCGCTGCCAAGGACCGGGGACCCAAGGGCTCTTTGTGGCCACTCGACCCCCCAACTGGGGGGGGCCACGGTCCTTGGCAGGGCCTTGTAGGACCCCAGAGCCCTGGAGATCGGCATCATCTTGTTAGTAAAAAAAATAACAACAGTGTACCCACATCTTCCCTGCTTGGTTTTTTTTTTTCTCTTTTCCACTGAGCAGAATTTCCACTGCAGGAATCCCCCTCCCGTGCTCAGCGCCACAGGATGCTGGTCCCAGATCCTGCCGCTGCTGCTGGAAGAGCAACAGGAAACCACTCATGTCCAGTATCCGCCCCGAGCGCCTGCACAGCACAAAAACCTCCCCAAAACCCCCAAAACGGGGAGCCCCACCCCCTGCTTCAAATGCTGCAGAAAGCACCAGTGGTCTCCCCTCCTCATTCTGGAGGAGACGAGCCTGCAGGATGGAGCTACCCCTTCTCGCCCGTCAACAGGGAGAGGACACCACTCGTCCCACGTCTGATGGAGACACCAGGCACAGCAAACCCAGCGCCAAACAGGGAAACCCCCCGAGGCCGCAGCACACAGGGGCTTGGCCACCTCCTTTCGCTGGTTTGACCCCCAAATTAAGACATCCTCCTCTCCAAGAAGTCCCCAGCAGCCACCGTGCAGCACAGCTCACCTCCGTGCCCACCAACACAGGAGCAAGACACGGGATCTCAGCTGCCTGGGGCTCCACGGCCGGAATAGAAGGGCCCTGGGAAACCCCAGCGTTAAAGCCAAGAGCTCCCCGTGCACGGAGAGGGATGGGGCTTGGCGTGGACCTCGGGCCCTGCAGGACGTTGGTCTGGGCTGGCAGCATCCGAGGGCGATCAGAGCTCTGGAGCTGTCTCCACGGCACGTTGAAGCAATCAAGCCACTCTACGTGGTCTTCAGAATTTCAACCTCCTATGAAAATACCTCCAAGAACAGTCAAAACCTTGTCCAAGGCAGTGACAAATGTGAAATACCTGGCCCCAGCCCCACTCCGAGGAGAGGAGCTCCAGCAACACTTCCCACACGCTTTGAGCCCGGCGGAGCTGGGGTTCTTTCAACTACTTCCAAGCAGCCCCGCTCCATGTTTTCCCGGCCCCAACCCCTCCTGATGCCTCCTGCCCAGGAGACAACAAGGCAACCTGTTTGAAACTCCATCACCGTGGCCGTGCCGGGGCCGGCTGCCAAATCCCCGTGTCCCTCGCCCCCGTCCAAAGGTAGGAAGGCTCCTCAAGGGCGGCAGGCACAGGGACAGACACGCAGCGCAGGACTCTCGGAATTCCTTTCACCGGGATCCAATAAAAACCTTGGCAGTTGCCGGCCTTCCTGCCGGAAACCCGATATCCCAGAAATAAACACTCTTCCCACTTTGAAGGGCTGCAGCGGGATCTGGCTTCAGGGGGCAGAGAGGGGGGAGCTGCTCCCAACCGCCCCCCTGCCTCTCACCTGCCCACAGAGCGGGGAATTGACCCAAATCATTTGATTTTCTCATGGAAGCCAAGCACCCTGTGCCTGCCCACAGACAACAGGGTGTTGGGCACTGGGACTGAGCCTGGCTATGGCACCGAGTGCCACCAAGATGCTTTGGTGTCCCCCCAAGCCCCCCCTGCTCATAGAGTGGGGCTTGGTCCCCACACCCCCCGTACCACTCACCCAGCGATTAGTCAGGGAGGCCACGCTGGGCTCCAGACACTTTGCAACACAAAGGATATTATCTGATAAAACATAAATCCAGCCCGGCTTTGCGAAGGAAGGGGAGGGGACGATGCCCCGGCTCAGCAGCTTCAGAGGGTGCCTCTCGCAGGAGGGGCTGCAGCTCTGGCACCAGAGCTTCCCCGAGGATGAGGATGGCCTTGGGCTGCCAGCCCATCTGCCCAGGAGCCAGGAAAGGAGAATCATGGAAGGTTGGAAAAGACCTTTATGATCATTGAGTTAACCCAACGCTGCCAAGTTACCACTAACCCATGTGCCTCAGCACATCTACCCATCTTTTAAATACCTTCAGGGATGGTCACTGCCCTGAGCAGCCTCTTCCCATGTTTGAAAACCCTTTTGGTGAAGTTATTTTTCCCAATAGCATCATAGAATCATAGAATCAACCTCCCCTGGTGCAACTTGAGGCCATTTCTTCTTGTCCCATCGCCTGTTCCGTGGAAGAAGGGACCAACTCCCCCGGCTACACCCTCCCGTCAGGGGGTTGTGGAGGGCTATGGGGTCTCCCCTCAGCCCCAGCTCCCTCGGTTGCTCCTCACAAGTTCTCCAGACCCTTCTCCTTGTTCTCCAGACCCTTCTCCCTGCTCTCCAGACCCCTCACCAGCCCCACTACCCTTCTCTGGACACACTCCAGGACCTTGACATCTTCCTTGTTGTTTGAAGCCCAAAACTGGCCACGTTACTCAAGGTAGGGCCTCACCAGTGCCGAGGACAGGGGGACAGTCACTTCCGAAGCAGCAGCACATCACCCCGTTCACTAAAATCGAGAGTTTTGTTCCTTTTGGAGCCAGCCAAGTCTGCCCACAGATGCTCCGCAAGCCCCCGGGAGAGTCTTTCCTCCATAAGCCACATGAAGTCTGGCTCGGGGGGTGGGGGGTCATCCTGGCCAGCCTCCCATCCTGGGGACAGCGTGGAAACAAGGGTCACCTCAGGGGACGGCTGGGAAAGCCGGGGCTGTGCCTTGGCCACCGGAGGCGATGGCGCCTGCGCCGTGGGCCAGTGGCGAGGGCTGCAAGTCACGAGGGAGGAGGAGTCCCCCCCCGGCCACAGAACAAGCGGAGCACGCTCCTCTAAGGCAAATATTGACAGGGACACGGCCCCAGGAGGAGGAGCGGGAGCACCGCTGCTCCCATAAACCGCCCGAGCTGTAGATACAGCCCGTGTCGCAGGGGGCCACGCAGCCCGCGCGGGGAGCGGTTCATTAAGAGGCCGGGGAACCCTTTCATCTCCAGCTCGTTGGCTCCACTCCAGCGGCCAACGGTTACCATCTGCTGGGTGACCTCGGCAGGAGGAGTGGGTGGTCTCTGTCCTGCTCCCCCCCGACCCAGGGAAGGTGTCCGGCATCACTGGCACCGCGGCTCCGCACCCGCCGGGCTCGGGGTGGGCACCTGGAGGAGGAAGGGAAGGTGCCGGTGGGCACTGCTCAGGGGGGCTCAGTGGCAGGAGGAGCATGGTAAAGCTCCCAGGCACGGCCATCAACATGGCCAGAGGGAAAAAAAAGCCAGTTGGAAGCGTGATGGGAAGAGAAACATCTGCAGAGCAAGGGAGAAGCTCACGTTGCTCCTTTCTCCTCTCTAGCACCTTCTCACAGCCCAACACTGGCCACCGCAGCACCCAAACAGTGCCACAGGCCACCTGCATGGCCCGGACACTGCCCAGCTGGAGGGGAGAGGTCTCCCACAGCTGAGAGCATCTCCAGCCCCATGGCTTTCCAGAGCCACCGAGACATAGGAGGCCACCACCAAGGCTGACAGAGCCCTGAACGTTTTAGCAGAAGGCAGGCAGATCAGAAAACCAGGCGGCCACACGCCTTGTGAGCGGGTCTGCTCCTCTTCCAAGGCACACAGAAGCCAGGATGAGGCTTGCCCGGCCCCACAGCCACCCCCGCACGGTCACCTCCCAGTTTAGACCAGTTACTACTTCATTAAGCTTGGCTGGGATCCAGCTTCAGCTCAGGAAACAAGCACAAAATGCCAGAGAGAGGAAAAGCAGGAGGGAACATGAGCCACAACGCGAGACAGTTCCGAGTGGCAACCTGCCCCGCTGTTCTGTGCTCGAACCAAAAGAACCACAGCAGCTTCAGGAGCCACAGGCTGGTGGGAAAGGGTTGTAAGTGAAGGGCAAGCAGAGCAGGGGCTCCTATCAGCCCCCCCGGCTAAGAACCACCAGCTGTGGGGCTGGGATCGCTCTGTGAGCTCAGGGGAGCTTTTGTTCCTTGTTTGTTGGAATGAAATTCAGACAGAAGGGGTGTCCCGACTTTGCTCCGGAAAATAAAGGCTTTTAACGCTGTGAAAGTGGCAAACAGGAGGATCTGGGGTCAGTGCGTGGGGCTGAAGCCCTGGGCAGAGAGAGGTGGAAGGGGAGGGGATTCACTTCAACCGTCAGATGGGAAATGCAGTCATTTTTGAGACTGGTCAGTGAGCCCTACCTGTTCCCCTGCAGCCGAGGAGCTGCGCTCCCTCCTCCAGTGGCCCAGGAGTGCTGGCCGGGGCCTGGGGAGCAGTGCCACCCAGAGGGCTCCTCCAGAAACAGCTCACATCATCGGACATCTCTCCCAGCTCGGCACCTTTCTTCCCTTTCTGATCAAAGAAAGTGTCATTTTCCGACTGCGGAGCTCCGTTTCAGCCGCCTTTCCAACCACCCTCCTCCCTCCATCCCAAGACAACCCCATCTCACTCGACAGCGGCTCGGGGTCAGGGAAACGGCTTCAACGACAACTCAGGGCTGGAACATAAAAATAACATCTTTAATAGCTTTATAGTTGGCACAGATGGTATTAAAATTCACCACTTTTTTTTTTTTTATGAAGAGACTATGGAACAGCACACGGTGCAGCGCCGCGCGGTGCGGCTGGGGCTGCGCGTTGCTCCTAACCCACGTAGCTACGACAGGGTGGTGTGAGAGGAGACTCTTGTCATTTACATTCAGCAATTTATGGTCAGAGAGTGAAACCAACAGCTAGATTTAACCACACGCACACAGAGAAAAGCCTGGGAGGGATGTTTCCTGCTGGCAACTGCCGTCTCCTCCTCCGAGCAGCACACAAAAGCCCAAAAAATGTAGTTGTAAGGGGTTACAAGAGAGGCTTGCTGTGGCTACCGCCGGCCAAACTGCACGTGACATAACACAGGAGCTTCTGCTCACACCGGAATGAAACAACTGCTGCAGCACATGGGTCCTTTCCCTCCTCACTAAGTGAAGGCTTAGACCAGCACTTAAAATATTAAGACATCACCTACAAGCTCTGTTGGTGGCGATGGGATTTGTTTTCAGGATCCTAGAACGCAGTGGGACAATAAAACCTCACTTCCCAAAGTACTTTTCCCAAAGGGCCTCTCTGGCAAACCCCACGGCGAGACAAACAAGTATTATGCTCCTACAGATGTGGACGGGACGGAGGAGGCACCAAAGGGCCAAGTGACGTGCCTTGGAAAGCAACAGCAAGCTGCTGGGAGGCCAGGGACCCGGCAGAAAAGCCTCATTCTGACCAAAAAAGAACTTAGGGCGTCAAGAACTACTATGCAGAATGAAAGTAACTTCCCAACAACACTTCACAAGGTGGGAAGGGGAAGGCTGGAAACATCCCAGAGGATCTGAGCAGACACGGAGCCAACAGGGAGAGTGAGCAGGGTCAGCCTGGAAAGGACAAACATCAACTTCAGCTGAAAAGACGCTCCCACACTTGTGATCTGCGTCCAAACCATCACGCCATGAACTCGTGCTGGCAACGGGGCTCCTCATCCATCCTCCTGGGCTTGTTACTCCTCCTCTTTCAAACAGCCATCATCTCCGGTGTCACAGCACGTCTCTATCACAGTCCCTACGTAAGGATCCCTCAGCAGCAACCACGTGCAAAACTGTTATTTGGGGAAACATTTATGGGTCTCTGGCAAGATTGTAACTTGTTTAATGAAGAATTTAGTCCTCGGTGACACCATAACCACCACCACTGCTGCAGGTACATCTTGCTCATTAGCAACTCCATCCTGATAAACATTTAGTTTGTTCAGCCTAGTCATGCAAAAGTCACTGTTCTTAATGACCCCGAAGGAGCCAAGATACCACAGCTGCTTCCAACCATAAATTTCCTTATCATTTGTTGGTTATAAAAATTTCCAGTTTCTATGGGTACTCTATAATCACAATAAATTATGAGGTGTTTCTGGCCTCTGTTCTGTTACGAGGAATTCCCTCTCACCATCATGATCGGGCGCCGACACGGAGGGAGGTAAGAATGCATAGTGAGGTCTCCCATCGTCTGTCCTCTGTTGAGGCCACTTTTTTTTTCCCCACCTACTGACCCTGTGCTGTCAAGGTCTCCGTTTCACCCTTAGCTTCAGCAGGGGCCTTGCCACCAACTGCTTTGCTGGAGTAATCTCGCTCTCCAAAAATAGTGCTTCCAATCCTGACGTTTGTGGATCCAACCTCTATCTACAAAGAGACAGAAAGGAGGAGTTCAGGGCTGGGCTCCATGCTCCCCATGTCACAGAAGGACGTACCCACCACCCATGGCTATGGTCTGTTTTCATCCCCAGAACTCTATCCCAGCACCAGGAGAGCTGTTTTTCATGGAACAGCACCTTCTCCACCCAAAAGAAGGCCTAAGAGGCCCATCTGAAAGACACCTGGGCTGGACTTTGGGTACCAGCGGATGGTGGTACGTTTGGTTCCTGAAAGAAGGGGTGGCAGAAGGAAAGCAGACTCACTGCGTGCTGGAAGTCTGTGGACATGCCCATGCTCAGCTCCACCTTCTCGATGGGGAGATTCAGCTTTTCACACACTTCCTGCCGCAAAGACAGCAGCATCTAGAAGGGAGGAGGAAAGAAGAGAGGATGACACACCTGACAGCCATGCCAGCGCTGTTCCAGGGTTTCACAGATCACAATTTCTGCCTTTCTTTGAAGCCTCCTTCCCACAGAATGTGCCATTCCCACCCTTCCTGCTGAAGCTCGCTCTGCAGCAGCGTAACAGCGCCTGGAGATGGCCTGTTAGAGGTGACATTACTGACAACACACGTACTTATAGGTTTACACATCTCCTGAAGACACCCAATCACCACACCAGCATGATGGAGGAGGAAACCTCAGCTAAGGCAGGACCAGAGGATCCCTGACAGTAATTGCTGTACAAGGTGCCCCTGACAATGTCCTGACTAGAACTTCAGAGAAAGGGTGGGATCAAATGGGCCTATGGGCCCCCAGTGACTGAGAAATCAGCCTAAAATCAGCATTAATACCGACATTTCAGAGGTCTGTACTGTTCTCAACAAGGTGTTTCTATTGACAAGCTACAGTCAGACTTACAGCCTGGCTGGGACAGACAACAGACTGTAACAGGAAGCCATCCCAACAGTTCACATTTTCTTCTGGACAAACCTCACCTGGAAGTCAGGGTTTGGCCCCTTACTAAGGTCATGCCCGATGCTGCCGATGGTCATCAGCCCCACAAATTCCAGGCTGGGACACTTGTTGATGACATGCTCCACAGCAGCCGCGGTGTCTCCAGGAGGAAGGCCGTGTTTACCTGGCAAGAAGAGGGGAGATTTGTGCCAAGCCCTGCCAGAGACCTCCCCTCCCCACAGCCAGGCAGGAGCCAACAGATGAGCACGTTTTTTCTTAGTTTAGAGAAATTCTTTAAGAGCACAAACCAACCCATCGCCTTCAGGTTGCTTCCACCAAGTCAGCAGGACAAACCTGCATCAGGAAAAAAACCCACTTACTGTCTTCTCCACTCGTGTTAACTTGCACCATGACCTTCAGCTTCTGAGATGACCCTTTTTTCTGCCACGAGCTGTTGACTCTGTCTGCCAGTTTGACAGAATCCACCGTTTCCAACATGAACAGGTTTGGGACACCTGGGGAGAAAACACAGGCTGAGGCCAAGTCTGCTGGCACAGAAATTTTTGTACCCACAGCCCAGTCCCAGAGACAGGCACTGGTGAGTTCATTTACACGAGGCTGTTATTATTTGAATATCAGAAAACTAGTGCCCAGACAGTCACTGCACAGAAAATGAAACAGGGTTTACCGATCAACTTGTTGACGTTATTTTTCTGCAGGTGACCAATAAAATGCCACTTAATCTCTGGACAAGAGGACAGAATCTGAAAACAGAGAGGAACAGTCAGGCTTGAACGACAATTCCCTCTTCCCCCACAAAGTGCTTAAGTCCTGGTTTATCCACAAACAAAATACCAGACACGCAATCTTCTTTTTTTTTTTTTTTTGTTTTTGCTGAAAGCCACAGCTTGGGCAGTGCTCATGGTGTGGACTGAGATTGCTTCACTGCCTGGGGAGGAGCAGGGCTGTGGCTGCAGAGCAGTACTTGGTGAGTAGGGAAGGCAAAGATCTTTTGCAGCTGAACAATCATAAAATGGCATTTTCCCCAAATTGAGTGTTAGTGTTTGTGCTTTTTTTTAAAATGAGGACTGTGCATCTCCAACAGCAGAAAGCACGAAAGACAAAGCGCTGTTCAGACAAATGCTCTATAACTAAGGTGTGTGTATTTACAGAATCCTCTGGAGCCAGCAAGGCAAGGAGGGGGAACGGGGCAGAGGTGATGAGCTAAGAATAACCCCTCATTTATCAGAAAGGACAAGGATCAAACAGCCTCCATTGCCAAATCCCTTACAAACAGCTTTCCTGAACAGCTCTCAGGACACAGCTACACAAGGAGAGAGAATGGATAAGGAACTGTGTACTTACCCTGGAGTCTGAGGCTTTTTCCAGCAACTCTTGAACCTAGGAAAATTCAAGACGATTTCTTGTTAAAACCACACCAGACGTGCCTGCAGTGTAAGAACGGTCTCTCCGTTCCCAGGACCAAAGTGTGCCTCATAAATACGAGCCCAGGAGCTCGATGCTCTAACCGAGCCCAGCTCCCCAGGCACTGGGCTGCCCATTGCCTGCCTTTGGCATGGGGACCCACTCGCAGTCCCGGGGGGCACAGCCAACTCACGTAGTTCTCCCCGAAGCTGCGCTGCCCGTGGCTGTAAGCATCGATCACCATCTCTGCCGGCTTCGTCTTGCTGACGGCCACCAGCCGGGGCTGCACGGCCGGGAGCCCCTGCAGAAGCACCCAAGGGTGAGGGGGATGCTCAAAGGAGACTCCAACCTCCCCAGCGTCCCACAGCACCCGACCTGGCCCCCAAACCCCACCTTAGGTCACCCCACAGCCTGAGGCTGCCACGGGAGGGGGCCAGGGCAGCCTCTGCAGTGATGGGGGGCCCTGTCCTCATGGTGGGGAGGGGGGTGCTGGCTCTGGGAGGGTGAGGCCTATCTCTAAGAAGGATGACAGGCTCCTGGATGCTTTGCTGGGGGAAACAGACAGCCGCCTGCATGGTGGGCTCGTCTCTGTGGTGACAGGGGGCTGTCTCCATAGTAACGGCGGGCCTGCCCTCACGATGCGGGGCGCGTCTCTATGGTGACGGGAGGACCTGCCGCCATGGCGAGCGGGCCTACCCCGGCGGGGTAAGGGCTCCCTCTCTCCCACCGCGACCCCGAGTTCCTCCACCGCGACCTCGACCCCGCCGCCCCTCACCTGCGGCCTCCTTGCCGCCGCCTGCTGCACCTGCTCGATGACGGCCCGCAGCGCCGGACCCAGCCCGTCCCCGGCGGCCATGCCGGCTCTCCACATTCCCGGCCGGCCCCGCCGCCTTCACTTCCGCCACACACAAACGCGCGCGAGAGCGACGCTCCTCCCCACCGGCCAATGGAAACGCTCCATCGCGCAGCGCCGACCAATGGCAGTCGCGGGGCGGGGCTCAGGGGGTGTGGCGGCGCCATGTTGGGAAGGTCGGCGGGCGGCATGGCGGACAGCGTAGAGGGCAGAGAGGAGGCCTGGCCGGCGATACCGGGACCGGCCCCGCTTCCTGAGGGGCCTGGGGCTCGCAGTCGGCCTCCACGGGCTCCTGAGGGGAAAGGCTGGGCCGCGGAGCCTGGCTGGGGCTGCCTGCCCTCGCTGGGCTGCGAGGAAGGCGTCTGCAGAAACCTTTGGCCCTCACGCCTGGAGGGAGGGAAAACCCATCAGCCTCACTAGTTCCAGGGGCGAGGGCAAAAAAATCCCATAAACCACCCCTCCAAAATAATAATAATAAAAAATAATCACCTTCTCCCCACCCGTGTGAGAAGAGGGGTCTCACTAGAGTGCAAATTTAGGAAAAAATAACCTTCATAAAAATAAAATAACCTTCAGCAGGCAGGTGACAGTGCTCGCAGGCCCGGCTGGAGCGGGGAGGGACCCCAGCAGGCCCCGAGGGCCCCCAGCAGGCCTGGCAGCCACGGACAATGCCAGGACAATGCCAGCCTTTAGCGCGGGGAGGAGCATGGAAGGAGTGGGAGTCCAACAGCTGGAACCCATTAGCTAAAATATTTGCCTTAATGTGCAGAACTTGCTCCCCCCCTCCCCATATTCTGAGGGAGGGCAGTATTTACACAGCTGTTCAGAAACACCCAGAAGGTTCCTGCCCTTTGTCTGGTAAAACACGAGAATGATTTTCGGCAGGCTTTACCAAATCCTAGGTATTTGCCACTGAAGTCTCGTTACCGTATTTTTCACCAATTTGAGCCAAAAGACGCGTGTAGCAGCCGACAGGACCCCTCTGCCCCTTCTCATCCGGAACCTTCTCCTGCAAATACACCTATATGCTGTGTTAAAGGTTCTCCACAGGAAAAAAAAACCAAAAAACAATATTAAAATTGAAGGCCATTTTATTATCATAGCAAATACCAAAATAAAAAGGCTTTTAATTCAATATGTAAGAAGATCAAAGACCGTACTGGTAAAGCATTCCCATGCTCCCGCCAGCAATTCTCAGGGATCAGCAGTGCCACAAACCTCTGGTTTGTTTGTTACACGGAGTGGTTTTAAGATTCAGATCTTCAAGATTTCAGATTATAGAAATTAGGACAAAATGCCAGTTAAAGAGATAGATGGAATAAAGATTTACAGATAGTGACAGATCTACTCTGGAAAATTAAGGAAATTATACATGTAATGAAGAAACCTGAATGAAAAGCAACACTAGATTTTGGCTTGTGATTGCAACTTTGTTTTTGCTTGTTTACTGTTATTACAATTTAAATTCCAATAATACTTTAGCAGTAATGTTTTCAATTAAAAAAAATAATCATTAAGAACTATAAATTTCAAACTAGTGTCTTACCATGAGGTCATACAAAAAATTACTTCATAATACCATTTTGGTTTATTTGTGTCTCTTCATTACTGAACAATACTTGCGTAAAAACTAGAGTTTAGTCACTAGTGGAACTCTCAACGTGAGCATAGAACAATCCCAAGTGAGGTCATCCTCGAACGTTTAGATTCTATTCCTCAGTTTTTGCAACTCCCTGTTCAGAATCCTCCTGCAGAGACCCATTTATAGAAGTCAGTAAGTGTTACAGCCTACCTATTAATGCAATTTTTTGACCACTGTGTTGTCTCATGTAGTACATACTTCTGGAGATGAAACTTCCCTTAGCTCCTATTTTCCAACAAATACAAAGACATCATGCAGGAGATGGGACTTTTCTCCAGAGGCAACTGACTTTTATCTTCTATTTTGCATTTTCATGAATGAACAGTCACTCCCCTAACACGGAAAAGAAAACCAAAGTAAAAAAAATACTGGAACCAGCAGCTGAAATCCATCAGATTTCTCTCTTAGTGTGACTGCCCTATTAAAAAGACTAATGTGTATTTAAAACACTGAGGAGTGACACCAAGTGTAGTAGGCAGCAAGCGTTCAGGGCACAAGATTGTAAAAGCAATAGGCTGGTCTCTGACAATTAAGTTCATACTCACACTGGCATCATCTCATATTGGTACATTGGCCGCAAATTATACCAGCAATTAATAAACAGGCTCTTCTGCCAAATGGCAGATGGATTAGGGAGAGAGAAAAAAACACATGTTCTCTCTAGGCCTGAACTTTTGTCTTGAACACCCCATCAAGTTTTGCATGAATGTAAAACAAACCCCTATTGTCTCTTTGCATCTGGTATGCAAAGTTTTCTGAAAGGAAAGGTGCATTATATAGTGCTGTTCTGAGTAAAAAAAGAAATAAAAATGAAAATTTATCTTTGGACACTCCAGAGAGTCTTTTCTTCACCCTGTGACTCCTCAGTATGATGTTTTGTGTCCTTTCCTACCAGGAAAATCTTCCTTTCACGAGGTCTACTCAGAAAAAAAACCAAACCCAAACCCAACAGTAACTCGGATCTGTTCCTTTCAGTAGCCTGGGTGTCCTCTTTCTAGAAAGACACTGTAAACACTGAAATCCAGCTGGTCTCGCAGGGGCAGGTAACACGCTGGAACGACCGCGGGACGGGTCACTTGAGCAATTACTCACCAGCAAGGCCTTTTGCAAAAAAGTCAGGGTCCCTGAGACAAAAATTCTTTTTCTCCCTAGTTTTTCCTAAACACGATGACGGGGACAAGTACCGTGCTCGCAGCCTGGTTTCACTGAAAATCAACTCCCCTTACCCACTGGCAGGATGGTGCCACCACCAGCACCGCCCTCCCATAACAGCTGAACTGCTGGGAAAGGCTTCAAAAACACACACTCCCCCCCCTCCCCTACTTTTGCCCTCCTCAATTATGACACATGGAAAACAAAGCAGTGTTAAAAATGCAGAAAATGAAGAGTTTGGGCCACTACCTGCGTGACGCGTGGTCTAAGGCTCAGATTCCCACCCCCCCTCCATGGGAACTAGGAAACCTGTGGGATTTCAGCTGAGCTCCTGTACCTCACCATGCACGGGGGGGGTTTCAGCTGCCCCACCGAGGTGAAACACGTTGGCTCAGACCTCAGTTGAAGGTAGTTTTGGTGCATTCGCTGCAGCCCGTGCCGGGGATGGGCGCAGAGGCCCCAACACCCTCCCAGCGCCCCACACAAGGGGCAATCACTGGCCATTTGGACCAGGTCGGGGCCTTCAAGCAGCCACGTGTAGTGTACAAAAGTCTAGCACCTTTTTTTCATTTCTTTTAAAGGGGTTTGAAATAAAGTACTTGAAATTTCCAACAAGAAAAAAAAAAAAAGCCAAAACAAGTTGTAGCAGCAACTTCCCTCCCTCCAAAACCTCAAAATTTCTTTTCTTCCAACTGCTACAAACCACCTAAATCCAAAATTAAGTACCCATCTAAGCTGGCTGCCAAACAGAAACTCCAGCTGCCCTCTCCACAGTAATTTGGTCTTTATGTCCAAGAGCAGGGAGAGGTGCATCTAGAGGACACGCTTGGAGCTGGCTGCTTAGAAGTTACCAGAAAAAAACCCACCCCATAAATACTAAAGTCTTTGTGTCTAATTGTCATACAAAAGGTTCAAAGGAATAAGTCTGATTTGTCTCTTTCAGTACAGGAAAGGGGGAAAACAAAAAGGAACTTCCCAGTTCTGTTTCTTCCGATATAAAACAAATAGAAATCTTTCTTTTCAGTTGACGTTATGAAGTAGTTTTGAGTCCTCGCTGGTTCCTGCCCCGTCCTCTTCTTGGATTCCTTCTGCCAGTCCCTCTGCAAATTTGGTCTGGCTTCCCGCATAGTCCATGAACATGTTGGGAATATCTTTGCCAAAATATATCTTGCTGTTTGCTGCGATAGCCTTGTATTTCATCAGCTGCAAGTACTCGGGAGTTAACTTCAGCTGCACGAAAAGAAAACGGATCACCAACGGCCCCGACTCAGCCTAAAGCAAACCTCTGTCATGAGCACACGAGGCATCTCCTTCTCCACGAGACTCGCAGGCACGCTCGTCCCCTCTTCAGCAGAAAAGACGGAGTGCCCAGGAGAAGGCTCTCTTTCAGCGTGTCTAAGCGAGGCTCTAAATCCCAGTGACTAAGTGGCAAAATGAGAAAGTGATGGGAGCAGCTGGGGAAATGTTCAATCCACACGTAGCAGAGATGGAGATGCTCGAAAGCACATAACTCACTGAAAGCCCTCAGAAGGCAAGCTACTGGAAAGAAAAATACAACTGGCGTTTTTCCAGCGAGCAGATTGACGGGTCTGTTTGGGAGAGTAGAGCTCATTCGTTCAGGATAATGACATTATAACCGGGAGGACAGAATAACTGGGACAGAACTTGTGCACAAACATCCCAGACCTCTGTCCGTTCTCGCTGACCCTTACAAAACAGAGAGTCTTCCTGCTGGGATGTCCTGGCAACAGGCTGCAGGCAGGAACAAGCCCGGCACTTCTATCCATACTAGTTCTCTGTTTCTAGGGTATTTTGTGATTTTGTTGCTTTTTTTTTTATCCTTTTGCAGGACCCAGGCTTTGCCGGGCTAATTATCATTAGTTTGGTGTATAAGATCAGCCCCATTTGTTCTTCACCTGAGCACTTGTTTACTCCAAGCCTGCCTGTCACTCGAGATCTCCTGGCTTTGCCTGCTCGCCAGCTTGTGGATTGGAATGAAGCGACATTTCTGATTACAACAGCGTGAAAGGGCAGCGCTGAAACTGATATTCTATCTACAGAGAGAGCCACGGCCCCGTTACAGCTGTCTGCAGAGATGACCAGATATTTCATGTATCCTGACATAAATTTATCCGACTGGAGAAGATGATGAATTTGCAAATAAGGATCTAATTGTTTCAGCCTCAAAACTTTTCTGAGAGGAGATGGCTTTGTTTTGCTTTTTGACTTAAACAATGAGACACAACAAGCAAACAATAATCACAGTGGGGTCTTTTGCTGAGCATTTGTGTACAGCCTCATGTAAGGAATCCCACAGCGTAAGGAAATCACAGTACCTTGTTAGCCTCGGCTACCTTCATAGCAGTGTAGCATTCCGCATCAGCTCTCGCCTTCTCTCTCGCAAGAAATGCAGCATCTGGAAGAAAACACACACTCACATATTCAGGTTTTATTTCCAGCCACAGAAGCACCATTTGCAGCTGGAAACTGTTGAAAGAGGCGAGTACCCAACCTAAAGAGTATGGGATAAAACAAGGGGAAGAGGGAACAACATGGGAAACCCAGAAAGGGGATCTCAATTTACATCTAAAGCGCTGCAGGATGATAGCATTAAGTAAATTGCATCTGCAACTGAAGACCTCAAAGCATTTCATAAACATAAGGTTTTTATTACTGCCCCTGTCACGCGGGCTGAGAATGCTCTTTCTTCTCCAGCCAGGCACTGACTCTCGTGCGGAAAGCACAGCAACTGTTCCCCTGAAAAGGCGGTATTTACCCACAACATTTGCACAGGGCTCCAGGAACAGCACAGAGACTGCTCTGCAGATGCAGCCTGTGACTGTGAATGCAATTCCCCAGATGGGATTTTGTCTGGGATACTAAGGTTAAGGTTCTGGCACGTAGAGGCAGGCGATTTTAACCTTTACAGGCTCTGCCCCTTACACATACGCCAGAGAGCTGTTTCCTTGCAATATCAACAATTTTGTCAAGGACCTAATCCTGCAGAATACCAGGATTCCCTGACTCCTAGCAACGAAATTTCAGGAAATAAACAACTCCCCATTCTGCATTGCATTTTTTTTTTCTTTTTTTTTCTCTGTCCAGTGATAATGATGTGATATCAGGCCACCAAGTAAAGGCTGAGGTTAACCTGGCAGGTTCAATGTGATGTCCTGACAGGCAGCCACACAACCCTAATACAGACCAGCCCAGGTTTGGGAGCTGCACAGCTGGAAAAACCGCTTGTTTACCTCTACTAGCAGGGAGTCCTGTGAGCTGCTACACTTAAAAATCATGTAAGCAATTGGATGGTTTGGCCATGACTTTCTCTCTTTTGGCTGAAAAGGGTGGTTCCAGAAAAGAAATAACGAGGGAGCCAGGAATCCTCTGCCAGCACAGAGCTGAACTGAAGGCCTGACACCTGGTGACACGCATTTATAAGAAATAAAAACCATTGTAT